>OX336389.2:1160217938-1160710438 GCA_946902985.2 Meconema thalassinum
ACCACGAAAGTAATTTGCCAGCAAGTTTGTACAGTTGTAAACTTCTCCGGCTTGTCTTGGGCAAGCACCGGATGTCCTTTATAGACCTCGTGAGCTGGAGCTGGAGGGGGAAGATGGAATGGAGTGCGGTGCTGGAGGAGGGATGGCACTCCATCTGGAAGTGACGCCTTTCCTATGGAGAACAAAGTCAAGGCAAGAAGTTGATAAAAATTGTAATGGGTCGCTAACCAGGCGAGAGACCTGGCAATTAACTTAATTAAAGAGGTTGTAATTACTGACGTGCATATTAATTTCCACCTAATGTTTTCCATCCCACTGAAGGTACCAGAGAGCTGAAGTCAAACGCACAACGGTATAGTTTGGCAGATTTCCTTAATTCTTTGTTTGAAGTACCTAAGGAAGAAAATTTCGCAAGTAATTGTTGTTATTGAACATTTCTGGATGTATACGTGCTTATTGTCGGACTCGTATGTACAGTTCCTTCAGTGGCTTAGCATGCTGTGGTCATCATTCCCTTGAACTTAGTTATGTGTGACATAAGTCTAATAACCTCTGCAATTGGGTTGTCTGCACAAGTTTCTGCACTTGATACTGCGGATAAGATGGGAAACGAAGAAACATTGGACTTAAACTAGGTGCGGTACTATCAAGTATTTCACCCCATTGTAATTACCACACTAGCATTTAAATCCCCCATGGCAGTGCTGGAATTCAGATCCAAGCAGTCTGTGCAGTGGATCCATAGCTCGAACCCATATACAACGTACGGTGGTAACTTTAAGGGCCAGTTGTGGAAACATCACTTGACTGGGAATTCACTATGGTAAAAAGTCGGTACTATGTTCTGTCACCATTCACATTGTGTAAAGTTAGGGTATTTGCTGGTTCCAAATTCATTTGTCTGTTATGCCTATCTTTTAAAATAACCTTAAGTAGAAGCAAATAATCAACTTATTACTATTATTCATGAAATTTTATTTTTTCTTGTGCTCATAGTTTGGGGCAGTAAATTACAGTGAATTCTTCATCATGCAGGTTATTGCTAAATTCATGCTCTCAGTCGCAGTGGGATTATGTTCTCATGCACACAGATACAGCAGCCTTTCTGAACTAAGTCACTGCCCAGCTGTCCTCTCCAGCGCAAGGAAGAATTTGAGACAACTTGCTCATAGAGAGGTCTTGAGTAACCAAGAGTACTCCTCTTCTCAGATACAGTTGCCTTTCCGCACTCATCCACTGCCATGTTGTTCTCTGCACAACAGGGAAGAATTTGAGACGAGGAGAGGAATACAGACAGCTTGCTCTTTGATAGCCAAGAATGCTCCTGCTCATATTTGTGCAGCCTTTGCTTGGGGATGAATGTAGCTCCAAGAACTTACTGATAACCATGGCACAAGAAGCTTGATACCAGTTTATTAGTTGTTTCTGCTTCATTTTGGGAATTAGGTCAGGTTTTCAGGAGGTTTTGATTTACAGTTTGAGAACCTGTACATGCAGCCTTACAAACTAAAAAGACTTCATAATATTATCAGGTAGGTAGATGTTCTGTATTGATCAGTTCTCTCGTACAAAAGACCATGATCCAAATAAAAATACCTTACTGTGCAGCACAGTCTATCATTAGCATGCTGCAGTGCAGAGGCAACTTTTTCTGTTGACAGGAACTCTGCTGAAATTGCCGTTTACTCACACTACGAGCATAATATAAATGTTTACTACAGACTAAAAGTAAATTATGGCTAAATGTTTAATGCTAAAATACTCTTTATGGAATTTTTAACATAAGTCCACATTTAAATAAAGGAACTAAGAGATCGTCCGATTTGGATGGCATCTGGCTAATTTCAGTACCGGTACGTAACTATAAAAACATGGGTATAAACTACTTCTTCCAAAGCAATAAGAAAACGTGTGGACGGGAAGAAGCAACCATAGTTCATAGCTAATATAAAACTGCATTATAACCAAGTTTTGTCCTTTGATTTCTTCTGTGTGTTGCTAATCAGTTGCACACCTGGGATACATTTCAAATTTAGAACTACCTTTCTATACCCATTGTTGACTCGTTCATAGCATGAAGGTAGGCAGTTTATGGCCACAACATGTAAGCCCAAAATTCTATGATACAACAAGCCTACTTTCTCCTCAATATACAGTAGGTGTTTGTCCTTATCAAGGACTATATCATGACAGGGAGGTATGAAGGCTGCATCAAACCAGTCATAAGACTGAAGACTCAAACAACAACAACAACAAAAGCTGAATGCACGTGTGATGAACGTTAAGTGTTGAACTCTATATAACACTCCTCGTTTACTAACATCCGTTCTAAGTACACTTTTGCATCCAGCGGAATGGATGTGAACATAGGAAAAGGATGTATGGAATAGGTTATCTTGCGTCTTCTGCAAAGAAAGCCTTTCATGTGAGACTACAAATTTGCTGCGTGTCGTCATTGTAACTATAAACAAGTGAATTGTCGATGTCATTCTCTTAGGATGGTGGCTGCGTGCTATATACAGTGTGATAATCATTTGTCTAATGCAAGTGAGGTACCTTATATGGTTTTCACTTTTACAAAATTTCGTGGTAATTGCAGAATTAGATCCTGAGATATTGAATTCAACGTTTTTTAGTATGCACAACCACCATCTTGAATACACGGCGGTGGTGTTCTTTTGCTTTTGGCTTGCAAAGCGCATATTCGGTTCTACACTAAGAGAAGAGTGTACATTGTGAACCATCCATATTAAATCCCAAAGTTAGTGCCCTTTTTCCTCAGAAACTACTGCATTAATATCTTAATTTTTTGCTGTTGTTACACAATATCTTCTGACCATACTCACAGTCAAATAAACATATACCGTACTCTACCCTATCTGATGTAGATTGCCAAAATCCGAAAATTTAAAAAGATAAACCAGGATCGTAGAAACTTGTGGTACCCGGCTAAAACCAACGAAGAACTACTGACAAAAACATCAGAAAGGGTATAGTTATTCTACATTGTGCTACAGGACAAACTACAGAATTGACTAGGACATCACGGAAATTTGAAGAGGGAGAAACCCTATTAACACTCGGGAGTTGGGTAAATGGTGGGCCCAAGAGTCCTATCTCCTCTGTAGCACAGTACAACCCTAAATAGATGCAAATAAAACGAATCGAATTTAGATAAAACACCAGCAACACACAAATAAGTGCCTGTGTAAATGTATTACTCAAAATTGGACAGCTACAAAATAAACAACACCTAACTACTACTTGTAGTTGCTCAATAAAAATCAAAGTCAATCTAGGTTGCCAGTTAGAGCAATAATCATGAACCTGTATCAGTAGATTAGACTACAATTGATCGATACACTAATTTAAGGAGTAATAAAAGTAATATTTTTAATGTTACCTAGCCCAAAATCAAATTAAATTAGCGATGGCCTTTCGCTATCACAAGACATCATCGAACTCTATATAAGACTCCTTAAATTCTTCCAAACCTATTTTAAATTATAAAAAAATAATTTATACCGAAATAAATAATAATAATAATAATAATTTTCAAAAATATCAACTAGCTGTTTACAATCATCGTCGCTAATCATCTTACTGCATTAAATCCTTCGAATCAAGCTTTAAATTAAGCTTTGAATTAAACCTTGAATCAGACCACCAAATGTATGTCAATATCATTATTATAATCGTAATCCGAGCAGTAAAGCCTAGATCCTATCTATGTCCGCACCATAATTTACTCTTTTATTTTTTATTCATAATGGCAATTCTCACCTAAATAAATTTCTCGTAGCTTGAGACAATTTCAAGTCGAGTTAGTTTCGAGCATGACCTTCGATCAGCGAATCAGTAAAACGAGGATCCGAGCAACATCACAACTCCACTGAGAACAGCTTAACGCTATAGCCAACCCGAACTATCACTACAAAAAAAGACCGATACTTTCAAATTACAAGAATCTCACAATCATAAAGATCACAACGACGACAAAAATAGCACAATATCAACCTCAAAATATAACACAAGTCCTGGAACAAAGCTAAACAAGCTCGATGCCACGTCTCACAACAGCAACAAATGCAATACCAGGCTGGACTATTATAATCCAGCCTATCATTAAAATACCCACGATTCAAATTTACAATCCAGCCCAAAACGCAATAAACTTCGACAAAGATCCGACGTCCAACAATAAGACGATATAATTATGCTCAAATCTCGCTCCACTGTTCACTTCACGATCATCTCGAAATAATGCACTAGGCTATATTTCAGTTTGATTCCTATTTAACAGTATCAGCTGAATGATTAATGGATCTATAATGCCATAAGTGTATTTCGACTACCTTCTTCTAACTCAAATTTGGTTGAATATCATATTTCAGCTTGTTTACAAATATTTAATTATCATGAATAAATTATCCACTACCTAAAATACATATCTCCACTGGGATTTATAACAAATATTTCTTGTTAATAAATTTTGCATAATATTCCACCTGAACACATTTTTCTAAAATTCTGATATCCGTCTGAAGTCGCGTCAGCTTTAGAAATTCAGAATAGCCGATCAAACACCAGCGATCGCCACCCAAGAAGCCGATGAAAATCCAACAAAGTTAAATCAAACCGCAGGTTCCAAAAATTGCGGAAATAAAAAAAAACACCAGACATCACCAAAATTCCAAATATCACCATACAAATTCGAAATCTTAAAAATGCATTTAAATATAATCACACTCGAAATAAGAAAAATATGACGAAGCTAAATTAAGAATTCCAATCCAAACTGAAATTCCACAAATACATTTTAAAGTACAAATTTTAAGCAAAATCTAAGTATGACGAACATATTTAACTGACTTCCCAATAAAGATACCCAAATTCTACCACCAGATAATGACAGTAAATTCAGTGATAATACTTGCGAATATAAGCAGTGGCTGACGTAAGTAACAATCAGAAACTATTCTACACAGTGAACATTTGAACAATTCCACATTATAATGAGCTGGTCAGATAATACGCTAAAGTTAACAGCAACACTTTAGCTGTCCCCAGAGTCAAGGCCATCCGGCAAGCACATGTTCTCAAGAGCAAGCTAGTCAAGTTGTCTGTGGGCTATATGCTCATTCTAACACATTTTCACATCGCTATAATAGAATCTGTAATCTCACGACATATTACTTGTTATTTTGCATTGCAATGAACCATATTTATGAGCAAACCAGAACTATATTCTGGATTCATGGCAATTAATAAAAATATAAAATACATGCTGCACTTGACCAGCAGTGGCGAGCAGTACTACGAATTTAAGGGATCATGGATTTTGAGTATTCATGTCACACATAACTTGTACATGAAGGACATTTTCCAGCACATCAATTCACACACCATGATGTCAGCTTAAATCCGTTAAGGGAAAACTTATGAGCAAAGATGCAAACCAGGATTTCATGAATTTAAAAGACGACGATCTTAGTGAAGATCAGTTTTAACTACCAAGACATCGAACGACATTTCAGCACCTTTGAGGGCAGTGAGTCCAAACCACACCAATTGTACACAATGACAGCCATCATCATGAATTAGTGCATTGACTTATTTCAGGTGACTGATATATTATGCCTGATTTTCAAACATATAGAGCACTTTGGAAATAAGACATGCTAATCATAATAATAGTTCCTTCACACATATTTTTTCAATGAACTTGATAATTGATCATTTCATTTAGGAATTCCTAAAATTAAATTAAATTAATTTAATTCAATCTTAGTAATATTCCTCTATTGTGAAATTTTAAGCACAATTCTTTTTTGATGCAATTGCTGATGGATTAGCGGATATTTCACAACGATAGATAACAAGATAAACTAATTGAATCAAGTTTAACATGATGAATTACATACGGATTTTAATGAATTATTTATGGAGAATTAATTAAATTATTATAATTACTTAATAACTATAATCGATCCTGATGGCAGATAGTATGGCAATCTAAAATCTAAATCTAAAAATCTAAAATCTTGAATAATGATTGCAAATATAGAGCGGTGAACCTACAGTGCATTTATTGTTTGTTATTTTGAAGTGACAGGTTTGGAAGGATTCCGATGATTAAATTAATAGATCGAGTATTATAAAGCAGTATTAATAACAATTTTGAACAGCACATATAATTGTAGTACGATTTAACATTAATGTTGTAGACCCTTAATTTAAAGTGGTCTTATAGTGGCAACAGTTGGATATGGGGCAGGTGGCCAATCCAACACAGCCTATTTAAATTATTAAAATTTATGATAAGAGAATTTCACTACTGGTATTGGTGATTATGAGAATTTAAGGATGTGTCAGTGTTAGCACAGTCCTAATATGGTAATTTATGATGTGCGTGCTAATAATAATGATGAAATGATAATCATTTATGATGAAATATAAATGCTGTTGGACGAATACTAATTAAATGAACTTCAACAACATTAATAATATTTTATTGGAATTTAGCTAAGTCTGATCATTTTATTGAATAATTAATTGATTCACAGGTGATCTGAAACTAATTGAATTAATATTTGTTAACGCAATCTTAATTAATTAATTATGCTGATGAATATGGAAAGGAATAATAATTATTTATGGATATAATATTGGTAATTCATTGAAATTAAATCATGGAATAGACATTTATGATCGAAATATTGCTACAAATTAATCAAAAGGATTAGAGGATTATTGATGAACATTGACATTGAAATGAAATGATATTGCATAGATATCATTTGATCATTACACTACGACAACGTCATCTCTACTTAGTATAAAACAAAGTCCCTGATTCTTGGATGTTACGGGTAAACTCGAGAACCACTGGATGGATTTTGATGTGGTTTTCACCATTCTGTTAAGGATATCTCGAGGATGATTTCTGTAGAAAAAAAATATTTATGACTAAAGGAAGCCGAGCAGTAACGATTTCAGTGGAAAAGTCGAAAAACAAACCTGGCGACCGAGCGCTCCTTAAGCTTACGCTAGGCAAACCGTTAAAAATTTATAAATACTATGAGTGTAAGAATTGTTCAGCATGAAAAGTTCAACAAATAAATTACGAGCCTTACAGTAGTCGCATATGATGTGTAACATCTGACATAGAAGAAACGTGAAATTGTTGATACACCGGTATTTTATAGCATTATTGGCACAAATATTTATCTATTGTAAAAGGGAGTGTTTTACAGATATTGTAGTTTATAATACGGAACTCATTTTATTAGATGATTTGTAGCTTCCACCAGCAATAGCCTAAATAAAGAATACGATATGGATCAACTAGATTAATAGACGCGACACCGCTCATAACCTTAAATTCCTTATAAACAGGTCCTCTTGATTCACAGACCAACACGTAATTTCATATGGATTCTGTTAAAATGAGTCATATTGATATGATAAATATCGTTTAAAATGATAATCTGGTAGCAAAAATATATAACCCGCCCAGGATTCGAACCCAAGATCTCTAGATTCAGAGTCATACGCAATAACCCCACGGCTATTTCGACTACGCAAATATCGTGCTCAAGATGGTGACTTAATTCCACGTTCCAATAATACTGCATTACGGAACTAAGTTTCATTTATATTTTGCTTGTTTCGATAATGTTCCCGAGTGACATTGAGTTTAAAATGCCTTATGCCAATGCAATGCCGACTACTTACAATGTTTGATATTAAGGCATTTAAATACTGATACGAAGACTTCGAACATGTACCATATCATTTGTTTAAATCACTTGACACCAGAGTTCGCATAAGCGTTTTCCGTTCAGTATGTCATATAAATTCCACATGGCCGAGAGTGCGTCATAGTATCAATTTTCGACACCGCGCGCTGATTGTTTCTCTTACCAGTGCCAGCTGATAAACCCTCGCATTAAATATTTAAATAATATGTGTGAAATTTCAAGTGTATCTTTTAACTAGATTAGTTACTGGGGAAGTGAAATATGTGTCTTTTTGTATTGATCCAAAAGCTGAAACGGTGAAAAGTGCAGTGATATTTACTGTATGTTTTTAAAATTCAAATTCAGCTTACTCAACGAACGATTGAACTTCTCTTCTTTTGTTGTTGTTTGAGTCTTCAGTCTTTTGACTGGTTTGATGCAGCTCTCCATGCCTCCCTGTCCTGAGCTAATCGTTGTCACTTCTGTGATGTTAACCCCCTCTCGAGTAGTCCCCACCCGGAGATCCGATACACATAACCCCAGAGAGATATTAAATCAGGACTTTCAATTGGTAGTCTAGGAATTATGGACCCACGTTCCCAACGTAGGATACGACCAATTAGATCACGGGAGTGATTGATTTTGATTTATTGTGTATGATCGTCTGCTCTGAAAATAAAAGAGAACATTTTATCTTAGAAAATCTAAATTATTTCTGCAGATTTGAGCTTCTACCTGATTGAATAATATGATCCTATTTAATTTGGAAATATATGTTCAAGTAAACCTTTCTCACCTATCCCATTAAATGACCCAAGATATTCGATCTCTTGCCAGTCCGAGCGTACATTTGATTTTTGATTAGATTTTTTTCCGGATATATACCTCAGTGACTCGTAATTCGTTTGTTAATTCACTGTATCGTTTCTTGGACATCACATTGTGATTGCCCAACCAACCTGACATCTGGCAAACGGGTACAATATGTTTCTTCAAGATTTAGTAGAGAACCAATGATTAGTTTAGACATCATTTTATTTCATCTTTGAATATTTGGAAGGCTGCCATTTTGTTTCCGTTAAGTTGGCGACGATTTAAAACATGATAGATGGGAGGTCCTTGCTACTGCCACATTTGTACTAAATTTTGTTTAATTCGGTTTCGTCGTGTGTATGTTGATTGTGAGGGACAGACATACACAAACCTGATAAACCCTAAAACAAAATGGCAGTCACGTAAAATTCATATACACACATCAAAAAAAGTTTTGCATCACCTCGGTTCCCAGATCTCCGGCATATAGACGTTGACTGTGTATATTGTATCAAAGATACAGTCCCTTTGACTGTTCATAGATGTCACTAAAACTGCTCAAAGATGTAAACAACCATGCATGAGCAGGGCCTATTAGACGGAGGGGGTACGACAGCCGATCAGTTCCAGTCATTCCACCAGGACGAAGGTACGCTGCTCATGTTGTCTGTAGTTCTACCATGCCTAGAAGGTCAATACCGCAGTTCGATCGCGTCCGCATTGTTACTTTGTGTCAAGAAGGGCTCTCAACAAGGGAAGTTTCCAGGCGTCTCAGAGTGAACCAAAGCGATGTTGTTCGGACATGGAGGAGGTACTGTGCCCGTTTAGACCGGAGTCCGCACGACCACATATGCATTTTACCAATAATCAGTCAGCACGAGAATCAAAATATCCCGGAGCGCCAGATGGGTTAAAGCAAATCGCAAAAACGACATCAAATTTATAAAAATGCTTTGCTGATTTTTGGCTCAATGCAACAATAAGGATAGAAGGAGATTTAATTGGGTGAAACACATCTGGTAAAATTATCTCAGTTTATTTAAAGTTAAAATCTGACTGCAAGAATAATGCTCAAAGCAGCATCATCCACGTGTGGCGATCCACACTCTTATTTACACACAATATACAGAAATCTTCCAAACACATCTGACAATCTTTTTGAAAACACAAGTCCGATTGTTAGTCCTGTGGACTGTGTTCCAAAATTATTAACATTTTAACTCCAGTGCAAAATGAATTGTCCATACTGGAAATAACGTAGATCACTGTTTGACTATTTACATGATATTAACACTCGTAGAATAAATGTTTATAGAATTTCTTAGACTTTCATTTGTTTTCCAGTTTTCCAAAATATATCGTTGAAACTATTATTATCATCGTAGCAACACAAATTATTAACACATATTAACAACATCTGAAAAGTATTTGACCATTGAGCATAGCATCGAAGAACTGTGCGAAGCACAACAACAATTAATTGTTCTTCTGACATTAAATATTCGAGAAGTGACTCGATTATGAACTTCAAGTTCCAAACAAAACATATGATTTCTGAATCATTAACTTGATCAATAAATGGTTGAACCATTCAACTATTAGATTTTCCACTTGGAATTATTATGAAAAAAATATTTATATTTATGGCCATTTCTAGCAACTTTCACAACTTGCAATTCTTCGACAGAATGCGGAAATTAGAATTGTAGTTTTATAATGAATTCATTTAGTTCATGGCACTAGGATTGAAAATATCCTTCAAATTATTCGTGGTTAAAGAATTATTTTAAATTGGCAGTGGCCCATTCTACTATTTGTGTAAGAACACAATATTATAACAACAACAACAACGGCAAAGGTCTTCCTCTGAAGAAGAATAAACTACTATCATGACAAATCCGGGTTCTAGCAAAATCAAAGTCTAAATGGAATTCGTAAACAAGGTTGAAATAAGAACTGATGGTTTCAAAGAAATAACCTTCGGGTTATTCATACGACGAAATGTGTGGCTCCAATACTCCAACTATAAACCTGAGCCATCGAACCTGCTATTTGATTGATGCTCGAAAAGACCTTCATTCCTGCGACTTAACATGCGCACCTGGGAATGGCATTACAACTATTCCACACACATAAATTATCTTCCCAAAATTTATACAATAAATCAAGCCTCTGCTTGTCATCAACACTGGAAGATTAATAAACTTACAAGTTTATTTTATTTTACCATTCAGTTCAACCCGTGAATTTACCATACTCATGAAAAGCTTCATTTCACTTTCGAGTGTATTTACGTCATGATTTTATATAAATACAAAAATCCTATTTGATACAAATATCAATTGCTTCCCGTTTCATGCCTCTCCGTGTTATATGAAACATATACTTTGCTCATTGCAAATATCAACTGTTCAACCAGAACTGAAATGTAGGTTGAATGCGGGCTTGCGCTAACCACTCTCCTTCGTAAAATCTCCTGTTCCAAACTATAAATGTTTCAACTACTTCATAGGCTCTTTCTCAATACATATGATTATTATAAAATATAATATCCAAGAATTATTTAGAAAAATTATGAAAATTATTATTATTATTATTAGTGGATTATTATTATTATTATTATTTCAAATATGTTTAATTATCATCTCATTATGTGAGAATCCACATGTTCGAACCTTCGAATATGGAAAAAATATCCATTCCTCAACAAAAATAAATTTAACTTTTACAGTTACATCGGCTGATAACCGTGATTTCCCAAAAATATGAAAAATTAAAATAAATGCTCAAAATGCTCGGTCATCGATCCTAAACTGTTCTGAGTGCTGAAAATGCTCAGAATAAATCTAACAAGTCTTGCGTAAATCATTACAAGCTTTAAATACGATGAAAAAAATGTGTTGGTCATCTGCAGAAAAAATAGTTTGTTCCAATTAGCTAGGCATAAAATAATTCAAATGTGGCTTACATTTCTTGATGTTCCTGAAGTGTAGTAAACCTGGTCTATACCAGATTTATCCGTAGACATGCCCTATCGGACAAGCACGTATAATCCTTGTATCGGCCGCCATTGTAGACCCACAAATCGTCTAGTCAGACATAGTGGTAGTATCTTTCGACGTTTTAAATGACTGTGGTTCCATTTTAATATGGGCTTCTAACAAAGCCATAACAGTTTGTTTGAAAAGGGTCAGATCTAAGCGATCTCTTCTTAAATGTGTCAGTTGTAACCTAACTCACTGTAATCTCATCAGTACAAGAAAAACGTTGACAGTCTTAAGCAGTTAACGGCTGTTCTGAAGATCGTTCCCTGGGCATGGTTTGTATATCACCATCTGCCATGCGCTAGACAACTTGCAGTTTCCCTTGCGTAGACTAATGAACGCCACCGTTATAGACTATTCTTCACTGTACTGACGGATCGAAGTGGTTAAATAGTTACAAAATATGAAACTGACTTTAAATGGATCTAAACATCCAAGTATTAATTTACTATTGGACTGTGACAAATACTACTTTCTAGACCAAGTCTAGCATATGTCCTTTAGGAAATATAAATATTTCCACCAATGTCTGTAGA
The DNA here is from genome assembly GCA_946902985.2 of Meconema thalassinum. NCBI lineage: Eukaryota > Metazoa > Arthropoda > Insecta > Orthoptera > Tettigoniidae > Meconema > Meconema thalassinum. Next base: position 1,160,230,074 of record OX336389.2, read on the forward strand.
AATACAATCACCTCAGTGATTCTCCTCACCAGAAACTTACTAAGTTCCAACTCGTTTGCGCAGCACTTCTCGTGACTATCACGATTTGAAAAGTACTTCTTCGTAGACGTGGCAACCATGTGCCTTGGCTCAGCGTAGACGCAACTTGTTCGCCAAGTGCTTGTGATGAATTGAGCTAACTAAGCTTGCTCCTGCTTGCTTTTATACAAAAACGGTCAGGGTCACGCGTCATCGCCTGATATCTAGAAATCCTCATATCTCTTGAATCCCTGGTCCGATTTACTTGATACTAATTGCATTCTCTTTTATTTGGCCGTGCCAGTAATCTGATCCCAGTCTCAAGTCTCTGCTCCATAGTTAACTATTTAATCAATAAATAGTCTCCACCTCTGCTGTTACTCGCTACGTCATTTACCATCCAACTATCGGTAATTTCCTTCGAATGGCTTCGAGAAGCAATGTAGCGCGATATTCAAATATCTGAACTTTCAAACGCTGCTACAGCCTTTCCCTTGATATCTAGGTGTCTGAAACTTGGAATACCCATTCCTAGAGTTGGGCACAGTACAGAGATACAGGAACTGTCGATGACAGGCCTCGCTCAGGCCGCCCAAGGGCTACTACTGTAGTGGATGACCGCTACTTACGGATTGCCGCTCGGAGGAACCCTGACAGCAATGCCACCATGTTGAATAATGCGTTTCGTTCAGCCACAGGACGTCGTGTTTCAACTCAAACTGTGCGCAATAGGCTGCATGATGCGCAACTTCACTCCCGACGTCCATGGCGAGGTCCAGCTTTGCAACCCCGACACCATGCAGCGCGGTACAGATGGGCCCAACAACATGGTGAATGGACCCCACAGAATTGGCATCACGTTCTCTTCACCGATGAGTGTCGCATATGCCTTCAACCAGACAATCGTCGGAGACGTGTTTGGAGGCACCCTGGTCAGGCTGAACGTCTTAGACACACTGTCCAGCGAGTGCAGCAAGGTGGTGGTTCCCTGATGTTTTGGGGTGGCATTATGTGGTGGTCATGGAAGGCTCCGAAACGGCTTTACGATGCCTGAATGACATCCTCCGACCCATAGTGCACCCATATCGGCAGAATATTGGAGAGGCATTTGTCTTCATGGACGACAATTCTCGACCTCATCGTGCACATCTTGTGAATGCGTTCCTTCAAGGCAGCACGCCGGCATCTCACCGCTGGGTCCGTGGTTCAAATCCCGGTCAATCCATGTGAGATCTGTGCTGGACAAAACGGAGGCAGACAGGTTTTTCTCCGGGTACTCCGGTTTTCCCTGTCAAAATTTCATTCCAGCAACACTCTCCACTATCATTTCATTTCATCTGTCATTCATTTAATCATTGTCCCAGAGGAGTGCGTCAGGCCTCGGCAGCCGGCACAGTTCATATCCTCGCCGCTAGATGGGGGCTTCATTCATTCCATTCCTGACCCGGTCAGAGACTGGAAGCAGGCTGTGGATTTTCATTTTCATTTGGTGTATAGGTACTGTATAGCTTATAGGTACTGTATACATGGTAGCTGGCTGCGTGGCTCAGCGGTAACGTTCTCGCCTGGTGTTCCCAAGGTTGCAGGATCGAATTCTGGTCCTATCAGCTAGCATTTGAGGGTGCGAAAATGCAAGGGAGCTGTGTCAGTAGATTTGCTGGCAGGTTAAAGATCCCCTTCGGGGAAAAATTCCGGCATCCTGGCGTCTCTAAAAGCCGCAGTAGTTAAAAGGGACATACAGCCGATAACATTATTATTATCTGGTATGATAATCATCCAAGGACAATGAGACTAGGCACAGAATATTGAAGTATGGACGCAACATACATACATACATACATACATACATACCCACACACACATACACGGGGGGCGTGGTGGCGCAGCGGTCAAGCTGTATGCCTCTCACCTAGGCGGACCGGGTTCGATTCCCGGTCACTGCATGTGAGATTTTCGATGTGAAATGCCATGTCCTGTGGTTCGGATTCCACGTAAAACGGAGGTCCCGTGGCTTATGATCGCGAGATTAACGGTCACGTTAAACTACAAGCTTCCTTTTTTTTACACACACACGGACAGACAGAAGGACATTTGTCTTGTGTAATTCCCATAAATGACCATTAATTTTGCTAGAATCGAAAGCAGGCTAAATTGGAGGGCCCTCTAATTCGATTAGTGGAATAAATTACCTTAACACGATGCTTCTTGAAGAGTTAAGTACCTACCAACATTTTGCACCACGGCCGTGACGGCAGCTGCAGCACGTTCGGAGATCGCAGGTTCGAATCCTGGCACTGACAGTGGCTGCCCTGAATGTGGTTTTTCACATGTTTTTCCCCTTTTCCAACAAACACATATCGCGATAGTATTCTTACTTCAAGTCCCGGCACACATATTCCATCATTGTCTCTAACACAGTTACATGACCAAGATATACTGTGCCCAATCGGACACAGCAGACTGGCATCGAACTCGGATCTTATCAGAGAAGACCAGGCCCGTGATTCTACCTAGAGTCGAACCATTGATCTCTGAGGGGGAACAGCTACAGGGAACCCGAAGAGCAATGAGTTGTATAATGACATATAATAATATAGCATGATTTCACGCCTATAATGTGAATATCATAGCTGTTTAAGGGAATAATTGTCAGAAAATGCAGTCATATGTACGTTTTCGAAGTATAGAAACGTGAAAGCAGGCAAGCTTGACACTTTACTAATTACAGCCAGCAGAGGGGAGGAGATTCAAGGCGCCGAAGGAACTTATTTCGTCTGGACCGAGGAGACAGCTCGAAATTAATGACCCTGGGAGTCCCCGATGGACAACACTCGAGACCGTAGTGGGGGTAATTGTCCACGGAAATTAATTGATTGCAGCCAATTGCAGCATCGAAATGGAATAAAATGTACACCCAGGTGAATATATTCTAGGAGAGATAATTTAGAAGCGGTCTTACACCTAAATTAAAGCCTATATCTCTAAATAAGCCTGTTAACACCGAGCTTACGCTCGAGAGGAGTGATTTGGTGACCAGCAAGAGGGGATTCACCATGGTGGCGTCATAACGCTACGGAAGAAGGCAATTAATTGTAATTAATTGGCCGAAGCGATCGCTAGCACGAGAGTGATTATGGCACTTCCACATCTGGATGAACGAGGTGTATACGTCATTTTGAATGGAAATGCATTATTTCAAGAAGGGAGTCGCTCTCGTGTGTCCTGTGGACTACATTTTACGAGAAACCTTTATATAGAGGGAGAAGCACAGACCAAGCCAATTCGTCTTCAGTTCATCGTCAGTTCATCTGCAGTCTACACGTAACCTAAACGCTGCCAGTAAGTGCGCGAAATGTTAGAGTATATTTGAAGAACAATGGAAGCGCATCATATAGCTTCTTAATAGTAATCAAGAATCGCGTAAGATTTAATCTACATAAGATATTTATCCATTATTATACGCAAGTGTAGTTCGCTACAGCGTAGCAATAATTTAGGATGGTTTTGGACACTGAATACCAGGAGGTATTGTCATACTTATAAATGACGCAGTATCGTCAGGATCATTGCAGTTATGGGAGCCCGAGAGGCATCACAAGTAATCATGACGGTGAAATGAACAGTATTGAAGGGAACGAGAATCGAACGCACGTATACGCTGATAGACTTTCACGGAGACCAGCGGTTGTCGTAGCATCATCGCATCTCTGAGGTCAGGCGTTAGGAGGAGTCCGATTAAGGATCAACCTGTGAAATAGTGAAAAAGTGTATATAAATTTTATTATAGTGATTTCAAAAGTGTTTATGTGTATTGTGAATTAATATGTATTGTGTAAAAGTGAGAAAAGCCACTGATAAGAGTATGATTATCATGTGGGAAATATGTGATATCAAGTGTCGTGTGAGATATAGCATGATGGCTTAAATCAAGCGTCATGGTAGGTCCGTGGCTGGCGTGTTGGAATAATCCAGCGAAAATGAAAAAGTGAGTACAAATTTACAATGTTATTCTAACTAAATAGTTCACCATACAAGGATGCATCACTTTAAGACTAAAATGTAACAGTCACTTATATACGAGCTTTCACCACTCGTATTTGGTAGAATATGGCTTGGAAGGTGATTTGTTTAGGGCCATTCAGGCCTAAAATAGTGATGTATGTAACGCTAACGTTAAATGATAATAATAATAATAATAATATCTGGGGTCGGTAACAGTAAAGTAAAGTAATAGGCATTTCTGGCCTAAAGAACGTTCAAAGTGTGTCATGTCTAATATAAATATACTGTATTTTGGTAAACAGTAAGAAAGTAACGTGGAATATAGCGAGATACGAGAGTTTTTCAGTGTCAATGAAGTGTTGAATGAATATTTGATATGGTCAATTCTTAGGATTGTTTTTGAGAACCATTAAAGTAATGTAAGCCAGTAAATTTATACTTGTTTTTAGGAGCTATTTAAAGCTTTGGCTTAAGTGTAATTGCAGAGAGGACGCGGGTGCCTTAATAATTGAGTCATCTATGAGAAGTATTGTTTGAGCCGCATTGAGCGAGCAAAGTAACGTAGAATCCAGTGATTTACGTAAATAAAGTTGCGGGGACCAAGCTAACATAGCTTGCACGTTAGGTGAAAAGTTGGCTAATCTACGAGTTAGTACCGCCGTGGAGCGTACTTATATTATTCTCAGCGAATTGGACAGAGCCTGTCTGTATCCATCGCTTGCAGGAATAATTGCCACGAGGGATGCTCTTCGAGACCCCGTGAGCACATGTATTGGTTGATCTGCCCTGAGAGGTAAGAATCAAAGTTCGTCGTATAGGAAACGCAGATTTCCTTATTATTGAGGCAGCTGCTGATGAGCAATCTTGTATTCTCATTATGATGCGCGCCAAAGCCACTTGTAATTCGCCACAAAACGGCAAGTCTATTACAGAATCCATCCCCAGCCATGAATGTTAATTAAGGAGCCAAGTTGAGCCCAATACACTATAAATATTGGTGGTAACTAATCAGAATGACTCAATTACTTGAGACAACACTCAGCGTAACTCCATTGTACTGCAATTGTAAACAAAGATGACCTTGCTTGCAGCAAGAGGGGGGCGTTATGTAGACCACTAGGGGGACGGCCATCTTGCTCGGCCAGCTGGAACTAATTTTATTGCCTGCTTGGAAGGGGAGGTTTGGAGACCCAGACCCTTTATTTTAAAAGCATAGTGGGACACTGAAGAATCTCGATATTTCGAAATATAATTAAGATATGATTGTTATGATGATGCCAATTGAATTAAATGAAGTGTTTCAACACACATACATTGTCGGATCATTGAAATCGGATAATATTTGGCCCAGTTATTCTCTGAGGAGGAACGCTGAACCAAATAAATGTAGGCATCTTTTTAAAGTGCATTTTTGCCCAGTTCACACTAATTTATGCAGACGGGTATGTGATTTCTAAGAACATGACACGTTTGTAACGATAATAATTCCGACCAGACCCAGAAAATCGTTGTATGGTGAAACTATAAACATTTCTATCCATGTGTATTTTGGAATGGAAACGTACCACTTTTTAGCGTTTCATATTGATGGAAAAAGAGAAGATGATTCACACGACACAACAACATTTGTTAATTAAAGGCATTAGATAATGAAATTATATTAATGAAAGTAAATGCCCGTGAGAAACGGATTAATGTTTAATTATTACAGAATTAATGTCATTTAAAAGTGATATGTGACTTTGTGTTGTGATACTCCAGTTATGTAAAATTGTGTCACATAAAGAACACTATGGAGACTCGTAGATGTCTGAAAGTATCAATGATAGGATGCTAGAAATAGATTTGAGTGCAGTGAAGCACTAATTAAGAAGAGACTCACAAAATAACCTTGATTTCATTGTGGGAATTAAATGTAAATTATCCTTTGTTTGTATTTTGTTGTATAGCCATGACTTTAGATCAGTAAATGTTTTATTTAGGAATATGTTGTTTCTTTCATGTAGAGTAGTTACCTGGTAGACTCAAATCCTGAGCATGTGGTCGTATGGTGGGCAGGAACGTCCCATACCTCGAAATACCGTGAGTTAGCTGGGATACGAACACATGTTCCACATGATGACAATTGGGTACAGTACCTAGCGGCTAAAATGAGTTAACAACATTACACTCTATAGCAAGGAAGCAATGTTTGCACATCCTTTGTGGACAAATACCCAGATGACAGAGTATAGGTAGCGTGCGTAGGGACACATTCCACGGCTGTTTGCACACATGCATGTCATATCGATACGCTTCTCGACTTATCGCCAGTGTTGCGTGATATCCTGCTACCACTGTGCACGTACCGTGAATTCATGTCTTGAGCCCGCGGCTTCATATCAGTAGACTGGCTGCGTGGCTCAGCGGTAACCTTCTCTCCTGCTGTTCTCCAGGTTGCAGGCTCGAATCCTGGCGCAGTCAGTTTGCATATGAGGGTGCGAAAAAGCGAGGGAGCCGTTTCAGATTTACTGGCACGTTTAAGATCTCCCGGCGTCTCTAAGAGCCGCAGTAGTTAAAGGGGACTTAAAACCGAATTACAATTATTAGCATATCAAGTGATGGAGAGAGCATGGACGTTATGAGGTGATGTTTCAAGGTCGTGGTACATTATGAGTAGGGGGGAGGGGGGAACTGCTGTGTTGGAGGGGATACCTTGCACGTATAGCTGCCTCACTTTCCTGGTTAACTAATGGCAACTAAAACGTAAGGCAGTAGCACGCGCCGATAATAAGCATTCTTCGCTACTGACGGTTGTTGACCGATATAATGCTTTCTCTATCCAAGTCCCGCCCTGGCGGCTAGCTTGTGTCTCCCACAGGTATTAGTGTCCAATGTTGCACAATTTCACATAGTTCTGCCCTATCTCGCTGCCTGCTCTTAGTGGCTACGGTGGCAAGTTTACAACGCTGTACCCCACGCTGGGAAAGCTTTGGCCCCAGGCGCCATGGAATGTAATTATATCCACCCAGCTAGATTTCAAAGGCGCGCCACACGTTAACCAGGAAAATGAGGCAACATTAACTGCACCGACCTGACTGGTGAATATTTGGAATTAACACGCGATGTGGACGACTCGGGGAACGACGAGTGACTGCTGTCGTTGTTCCCTTACCACTGAAGCGTGGCTATATATCTGTCTGCCCAGAACAGTCTGCTTGACCTTGATGCCTCACCTCATACCGTCCGCACTCTTCAGATAGCGCAATTGTCTTACTGGCAGTATTTGAGGCATCCGCATGACGCATTAATATATTAGTAATTTGTAATGTTCAGACAGAAAGCTTACTTTATTAGCCTACTTTCGTTTAAAAGAACGAAAGTAGACTTATCAGTTCTACACGGACTAAATGTTCGTGTCCCTGACTGTGTGTATGTGTATGCATGTCTGCCACCCACCCATCAATATTCAAACACGACGAAACTGAATTGATCCATATTTGGTACAGAGGTAGTACAAGCATAGGGAATCTCAGTGTCATATTAACTTTCGATTTTGGCAAAAAATGAAAGTAGACTTATGAGATCAACAAGGGCCAAACGTTGTGTGTCTGTCTGTATGTCTGTGAGTGTGTATGTGTGTGTATAGTTGTGTATGTGTTTACGTGTGTGTACTCTGCATCTCCCCCCCCCCCCCAACCACCACTACCCCCCCAATCAATTCTGACACGGTGAACCCGAATTGAAAGAAATTTGGTACAGAGGTAGCACTAGCAAAGGGCACCTCATTGTCATGTTTTAAATCGGTGCCATCTTGACGGAAACGGAATGGCGACCACCCAAATGTTGAAAGCTTATATCATAATGACGACTAACCTAATCATCTGATCTCTACCCCATTTTTGCAACAATATACCTTCATGTGGGAAGCATCTTTTTACGACACTACAAGGTCATCATCCCCATAGTGTGCAGATGGCGGCCATGTATGTGTGCAAATCGATTCCCCCTATCAATTCAAATACAACGAAACCCAAATCGGACCACCTTTGGTACAGAGGTAGCACTAAATAGGGACAACTCAGTGTCATGTTGTATATCGCCGCCATCATAACAAAAAGAAATGGCGCCCACCCAAATGTTCTGAGCTTAAGTCAAATTACGACTTACTTAATCATCCGATCTCTACCAAATTTTGCAACAATATACTTTAATGCGAGAAGCGTCTTTTACCCAAACTATAAGGTTATCAGCCAAATAGTTTCAAGATGGTGGATGTATGAATCATGCAAGTATTATAGCCTAACTGTAACTTACGATTTAACAAGGCCTGGCCTCAACATTTCAGGTTACCATACATAGGGAGGTTTAAACTGTCCTCAAGGAGGTGACCGGTAGGATATTAGCATATTATAATTAAATAAGTATCCGTAGAAGTTACTAACAGGTCAGGCTTACCGTGCCATATCGTTGTGGGCCCGTGCCATACCGTTGACAAAATGGCCGCTATATTTGCTGGTAAATCCATATATTACCGTAACTTCCTAAGTTTATATCCCTTTATGAATGTACTGAACAAAATAATACATATTTTGTATCAAATGGTTTATAGAAATGGCAGAAAACGTTAATGAAATTGATGATTTCAATACAAAATATGATAGAGTTATACTAAACCACCAAGTTGTATCGTTGCGCATCCATGACGTAATGGTGGCGATGTGGGCTCATAGTCTAGCGGTTCGTGGTTCAAATCCCTGCAGGTTCATTGTTTTTACTTTGTTTTCTTTTGTATTTATTGATTAATAACTACTCACACGTTATAATGTTAAGCATATTTAGTGTGTATTTGCAATCGAAAATATTATATATATACTTATAACACCACATATTTCAACACTCGAATACAGCGATTAATATTCGTTGACCTTGATCCACGGTAGAGTCTGTTGATGTTGCTGTTTTTGTTTTTGTTTTTGTTGTAGATTCTATAGGGTTTTTGCGGCATCATGGTCTTGTAGTCCTGTTTACTTGGATATGTGTAGAAGTTGTCTGATAACATGTGTCACTGTGATGTCTGTAGGCTTACTGGTGTGTGCACTTTTATATGAGGAAGGATTTGAGTAGGAAGCTGTTTTTGTTGTTTCATTTGAGATGCAAGGCCATCATGTTCATTTAGCCCCGTGTATTTGGGTGATTGTTGAATTTTGTCTGATAACCTGTGTTATTGTGTTGGAAAAGGAAGCTTGTAGTTTAACGTGACCGTTAATCTCGAGATCATGAGGCAACTATTACTGCGCCGACCTGACTGGTGAATATTTGGAATTAACACGCAATGTGGCTGTACAAGTGTGATTATATAATTCAGGAGGATTCGATCAATCAACGTTTAATATCAATATAGCTCGTTGTATTTCAACAAGCTACTACAACCAACATTCAATTAGGCTATACTCCTTGAACAGGACAATGACTTATAACTATACCCATGCATTTAGGAGAAAGTAAGCTATAATTATGTTCTTTACTGAACATCTTGTTTTATATCGCCACTATCCTAATTATAAGAAAATAGCGGCCATCCAAATGTCCGAGGCTTAAATCAAATTACGAATAAACTAATTACTACAAGGTCATCAGCCAAACAATTCCCAGATAAAGGCCGTGCGAATCAAGCAAGCATTTCAGTATGTATAATCCACGACTTATAATCCAATGAATCAATGTTCACAGTACTTGGCAATCGCATAGTTGTATATAAGGACCATCTATTAATATCGTTATGACTATATCGGTGTGATATGTGCAGTCGTCATTATGGAATTAAGGATCGTAAAAATAAATGACTATGTACTTGAGACTTACCGTATAATAAATAAAATTAGTCTTCAAGTAAACCGCATATGGGTTTTGCGCGCCTTAACCAAAAGAAAACGCACCTCCATATAGACCTATTCAAGGTGGAGGCTGAATGTGCCAAAACTTTAAAATCAATAACACATGATCGAATCGCACAATTAACACAACATTTTGTAATAGAGGAGTATTCTATAAGAGACAATGCTACAATCAGGTATGGAACTATTACGCTAGGACTCATCTCGAATAATTTATAAGGCTTTAATATCGATAATGCATACATTTTTCGGTTACAATGATGAAACACAGCAAGCATGTTGTGTCACTAAGATGCATGAATTGGAGAAAGCACATGATGAACGATTCCATGCATTCAAGACAGGCGTACTTATCTTATGCTAGAGTCAAATTCTCTGAACGGAATCATAACGAAACTTAGCAAACGAGGAGTCTAATGCTGGGTACAATTCTTAACGTTCAGCTCAAGAACATTCAATTAAACATTTTGTTCAGGACAAAGAGTTGTAACTATCTCTATAAATAAAGTAAGCTTTCTGTCTGAATATTTGGTATATTTGGCTTAAACTTTGTGCATATAGTGACCAAATATAACCCCAGTTTAATGTTGCCCGTTTGTTTGTTTGTTTGTTCTTTTAGGGCTGACCGGAAAACTACAGGAGCGATTGTCATGGAATTCTGAATGTAAGTAGAAAACACTCCTAAAGTAAAACTAGGATACAATATTTATGTAACATACAAGGGTGAAGGGATTGACAGGCAGCCTTAAATTCCACAGTAACCCAATAACGCAATCTGTATCCTTCTCATGACCTGTATCCTTCTTGTAAACCGCTCGCTGGGTCACCGCGAGGCGACATGTCTTGACATGGATGTCACGTCACAGATCGAATCCATTTGTCTCAATGATGATATAATAATTATAATAGTAGTGGCTGGTTATCTATTAATCACTTCACATTGATCATGGCGGAAATAAATATGAAAATATGTCCATAGAAGTAGACACAATCTATAAGGTGCGTTCAAAAAGTAACGAGATGGAGGCTGGACTACGCAAACCGGTGTCGACAGCGGCTAATCGTGGCGTGTGTAACGAGGTGTGGTTTCAACCAGAGCGTGGAAGGCCACAGCACGTCGCTAGAGGGCACGCGTGCACGTCACGTGACGATACAAAGCGAGCAGCAGCATGCATCAATCGTCCAACGCTGCCAGTCGCATTGCAAACAGTGACAGGGAGGCGTCAAACGAAGAGCAAAGAGGTGTTGTTCCGTTTCTGACAGCAGAAGGAGTAGGGGGAACGGACCTTCATCGCCGAATGTCACAAGTGTACGGCGAACACTGCATGTCCCTTGCAAGGGTCAAGGCGTGGCACAAGCGCTTCAGGGAAGGACGGGTGTCGTTAGCCGATGATGCCCGGTCTGGGACACCCCCCTGCATTACCGATGATAACGTCCAGCTGGTTGATGCACTCATTACCCAGGACCGCCGAGTGACAGTGAATGTCATAGCCTTCGTGGTCGGATTGAGCGTCGGAAGTGTTCACACCGTCATGAAGGAACGACTGCACTTGCGTAAAGTGTGTGCCCAATACATGCCCCACAGTCTTCAAACACACCAGGAAGCATGTCGAATGGCCCTCTGTCTTGGTCATCTGCAGCGCTATGCGAGGAAAGGGAATGGGTTCCTGGCACGAGTGGTGGCTGGAGATGAGTCTTGGTGTCATCACTTCGAACCAGAATCCAAACGACAAAGCCTCCAGTGGAAGCATCCAGGATCACCACCACCCAAAAAAGGCAAGGCCATCCACACGAGTGCAGGAAAGGTAATGCTGACGTTCTTCTTTGACCTAGATGGCCCCCTCCTGACACACTTCATGCCGCACGGGACAACAGTGAATGATGCCCAGCGTTACTCGCAAACCTTGACCTCCCTTCGCCAAACGATCAAAACAAAATTACCCGGCAATCTCACCCGTGGGGTCATTCTGCTCCATGACAATGCACGACCTCATACGGCGAACACAGTCGCGGCACTCCTGCAGAAATTCAAATGGGAGGTTCTCGGCCACCCTCCATAGAGTCCAGACCTCCCTCCATGGGATTACGCCATGTCTGGTCCCCTGAAAAGGGCTCTGCGGGGCCAACGATTCACCTCGGACGTCGACGTCCAGCTGTATGTGCGGAATTTTATGAGACAGCCATTCACCGCCTCGTGTCACAGTGGGACAAGGGCCTCAAGAGCCAGGGCCAATACTTCTAACATGCCGGTAATAATAACCCCTGGCTCTACAGCCCGTGAAGGGCCTAGGCCTACCAAGTGACCGCTGCCCAGCCATTTGGCCTGCAGATATTGGGGTGACGCGTGATTAGCGCATCGGTGTTCCCCTCGGCCGTTAATCTTGGTTCTCGTGATCGAGGCGATGCCTCACTGTCAGACAGCTACTCAATTGTCCTCGCGAGGCTGAGTGAACCCCGTTCCAGCCCTCATGTCTGTTTCTACAATCCCTGACGGAGCCAGGAATCGAACCCGGGGCCTCCGGGTGAGAGGCAGGCACGCTACCCCAACACCAAGGGGCCGGCAACATACAGGTACTGAAAAAAAAGTACCTGTATGTTGGCCTGCAGATATTGGGGTGACGCGTGATTAGCGCATCGGTGTTCCCCTCGGCCGTTAATCTTGGTTCTCGTGATCGAGGCGATGCCTCACTGTCAGACAGCTACTCAATTGTCCTCGCGAGGCAGAGTGAACCCCGTTCCAGCCCTCATGTCAGTTTCTACAATCCCTGACGGAGCCAGGAATCGAACCCGGGGCATCCGGGTGAGAGGCAGGCACGCTACCCCAACACCAAGGGGCCGGCAACATACAGGTACTGGTTTCTGTAATTATGCCTCCGGCTCGTTACTTTTTGAACGCACCTCATTTTTTTTTTTTTTTTTGCTAGCTAGTGTGTGTCAGCGGTGTTGGTCTTGAAATTTACCTCAAGCTTGGCTACTGGTTTGATTCCGGCCACGGGTAAGAATGTGTGTGTTGTCTTCGTAGGCCCATTCAATTCCTATGATATACTGTAGTATATACAGTACAATCATCTTTCCTCATCATACACAAAATACAAGTAACATAAATTAAATCGGAGCTGGCCGCATGGCTAAAAACACCAAATGCCAACAAGTGTTACCAAAATCCTTATGTTGTTAACATTTTCATATTGTTAAGATAGTTTAATTCTCTATCAGCTGTTTAATGTTTATTTTTGTGTACCCCTACCAGTGATCTGCTATTCAATAGCTAATTATAAGCATAACAATATACTTGTTCAAATTGCGAAATTGCACGAATGTGTCCAATCAAGTTCCAACAGTCTAGCCATAACTTAGCTAACCCGTCACCAGTGTTCCGAACGTTATTGTTTGTTGCTCTTAGAACGCAAACCCGTGATCGACGGGTACGAAGTGATAGTGCTCTTATATAATAGATAATGGTGGTTATGTTATTTACTGAATATCTTGTTTGAAATTCTAGTTTTATATTATTTATTTAAACTGAATATGCCATATCAAACACCATAAAATGAAAACAATCTACCGCGAGTCTTAATAATGTTTTCCTTATCATTTGAACATGCAGCTGATTTAGAATGCATATTATCGTGGATATAATGTTAGCATGCAAATTTGTTATTTCTTGACTTGTCGCTGTAAACCAACAGTATCTGTAATACAGGAGGTAGTGTGCCCAATAGTCTGAGAACTTCCGCAAGTTATACGGAGTACGAGGGAAGCCAAGGTAGAAGGAAGATCTGTTTTCCGCTTGGTGGAGTGGACCAATTGCTTGGGAGCGACAGGAGTATTACGGTTGGCGAAAGTCGTTTAAGTTTATCATTGGGACACAACATGACATCTTGACCTTCCCAAGCAGGACAGCACACTTGTTTAGTACGCTGCTACCAACAGCTCAGATTTTGTGATAGTGCAATGAAATCTGTTTATCTGACCATAATTGACTCTTCTTTCTAATTGGTTCTTTACTTGGCTGTCACCACAAAGGCCCGGGTTCGATACCCGACACTACCAAGAAATTGAATTAAGTTCTGAGGGCTGGAACAGGGTACACTCTGCCTCGTGAGGCATAACCGAGAAGAAGCAGGTTCGATTCCTACCTCAGCCATCCTGGACGTGGTTTCCCACTTCTGAGCCAGGCAAATGCCAGTATGTTACCTAACTTAGGGCCACGGCTGCTCTCTACCCATTTCCTACTTTAATAGGGATGTATAGAACTAGCACCGATAGAGCGCACTGCTGTTGTACTGGATAAGCGCAAGGCGCTCTTCATTTGTCTCCTGTGTTCTCATGCCGCTAATATCCACGAATTTAAGTTGTTTAAATTGCTATTTTCGTGACTATGCCGAACTATTGCAGTGTTCCTCTTTGCAAAAATCAGGGAAGTCCGATTTCCTGTCACCAATTTTCACAAAATAAAGAAATGAGGAAGAAATGGTTACATGCTATTAGAAGGAAACATTTCGGTGAAGAAAATCTGACCGAAAATATTAAAGTGTGTTCCCATCGTTTTCAACTCGATGACTTCACGAAAACTGTGTTGGGCAAGTGTGATTTACAAAGGGAAATAATTCCTACCTATAAACTGATTAGACATATCGATAACAACCACTGAATTTATGCGTTTGTATTTGAAGGTGAGAGAGCAAGATTAAAACCGGGCACTGTTCCATCGCTTTTTCCGTGGACCACGAACACAACAAAAATAAGGAAGAGGCCATACTCAAGAAAATTGACAGTTTACCACGATAAGCCTACAATATCGGAATATGCATAAATCATCTCCATTGAAGTACGGTACGGGAAGAAATCGTCAATATACAGGAAGAAGTGAATGTAACATTTGTGACTTCCATTTTCAAAGGCATCAATACTCGGACAAATACTTCAAGAATAAATGTCACAACATTAACAGTCAAAAACGTATTATGGTTGGTTTCTTGAAATCAGAATTAATCGTCAACTTACATCTGCCCGACGGAGAATGTAGTACCGGTAGTGACTGACTTCTACATTCTTGAGTCATAGGCCCAAGTTAGCCAGATGAATGGAAACAGTTCATGGCCTTAAAACAGGGATTCTCAAACTTTTTAAATACTGTACCCCTAAGTCGTTTCCAAGGGGTACAGAAACGATTTGTATTAAGAAATTGACAAATTACATAAGAACCAAACGTTGCGATGCATTTTGAGGTAAACAATACCGGTATCAACTTTCTTTGATTATGTTTACCTTAAAACAAGACAGTTTCATGTACGCTATCACCAAAAAAATACACGAATCGGTCTATAAGCAAGGGGAGCCATGAATATTTAAATCTCTATTTATAAAAGGAAGATTATAGTTTTACGTGACCGTTAATCTAGAGATCATAAGGCACAGGACTTCCTCTTTACGTGGAATCCGAACAGGACAAGGCATTTCACTTTGAAAATCTCACATGCATTGACCCGGAAAACTCTATTTATGATTTAAGTCTTATGGAGATATATTTATCAATATAGGCCTACAATACTCAAGCATGCTGACTCCTATTCATAATTTGAATAATAAAGCGTGTTAGAATTTTGTTATTACCGCTGTAGCCTACTAATTCTTCCCTCCTCCCACTAGTTTTAGCGCCTCTAGTCTGTAGCTCATTTTACAGCTGTTTAACGCTTAAACGCTGAAAATCGTTCATAATATATTAGAGGATATACCTATAGAATTAATTAATATAGTATTGGAGTAAAATTAGAGAAGATATCATTTACTTTAGCTTAGAAAACTCTGTCACAATCTATACATTCCTCGCAGCTGACTGGGGGAAACATAGAACTATCGCCTTGCGCTTACCCAGTACTACACGAGCGCTATCTGGCGCGAACTTTCTCGGGCTACATCCCTAATACAAATACACACACTATAAGGCATCCAACGTTTAGAATGAAACACTGGTTAGATAGGGATATTCTTCTCTCTTTCTGTTGCACGTGAGACGTGTATGACGCTGTCATTTTCTAGCAATCCACTGTTGCCATATCAGTCGAAAATTTTTCTTTGTCGAAAAAAAAAAGCATATTCGGGTAGAACTATGTTTCGCCGATCGTTTTTGACGTATATTAGAACTACGTAAACTTGAGAGAATTGCTACAAAAATAGATAGCCATATTTTAAAAAACCGATAAACTGTGTCCCCTTTTTAGTAAAATCGATCTTATATCATGTTGCATTGACTTTGTGATGCCAATTTTTCACACACGTGTAGCTAGATGTGCCGTCTTGATGATGGATTATAGAAATATTTTATACTGGCAATATTACAATTTTCATGTAGGGAAAACTTCTGAATATTCTCTTATAACCACATAGCAGCATTGAGAAAGTTCGTATGCTGCCAACTTTTCTATTTTTAAAGATAACCATGTCATGTCAGTTTGAAAGTTGTAGAGAAATGTTGGAAGAAGTTTTCTACCTGCTTACCCAGAGTGTAGGTTTAATTGTTTACACAGGCCGGGATGTTCATTGACTGCGGATTATATGAATGAAGTTTCGAAGGACAGCGGGATGCAGCTTGCTACTCACAACTTTATTACTGTGCCCTTGGAGCTTGTATTTCAGTTGTTCAGCAGTCTCTATCTTGAGTGTGTGTGCAGCAGTTCTGTTAGATTTAACGTGTTGTATTTTACGTATTTCACGTACAACAATGGATAGTTTTGTGAAAAGAAAGCGTGGTCAAGTGCTCAGAAGGAGGGAAAAACTGGTCGTAATTAATGTGTTCAGTTATTTTAAGAATCATAAACCTAACGAAAGTATAAATAATTTAGTCCATGAAACTGCTCTGGCCACAGGAATATCAAAGACTACCGTTTTTAAAATACGTACGGTAGTGAGAGTGGACAGGGTCCAGTACTGTCACCACGCAAAAAGAGGCTAAGTAATACACTTCGCAAGAATAGCAGGAATGTTATTAATATAATGACTTTATAATGACGTTATAGTTAATTTAATTTAATTTCGTTGTATGTGTTATGTTAACCTACTATTAGTATTATTATAAAGTTCTTAATTCAAATCTTCGTCACTGCACAATCGCTGAATGTGCGGAAAGTGTACGCGAAGCGCTTTGTACTGCCTCCTCTCATGGAGTGGTATCCCTGTCGTAACGTGCCGTAAGACCAATGCTTCATTCTAAACGTTGGATACCTTATAGTACAGGCTGTTCCAGCCGAGCTGCTGTCCAGGGAGCCGCTGAGCACTCATCGCCTTGTGTGAGTAAACCTGCAGTATGCATTACAGCTCTGCTGTAGGGGCTGCCGTTACTAAGCGGTGGATACATCAAGACTGGCAGGAAGTGCATGGACTTGTACTATGACCTTCGCCCAATGACGTATTGCCTATCACCCCCAGTCCCTCTCCAACCGTGCTCCGAACATTACTGCTGAGTACTCGCGTGTACGCATACTCAAACTCGTGGATTTGGAACAGCCTGCACTAGTAGGTACAGCATCACCGAGACACAGGTTATCAGATACATTATACACACATACGCAAGTACACGTGGCTACATGACCACAATGTTGAAAAAACCCTAAAAGAATCAACAACAACAATCTAATCGATTCTCCTGGGTTAAGGGGAGCCTGCAGAATTATTTTCGTCTGAGAATTTGTTGCCCATTTCCAAGTATACGGGGAAGAACAGGATACTCCAATGTTCTCATTAATTTGCAGGATAGAAGGTCAAAGTGAACGTGTTTATTATGTTTTAGCAAGCTGCAAACATAGTATACTATTAGAGATCGGAAGCATGTCTATCCGCTGATTGACCACAGGGTTAATGAATGCCCTCTCTTGACCATTTTTTTCTTTAAGCATTGTATGAAATATGACAAGAACGTTCTTGTGGCGGTGAGGGTGATGGGATTTGTTTTCCTAAGATAAAGCTTTCGTTCTCTTTAATACATTTGTGAATGATAATGCAAATCTCTCACCGGCCGCGGTGGCCGAGAGTGCTAAGGCGCTACCTCGTGCCTTGCTGGCATCGGGAGAGCGTGGGTTCGATTCCCACCTCGGCCGTCCTGAAAATGGTTTTCGTGGTTTCCCATTTTCCTCACCAGGCAAATGCCGGGACGGTTCCTTTCAATAGGTCCACGGCCGATTTCCTTTCAATATCCCTTCCCTGACCCGTCCTGAAAAGAAAAGTATATGGCCATTGGCTGCATTAATAAAATTATTATATTGCAAATCTCAAAACATCTTTTTATTTTCATTTAAAAATAGAAACGCAGATACAAAGAATGTGTGAGTTAACTCATTTAGATGCAACTGGTTTCTACCACAAAATTTACTACATGTTATGGACTGAAGAAATGTTGTGTCTACGACCATCGTCGTAATTAAATCTATATAGTAACCATTCTCAACTCGAAACTCGGATTTTGTTAATTTTAGCCTTTGTTAAACAATATACATGAAAGTTTAAATTACGTGTATTACGTTGGAATTGCCACCTTCCAAACTGAAAGTGTCTTTGTTGTATTGTCGACACAAGTCATCTCGGGTCTCATGAGTTGTGTACAATATTTATGAAATACGTTGTTAATTAACTTAATTCATTAATATTGTGACATGCCACGGGGCTGATGGGTGGGACGAGAGGGGTGGAGGGCCAGAGTGCAGGGCCGTTGGTGTTTCAGGCAAGCTAGCCCCTGGGCCTGTGAGTAAAGGAATCGTGGAAAGTCTGGATATTTCTGTCTCCGGAACAATCAAGTTCGATATAGGCCCACAAACTTCCAGATATATGGACAAAATATATGCAGTATACTGTATGTATATGTTGTAGTCAGATAGTGAAATCCGTCATTTCATGAAAATCCTAGGCACTTCATGAAGAGCCGGCATATGATGTAAAAAGGTACAGTTGCACTATCTGACGCGTGGTTTCATGAAATGACTAAATATCGCCGTCACATAGTGTAATTCATTTTATACATCATCTGACGGGAAATCCAGCCCGTCACTTCATGAAGTACCGTAGCGGCAGCGGTGATCACGTGTGAGGGAAGTGAGACTTCCAAGAATAAATCAGATAAAAATGCGGACACTAAAGGGCTGTTATCTCCTCAGAAAGTGAACACTGTGACATATGGTACAAATGTCTAATGGTATGGACTTCATTTATCCCCTAATTCCCTCCCCAGCATCTTGCTTGGTCTTGCGCCTAGAAGGAATATTATGCTGCCGTACTGTGAACGGAAGAAGAACGTCGTTTAGATCCATTTTGTTTTTAAAACATGAGAGATAGATAACCGATAGTATAATAAGACTTTATTTCGCTGTTCCACCCTTTAAAACAACAAGAACAAACTCAGTTACGGGCGCGTAATACGCAGGTCTTATACAGCTCTTAGCAGCCAACTTTATTAGTGAACTTGTGGTCTCGGGGTATGGTGTTGGCTTCGGGATCACTGCGTGGTGAGTTCAAACCCCACTGAAGGATATTTTTTTGCCAACTATTATTTTAATCTAGTTCAGTTGTTGCCTTGTTTTATAGTTGTTTTCTTGTATATTTATTTTAAGGGCTAGGGACATCTTGATCATCAGCCCAGTGTATTTGGGTGGTTGTTTTCTGATAACCTGTGTTTGCGTGATGATAGAAGTAGTGTGTGGGTAAAGAATTTGGGAAGGTGTCTCGAGACTTGAAATGAAGTACCATCCCGGCATTTGCTGAGAGGGTGTGTGAAAAGACCTGGGGGAAAACGCCACAGTCAGCGACGGGATTCGAACCAGCATATTGGCCTACTCGTTAAGTAGACTTATGAAATCAACTATGGTTACCACGGATAGGAACATAATTATGGTCGACCTCGGGAGGAAAAACTGAGAAGAGTTCCATTCCTACCTTAGCCATCCTGGAATTGGTTTCCCTTGGTTTCCCCCTTCTCCTCTAGGCAAATGCCGGGTTGGTTCCTAACTTAACCACGGCCGCCTCCTTCTCAATCTTAACCTGAACTACAAATACACACAATTCTACAAATACCATTAAAATACTGATTATCAGACAGATTCTACACACTCCCAAGTACACAGGGCTGAATACACGAAAGCTTTACATTTGGTTGATTTAGTGGAGGGTTCACCTTCGAGAAAATCTCGAATTTCAGCCTATTTATTATAGACAGAAATATTTGAAAGAATGATTCTGCATTTTTCTTCATTGTGTGTATCTTACCTGTAAGTTATCGTTCCAGTTTTGTTGTTAATTCATTTGGAGGTCTTGGGTCACCTCAATCATCAGTCCCGTGTGATTGGGTGTGAATTGAAATTATATTTATATGATGACTGTAGGGGTGGGCGGACAATTGAACGAAGTTAGATGTCTGTGCAATACAATGTGTATAAACATATACTGTACCAAGTTTCATTGCGTTTGGTTGGTTAAATCGCGAGAAACGTCTATTTAAACGTCGCAACTTCGCTTGGGCGCCATGTTGGTTTTGTAGTTACCAGGTTTTCAAAAACGTCACATCGGTAAACTTCTAGTAGTTCCCATTATCACCGTACAAAATTCCAGGGTGATATCGGTAGTAGTTTCGGAGATATTGAATGCTGGTGAAATATTTCGCACAGCCGCCATGTTGGATTGGTGAGACGTAACAAAATTTGAAGGGCACGGTCGGGGTCGCCCGAAATAGTGCTATGAACTTACCGAGTTTCATTGAAATCGCTCCAGCCGTTTAGAAGTTATTAGGGGACACACACACACACGCACACACAGACAGACACACGGACAAAAGGTGACCTCATAAGCCTATTTTTTCATAAATGAAAATAGGCTAAAAATACAAATTTCATCAGTGAAGGAAAGAGAGAAAAAAGATACACAAATGAAGAAAAAAAAAGAAAACTACAAATGAAATTATGAAAGTAAGCATTGCAGATTAAAAAAAAAAATCTGTACAAATAAAATATATAAAAATAAAAATACAAACTTCTAGAAAAAAAAGAGATAGAGAGTAAAGAGTATCCGGTATTTCACGATTAGATTTAGGTTTTATGTGAAAATTAATTTCGAAAACCATAATAAACAAGCATTAATTTATATCTTGGAATAGAACAATTAAATGAATTAATGTACGGCTTCATTGTGTCAGTCATTTCATGAAGTGCCGAATCAACAAACACCGGATCTTCATGAAGTGCCTCGGCTGATAATGTAAAATCATTTCTTACACCATCTGCCTAAATCGGTCCGTCACTTCATGAAGAAACGCGTCAGATGGTGTAACTATCTCTTTTTACATCATATGCCGGCTTTTCATGAAGTGCCTAGGATCTTCATGAAATGACGGATTTCACTATCTGACTACGACATATATACTGTATATCAGGCTGTTCCAGCCGAGCAACTTGCCAGTGAGCAGCGGAGTACTCACCGCCTTGCGTGAGCAAACCTGCAACCTGCAATACAGCTCTGCTGTGGGGACTGCCGTCACTGCGCTGTGGGTACATCAAGACTGGCAGGATGCGTATGGACTTGTGCTATGACCTTCGCCCAATGACGTATTGGCTATCACCCCCAGTCCCTCTCCAAGCTATTCCGATCATCACTGCTGAGTACTCGCGTGTACGCATACTCAAACTCGTGGATTTGGAACAGCCTGCTGTATATATATAACAGGTGGGTCATTTTTCCCGTACAATCTACTTATACGTGTCCCGTATGTAGTCTACTAATGATGAACAGGAGGTCTAATAATTGAATTCCTAAGGTGTATCCTTGCATGCGAGTAGGTTATGTCAGAATGACAAACGATAACCACCAGACGGGCGCTTGCTCCATGTTTCTTATTGCTCCCGTCTAATGCGCCCCATTACGTTATGAAGCCTCGCTTGTGAGTGCAGACTAGTAGGCTGGTATTTGGAACAGCAGCATTACAGTTGCTCCCAACATAACGACAACGGCGAGGTTTTCACCAACGACGAGTACACACACACAATTTTAATCTATGGAGAATCTGGTCGCAATCCCGCCGAAGCTCGCACATTACATTATATGCACAGGAGATTCCAAATTGACGTCTGCCTTCTGTAATGAAGCTAGTGGCAGCCCTAGCTTCCTTGCAGCTTCTTTTTGCCCTCAGGAACAATAAACATCAGCACATTGTAACATCTTGGATCGTATTATTATTGTTATCAGCAGCAGCACCGTGAGGTAAGTAAAACTAACCGTGTGTGTGTGATTGCGTTCAAAGTACTGCACAACGTCAGCATTACCGCAGACGGGTATGTGCTTGGAATATTGCGTTCGTAATTGCAGATTTCTTCGCCGAAATACGTGTAGAGACGGCAGACGTCTATATGGAAACACCTGTGCATACTGTCTGCGATTTCGACGGCATTACGACCAGCACTCCATTGTTGCACTGATGTGTTGTTGTTGTTATACTACGTATGAGCCTCTTATGCTCTCAAATCCGAGGCTTCATAACGAAATGGGGCGCATTAGACGTTTAGCGCTGAGCAACATGCAGCGAACGACCGTCCGGTTATTATCTTGTGGTAGTCTTACGTAATCTGCCAGCATGCAGGGTGCCCCTGTGGAAATCAGTTATTCGATATCCCTTACAACATTGGTGTAGGCTGGACACGTAAAAGTCGATTGCACGGGGCAAATGAGCCACCTGGTATACTGGGTGAGTCTTCTGTCCGTATTTCTTCTAGTTTTAGGCCACACTTCCAACGACTGTTGGCAGCATGGTAGACAGTTCCATGTCTATGGCCAAGCCACAGAGACCCTACACCACTTTACAAGATTTAGGACTACTTGGAACCAAGACCTTTACCAAGATATGTGTGCAACAAGTTATTATACAATGCATCAAACTGTCATACGGGCATGTACAAAGTACATGCCGATTATATGGTTTCAGATGGATATGAAATTAACGCTGGGTACGGCAGCTTACTGATAACAAAAAAAAAGGTGAAATAACCTTCGAAGTGGAAATCAGTATCTCATCTTATACGCTTTCAGGCAAGGTAAAGGGACTTGTAACCGAGGAGCAATGACACAAGTGCTCAGAAGGTAGCGGGCCTGTGTTGGGGTGGTGGGTTTGAATCCCACCACCGCCAAATATGTTTATGCTTATTCATAGCTTTGAGGATCAAATACAAGGAAATTCGTGCCACATTTAACCAATTTCATGCAGTATTTATTTAAGGTTCAATATATAGTCTACTGGCTTGACACAGCCTAGAAGTGTTGGTCATTCATCGCCATGTTCTCGGCAGACGAGTATGAAGACATGATGCTCATATACGGTGGAGCAAGACAGAACGCACAAAACGCACAGTGCCTGTACCAGGAGAGATTTCCATGCAGAAGGCAACCAGTCGCAAATACCTCTAGGACGGTGGAGCGTCGTTTGCGTATAACTACGTCACTTCCTCGAACAGTTCCTATTAGAGAGTTGTCAGTTACGTCAGTTTCTACTACTGAGAAGGTTTAGGACACTTTCCGGGACAATCCTCACCCTAGTACCTACGCAGTAGCTCAACAGACCAACATCAGCCAGTCGTCTATGGTACGGATCTTGCATGATAGTTCGTTCCATCCGTACCACCAGCGCAACTACATCAAGAACTCCACGGACAAGATTTTAAATCTCGGGTTGATTCTTTTGCATGGATCCTGGAGCAAGTGTCATATAGTCACACGTTTTTGTCTCACATTTTATTTTCGGACGAGTCTCGATTCCACAATAATGGCTGTGTGAATCGTCACAACATGCACTACTGGAGTGTTGAAAATTCCCACTGGCTGAGACAGGCATCATTTCAGGTCAGATAGGGAGTAGATGTCTGGTGTGGTATACTGGGTGATCACCTAATTGGACCATATTTATTTGAGGAACATTTGATGGGAGCCCGGTACCAACAGTTTCTCCAAGACCCAACTGCCAATGCCGCTAGAAGATGTGCCCCTGGGTGAGCATGTATCAATGTGGTAACAACACGATGGAGTTCCACCTCACAAGTCAGCAGCTGTTTGAAACCACCTGAATGCCGCACACCCCGGTCAATGGATAGGAAGGGGAGGAGCTCTCACCTGGCCTGCTAGATCGCCCGATTGGACACCACTCGATTTCCTCCTATGGGACAATTTTAAATATGTAGTTTACGCTCAGTTGCCGCAAGATCCTGAAATCTTTCAAAACAACATTTCGGAGCCGTATAACTCTGAAACACCTGCAATGCTCCTACGAGCCTGAATGTCAATTCAACGGCGTGCTGAAATGTGCTTTAATGTCGAAGGCCATGTACTGTATTTGAGCACCCACTTCCCTAAGAAACTTGCTCAGTCAAGCGAATTCAAACCTCCAATCATTCTGTACTCAGTCCTTATCAACAAACGAACCCTGATAATTTGAACACTACCAAATGAAATAAATAAATAACTCAATAAATAAATAAATCATTTAAATCACAGAAATAATTACCTAACTAAATAATAAAACAAATAACTAAATAAGTTAATAAGTCAATAAATTACTTGATAAATAAATAACTGAATTAATAAATAACTAAGTAAATAACTAGATAAATAATTAACAAAATATTTTTTGTCTGTTTATTCTCCAGGGTTGGTTTCCCCCGGAATCAGCGAGGGATGCCACCCTAACCGCCTCCTGGGCAGTACCCTGGAGCTTGAAACATCGGGTCGGGGGATGCTACTGGGGAGGAGGGACTAGCATCTCGCCTAGGTGGCCTCACCTACGAAGCGAACAGGGGCCTTATGAGGGATATGAAGGGATGGGAAGGTTGGGAAGGATAGGCAAGGAAGAGGGAAGGAGGAGGCCGTGACCTTACGTTAGGTACTGTCCTCGAATTTGTGGTTTGAGCAATATCATTCTCGTCCACATGAATATGCATAATGTTTTCTATTTTTTTTTTTTTTTTTTTGTAGCTGGAACCTGGACTTGAGCGATGGTTACGGAGAGTCGAGCGCTGGGTGAAGTAGCGAGCCAATCAGGGAAAAGATTGCAGAAAATAATCTCTGAGGCGGCAAGGGCCAGTTTTCGTTTGAGCTCGTATGATATAGACAGGCCGCTCTTCAGAAATTGGTGTGTATCTGACAGCCAGGGGTAAGGTAGGTTTTAGCGCTACTAAAATAGGTGTTGAAAGGCGTCCAGTGACGCTATGATAGGTCACGTGATAGCCGAGGGCCAATGAATAATTTTCTTGGAGCTAATTACCAGCGCTTGCAAAAATGTTATTTCGAGCTTTTATACAATATTTTATGTATGGACATATTACAAATATTTATTTGAAGAATTGTTATGAAAAGAATTTTGAAGAAATATGACCCAGAACTACAGAAAACTGACATGAAGATATTTCCGCCAAATGTGCGCGCGTAATGCCTGGATGATGCATTGATTAGCGTGGAGGTGGGAGAATGTAGCGAATATTTGAGGCTTCTTGTTTGTGTTATCAGTTGGCAGTCAAAGTGAAAGGTCGTGTTTTTCCCGAGCTCTCAGGTGTGCTGAAATGGGGTGTTCTCTGGAGTGTTATCGGGCGAGGATCGGGCTGTGGTATGCGAAGGGTAGTCGGGATTTCCGGTGTTTGTGTGTGCGTACGGGACCTAGTAACTTGTGGTTTAGAGCCCTAGTGATAGCTGCGTTGTTAGTTATTGGTGGAGTGGAAGTGAATCCAGGGCCTGTGACTCCAAATGTGAATCAGGCAAATGATCCAGTGGCATCTTTAAAGTGTTCGACGTGCAGTAAAACATTGAAGAATGGTGTTGAGTGCGGACTATGTGAGAAATGGTTTCACTTCGGCTGTATTAAGGTCAAGAAGGAGGATTGTGATGTCGGAAATTGGTTTTGTAAAGTATGTGATACGCCGGACAATTTGAGGGTGTAAATCAAAGCAAGGGATCAAATAATACAGGAACTTAGAGCAAAGCTTCGTGAATCAGAAGAAACGGTGAAGGATGTGACTGAACGGCTTTCTACTGGGATCAGTGTGGAAGAGGGCGTGCATGAGCAAACTGAGGATGACGTTATCATAATGGGTGATTCTATGATACGATGGAGTGCGAATATCTCGAGGAAATCAGGTGCGAAAGTGCGGTGTTACCCGGGGATTAAGATTGACCAGCTTGCCCAACAAGTGGAAAAAGCAAATGTAGAGGACTGTGACAAAGTTAAAGTGTTGTTGCTCCATGTTGGGACGAACGATTTGAAGAAGAGGGCTACCGCTGATTACATCATGGGGGAGCTCTACGAACTAGGCAGAAAAGCTAAAAGCAAGTTTAGAAATGCAAAAATTATAATGAGTGGCATTGTTCGGCGGGGAGATGTTCCGTTGAGGCGAGTTAAGACTGTAAATGACCACATGGACTGGGTATGTGCACAACTAAGATTAGTGTACGTAGAAGCTGACTGCTGGATTGGTGGCCGTGACTTCGCTCGAGACGGGCTGCATCTAAATCGACGGGGCGCATTCAATCTAGGGAGCCTACATGACAGGGTCATCGGTTCGTGCCGGCTTTTGTGAGGAGGAGCAGGTCCAGAGGTTGCCAGCCGATGGGAACAGAAGGAGCTATTTCGAGATATTTGCTGCGGAGATAAGACTCTAAGATTACTGCAGGTTAATTGTCAGAGTTTAGGAAATAAATTAATTGAATTTTGGAATTTTGTAGAGACGTATTCTCCGGACATTGTCATTGCAACTGAATCTTGGTTATATGAGGGCATAAATAGTAGCGAAATAATTCAAGGGACCTTCGAGATGTACAGAAGGGATCGGGGGAAGCGAGGTGGTGGGCTATTTATTTGTGTGCGCAAAAATATAGCTAGTTTCTTAAAGTGGGCTGATATGGATCATGAAATGTTATGTGTACAAATTTCGGATAAAGGAAATAAATTCCCTCTTCAGGTGATAGGGGCGTATAGAGCACCGAAGGATAACCTTTCTCTCCTCGAAACACTGTATGATAAAACTTGTACGGGTAATGCTATGAAAAAGAGCATAATAATTGCTGGAGATTTAAACCTCCCCAAAGTAGACTGGTCTGGTGAGTCAACTAGCTGTGGTCAGGCTCAGAGCGCTGCAAATAAATTCTTAAGGGAGGGGGGATTTTCCCAAGTAGTTGACTTCCCAACTAGAGACAATAATACCTTAGATGTTTATCTCGTAAGGCCTGTAGAGCTGTATATTAACTGTCTGAAAGTACCAGGAATTAGTGACCATTCTGGGGTTGAATTAAATATTAGATATGGTGACATTACAAAATTAGACTCTGATGTAGCAAAAAAGATCATATTCCAGTATCGCAGGGCGGATCATGGCAAGTTTCAGGGGGTATTTGAATGAGCTATTTGTAGGATGGGCATCGGAAGGAAATCACATTAATATCCTGTGGACTAACTTTTTTAAAATTTTAAATAGCGCTGTTGATAAATTTGTCCCATTTAAGTTGCTGAAACAGAACCCAGATCCTGAGTGTTACACACGTGAAATTAGGAGTCTAAAACGGAAAATTAGGAAATTATACAATAAAAGACATGATAGTGACAAGTATATGTTGAAATTTAAGTCCTTATCAAGAGAGCTCGTCTTAAAAAAGAGGGCTGCTCATGACAGTTATATGCAAGGTTTACTTGGTTCGGGAGGTGATGGGTGGGAAAAAAATTACAGTTATGTTAGGAGAAGAAAGGGAAATTCAAATAATTTGTCGATGATAATGTCCGGTGACGGTAAATTAATTACTGAGAAACAGGCCATTGCTAATGAATTAAATGTCTTTTACGGTAGTGTGTTCAATAAATCCAATAGCTGTGTGTTGGACCTTAACGACGAATCAGGGGCTCCCCTGTTCCAAATAAACCAGTCAGCAATTGTAAAGCTAATACAAAAACTACGTTTCAATGTATCAAAGGGTCCTGATAATATTGTTAGTGAAGTACTTAAACTAGGAGGTAGGGCCGTGGCACGATACTTGGAGGTGATGTTTAATGTGTCCATAAACAATGCGCAAATCTCAGATGACTGGAAAAGAGCTACGGTAGTCCCAATATTTAGGGGAGGGAGCAGACTTGAATTGGGCAACTACAGGCCGGTTAGCCTTACGTCCGTCGTTTGTAAACAGATGGAGCATCTCATTTGCGACTACTTGAGGGAACAGTGGGAAACATTATCATGGTTTAATGGTAGGCAAGATGGATTTCGGAAAGGTTACTCATGCGAGAGTCAGATGCTATCACTTTTTCAAGACATTAGCGAATCGTTAGACCATGGAGTTTCAGTCGACGCCGTGGTTATAGATTTTTCGAAGGCATTTGATGTCGTTCCGCATGACATGCTACTCCATAAATTAGCTTCGACGAAGATTGATAGAAGAGTAATTTTATGGATCCAAGAATTTTTGACGGGTCGTTCTCAGAAAGTGAAAGTCGAAGGCATATTCTCGGATGAAATTACCGTAACGTCGGGTATCCCTCAGGGCAGCGTAATCGGAACTTTGTTATTTTTGGCGTTTATAAATGACTTACCAAATTGGATTCGCAGCGACTGTCGATTGTTTGCGGATGATTGTGTAATATATCGAAAGATACATGACTCACAAGACAATGCAGTACTTCAAGATGACCTGAACCTAGTCTATAAGTGGGCGATTGAAAATAAAATGAAAATAAACACAAGAAAATGTAGTCTCTTAAAAATAGGGAAAGTGCGAAGGCAGGATTTTCAATATAACATTGGCTCGGAAATACTTGTAGAAGAAGATTCTTGCAAATATTTGGGCGTTCACGTAAGGAATGATATGAAATGGAGTAGTCATGTAGGATGTGTAGTTTCAAAAGCTTACAAATCCCTGCACTTTGTAATGAGGGTATTAAAAGGAAGTAGTACCTCTGCTAAAGAATTAGGCTATTTGTCACTTGTAAGACCTATTCTGGAATATGCCTCGGCGGTTTGGGATCCATATCAAGTAGGGCTCATCAATGAGTTGGAAATGGTACAAAGAAAGGCCGCTAGATTTGTGCTCAGTGACTTTAATCCCAGGAGCAGTGTGAGCCGTATGTTAAAGAAACTTGGGTGGGAATCACTGGAGGCTAGGAGGATGAAATCTAGACTCTGCGCTATGTACAACACGTATACAAATCAACCAGCATGGGGTGAGCTTAGCAAACGATTGGGAAAGCCCACTTACATGGGTAGGAGCGATCATCCTTTCAAAGTTAAGGGCCGACCACAACGAACAAATTATGGTAAATATTCTCCGTGGCCTCCGTGGCTTAGGCGGCAGCACGCCGGCCTCTCACCGCTGGGTCCGTGGTTCAAATCCCGGTCACTCCATGTGAGATCTGTGCTGGACAAAACGGAGGCAGACAGGTTTTTCTCCGGGTACTCCGGTTTTCCCTGTCACAATTTCATTCCAGCAACACTCTCCACTATCATTTCATTTCATCTGTCATTCATTTAATCATTGCCCCAGGGGAGTGCGACAGGCTTCGGCAGCCGGCACAGATCATATCCTCGCCGCTAGATAGGGGCTTCATTCATTCCATTCCTGACCCGGTCGGAGACTGGAAGCAGGCTGTGGATTTTTTTTTCATTCTTTTGTAAACCGTGCCATTGATAACTGGAACTCTCTACCTGCCGCAGTCTTAGAGCCTTTTCCCTAACATATAGGTGTGTTTAAGAAGAGACTGACTATTTGTGTAAATACTCCAGTTTAATTGTTGTATAATTGTTATTGAATTGTTATGTATAATTATTTATTTGTTATGTATATACAATTTGCCACCGGGGGACACACCCCCATTGCAAATAAATGAATGAATATGAATATGAATATGACGCTCGGGGAGAGAGGTCGTGTCAAAGTCCGGTCCGCTTGTGCACGCTTGGAAAGAAACGATTGCGGGAGTGAACAAGGAAAGTGTTGTATGCGAACGATATACTATTGGAGACTTATTTAAACGTGCAGTGGACTATATGCCAGTATTTATGATGAGATTTCGAGTTATTATTTGTGTGAGGTGAATGAGAATTAGACTGAGTATTGGCAAGAAATCAGTTCAGAAGCGGGGACGCATGCTTAAGAAAAGTGCAGGTCGTAAAGCGGACAGTCGAAGTTGTGTGAGGAGTGTGGTAGCACAGTGAATAGTATTGGGAACGTGAACTGAGAAGCATCGTGTTAGCGTGGAACAGTGTATGAACTGGAAGTCTACATCCGAACTTCGTCATAATGGAAAAGCTTTTGCAACGGAGACTGAGAGGGACATCATTTAATTCTACGGAAGTGATGGTGGTCATGTGCTAAATCATGCAGAGGGAAATATAACCTACAGGATGGACGCAAGAATATCGGGAGTGACATAGCCATCTTATTGGTGACATTGGAGTATTCAGAGATGATATTTTCGTAACATTTCTAACGATCTCACTCTTTTCTACAACAATATGGACGGGCCATCGGAGAAGAGAATGGAATTCGGCGTAGAAGATTTCATGAACCGAAGAACAGAAGAATTGTACGAGAAGAAGAACAAGAATGGAAATCCAGTACCGGGAGTCGAAGATGGGGGGAGGCCGAGGACGTGCGAAGCAGGACGGTTAGGCGAACCACCTTGGTGGCGGCAGGCGATCCACCTTGGAGCTGCGAGGCGTATCACATTGGAGCTGTTTGATGTATCATCTTGGTCCTGTGAGGTGTACGTCAGAATGGAATTCGGACCCAGGAAAGTGCCAGACGCACAAACCAGAGCACGGATAGTTATCCATGTTTTTCTCCTAGTCAACTCTACCCAGCATAATGTAAGACAAGAGTTCCCTATTAGTAATCCAGAAATGTAGTTAGCGAACTAGGAGTGTATCTGTAGTGTTTCTTTTCCTGACTCTGCCACGAAATTTGAAAAGTGGTATGAGGACTGGTACTGAGCCCGAATTCTGCTTACTTTAGGAGAATTGTGAGGCCATTTTCAACTCAATTATATTAAAATTACATTGAAACATCGATCCTGGAGATGAGTCATAAAACTTGCTCAGTAACAAGTTGACAGTGCATTGTGGGTCTATTTAGCAAGGTAAATTTACCTTATCAACGAACCAACCAACGCGCCTACATTAGGATAAAAACGGTACGCACAAGCTTACAGAAAGAATTGTAAAAACCAATCAAAGGAGATGACAGTGAGGGAAGACTCTAAAGGAATAACTATGATAGTTATCAATACACTTTTAGGCCCTTTGAAGAGATTTTTATTAAATGGAAATATGCCTAATTTAAATATATATCATGATTATATGGTATTGTGACTATTGTCGCACGCTGTACGATGTATTAAGCAGAAATACATGTCCGAGCGAACTTCCCCCACCACAGAAAAATATTTCCGATATCATTTAGATCGGAGATCGCGAACAGAGAATGAGGCTCATTACTTCGAAAAGATTTGGCGAGAGTTGTCGTCTGGACTAGCAGTCCCCAGACTAGTCAAGGCCAAGCACAGTGCGGTAGTCAGGACTCACCGAGTCAGCCGTATCGTGGGTGAGATTCGTGCATGATTGCCGAACTTCAAGATTAACATTGTGAAACGCAATAGTTTGATTTAAGTCTTGCGTGTTCCGTTGTGAAGTTAGTTAGCTCATATTAGGAGCAACATAAAGCTTGAACATTAAGTATTTTATACAAGCTAGCGACTGTGAAGTATATAAATCGTCCGTATTTAAGAAATATTGAGGTTTTAGCAAGCGTAAAACAGTGCACGATGAAAGTGTCGCTTGGACAAGCAATAGTGAGTTTCCCAGCGCAGACAAGCAGATAGCGTGTGTGTGAAGTTGGAACAGTGTTGGAAAGGAGTTGAAGCGATTGACAATTGAGAAGCTTCGTGCTTTCTTGTAACAGTGAGGCCGTACATATATTACAGTGAGATATCGATTCTACGGATATTCACGATGATTGTTAACACGACATTAACTAGAATGCACTCCAGTTATACTATGGAAGCTGCAATGGTTGAGTAAATTATATGCGCCTGGAATAGGCTATGTGAGATAGTAGTGAAGTGACTTCACCGAGCAACCACAATTATGAACATTGAGCATTACGAAAGTATGTCGAACTACTTCGAGACATACTGCGACCTAGTATCTTCTTATCATCTGCGAAGTACTTTATGGTCTCAAATTATGAACATCTATCAACGGTATTGCTCAGACATGATTGTTTTCTGCAAGAAGCGTCGTAAGAAGATTCAAGCAGGTAGGGACAAGGCCCACCTAATGTAAGAAGACTGGAGTCGAGAGGACAGAAGATAAGGTGTTCGTATCCCGTCTGCAGCAGTGACAGTTCTTGGGGAGCATGAGTTTGTGTCCCGAGATGGCTTTCGTTGGATGTGGAGACTAACCGCTCAAGACTTCCCTGGAGAAGAAATACCAGTCCATCTGAGTATTTTTTATACTCTCTCTCAACTAGATCTTCTATAAGGTACAGCGACGAATTATATTATTATGCAGAATTGAGTAGAATGACGATGTATTTCTTTGAGCACCAACTTTACATGTGAATTATAGTTGTATGTCTTCGAATGGTCTTCGATTTCATTTAAGTTTGGATTATAGTGTTGGACATTTTGCTCTTCGATCCAACATTAATTTTATTCTTCATTATTCGAACTTCAAGATATTTTTATGGAATTTCATTTCCTCGTTTTGGATTTTTATTAAATTAATTTTATCCAATCTTCATGGATTTTATTTTTCGGATTTATATCCAAGTTTCGTCTTCAAATATTTTTGTACCATTCGTTTTGGAGTATGATCGTTGGGTATTTTTCTGTGTGAAGATATTTAGTAGGGGAAGATTTCATCGATTGTTATTGACAATTAAATAATATTGTGTTATAATCTTATCAATATTCATTCGTATTGGCAAGAATTGTATTGATATTTTCTACTATATGCCAAGTGGATTTAAGCTACAAAGACTTTGAAACTGAAATGACATTCGTTAATATCAGTTAACTATTTCATTTTCATGGATAGCATTGTAGCATTGTTCTATCATTAATGAATTTTTGTGCAGACATAAATCCTCATGGAAGATTTACTTTATTAACTTACGAGTTTGAATAATGTCGTGATCCAAATATGAACTCAGATCGATTGAATTTTTGATAACAATGAATTTGTTATACTATTTTGTAACTTTATAGACAATTGTAGTCATGACTTTGCAACAATGTTGAATTCAGAAGTTAGATCAGTGTGGAGTGATATGCTTGTATTTTTATGAAATATTTTGAGACAATTGTTTAATACCAGATTAACTCTACGAAGTAAACTCGCAGAAAGGTCAGTCACTATACACATTTCAACGATAAATAAGTTATTGAAACATCTTGTAAACAACGATTAATGTTGTAGTAACGAAGATAAATGCATAACAATATTGTAACGGTTAATGAAGGTAATGGTGTTAAAGCAATGTGAATTTTAAGTAGTAAGGATAATGCCGTATTATGGAACTTATAGTAACAAATACGAAGAGTAATGCAGTATAATTGTATTGAAAAGATGGTTTGTGATGATATATATTGTTACGTGCCACCCCCTAGTGGCACCTTTGTTAACTGGATTACGGTGGGTATAAAGCACAACACCAATTACTGCTTAAAGAAATAATTAATTTTATTGCAGCCAGAAAAATACACTACTCAACAGCAATCATTACCTTACTCCAGTTTCCTCACGTCGAGAATACTTTCCCTTTCACTTGTCAACAGACCAGAGTTAATCCTCTTCGCTAATGAGTCCGCTCCCGTACGCTCGCTGGAAATAGCTGCACTAGGTCTGTCACTGTTTCACAAGCATCACAATCACTTCCTCGGTGTCAAGAGAATCAGCTTCACTAGGGGTTTCGCAAGTCACCACACTTCTGTCGCTCAGAATAATCGCTCGCACTAGCTCGTAAAACACAACAACAACAACTGCTAGACAGGTCGCACTTATATAGCAGGCCGGTGACTCAATAAATGCTTCTAGATCCATCCAGGGTTCACGGCTTCTCGAGGTTTCCATCGATGGTCCAGTCACGAATATTCTGGACTATCCCTTTGTCTTAGTAGCCCTGTTGCATAAGGCGCGCGCAATACAGGAGGCAGGACACAGCCCAGCCCTGGGGCAGTTGTGACTCATGCGGCGAGTGATGACACAAACTCACAGCCGTAACAATATTATTGATATACGAAGGGACATGCCGTATTGTTGAATTATTGCATTAACATATTGTTGTAACGTTTGATCATGCTGTTTGAAGCATTGAATTGTAATGGAGTTGAGTTGGTCATAACTCACAGTTGTTGTCGTAGAGATTTTTAGTTGGATTGACAAGAGAGGAAGGCTTGCGGAAAGGTAAGGTGATCTGGTGGATAATTTTTGTTTCTTAATTATTATTATTAACTCATTATCAAGATTGTGAACTACAGTAATAATCATATGAGGTGTTCTTAATTGACGGCCCCGTGGTGTTGGGGTAACGCGCCAGCCTCCCACTCGGAGGCCCCGGGTTCGATCCCCAGCTCCGTCAGGGATTTTAAAACTGACGTGAGGGTTGGAACGGGGTGCACTCAGCCTCGTGAGTACAATTGAGTAGCTGTCTGACAGTGAGACAGTGCCCCGATCACGAATACCAAGAATAACGGCCGAGGGGATCC
The DNA here is from genome assembly GCA_946902985.2 of Meconema thalassinum. Lineage (NCBI taxonomy): Eukaryota > Metazoa > Arthropoda > Insecta > Orthoptera > Tettigoniidae > Meconema > Meconema thalassinum. Next base: position 1,160,264,721 of record OX336389.2, read on the forward strand.
GACGCGCTGATCACGCGTCACCCCAATATCTGCAGGCCAAATGGCTGGGCAGCGTTCGCTTGGTCGGCCTTCGCCCGTCATGGGCTGTATAGTGCCAGGGGTTTAACTTTTTTTTGGTGTTCTTAATTGGATGATCATATTAGCCTAAATAAGACCTTAATAGTCATTGACTTGGTTGAGTGAACTTTAATAAAAATAATACGTGAGATAAACAGTTACCATAAATATTAAAAGTGGATTTTATAGTGAACACACTTAATCTACACGTATAAACATATCTAATTGTTTTTTTAACAAAGATAATAATAATATTGGAGATATTATTGAGGAGAAACATTGAGTAACAGTTTAAAACTTAAACATGTATATATAGTTCGATGTAAATACTTTAAACTATTATATAAAATTTTTAATAATTTATTATTCGACTGTGTTAAGCTCGGAATTAATAATGAATTAGTTTCGGGTTTAATAAATGTATGCTTAAGCATCAAACATACGTGTTTTTCTTGGAGAGGAGAAACACTTGTATTCAACGAAAGGTGATTGAGCGTTTGTATTATATAAACAATTTGTGTGATATTTTCTTGTGTATAAACTTGTAATGGAGACGTGTATTATTCTCCAAGTTTATTCGATGTTTAGTGAAGGGTATTTTTAAATGAGAATGGTGAAGAATATCAGTCGAGGGAATAAATGTATGACTGAGGGATCGGTCATGTGTGTATATGGATCCCGGGGGATGAAAGCAGCTGATTGCGTGTAACAATGACAGCGAACTTGAAACAGCTGAATGACTGACTGGGAAGTCCAGCTGACTTTTTTTTATAAAGGGTGTTCTTCGCTGTATATATTAACATATAGGATTGTTAACTTTAACTTTTAATTATTTTGGAAAGCCACTGGCAAATTTAAAATTTAAATAAATTTTATTTTTATTTTATTTGAACTCCAGTTGAGGGAGGATTTAAAGTGGAAGATCATGTACGATCTTGGCGCAGATGTTTTGAAGGCGTGCGGGCCTTAGTTTATTTGTTGGAGGTGTTTTATATTTATATTATTAATTATTTATTGTTCTTTTGACAATAAACCAGCTTAGTTCTTTTTGTACGTCTGACTTGCGTGATTTATTTTAATTATAACTGAGATTGTGTTATGGAAGGGAATTCATGGTATATGGCGCCTTTCACCCGTTCCGACCTGAGATTATGGTAAGGATCTCAAGCTCCGATAGTAGTTAGCATCCTCGTCCTCTGTAGGTAGTCCATAACACAATCATAACAACTGTGTGTTTATCATAGAAGTACTTGTCAGAGGGATTTTTCAGGTTTTCTAGCCGGGACCTTCAAGATTCTTCGATCCATTCTTCATCTTCGGATTTTGACAAGTCAGCTTCATGATAAATACGGGTACAGTCGGGGTCCACTCAACCTCGGGTCGTCCAAATGAGTAGAGGTGGTTAGATTCCCACCTCAGCCATCCTCGAAGTGGTTTTCCGTGGTTTCCCACTTTGTCTTCGTCTACCTACCATAAGGCCACGGACGCCTCCTTCTCACTTCGTTGCCTAGCCAATCCCACTCTTCCCATCCCTTCCTGTTCGCTTTGCAGGAAAGGCCACCTGGGTGACATGCTGGTCACAAACCCCAGTTGTATCCCTGACTCAGAGTCTCAAGCTCCGGGACACTGCCCTCAGTGGTGGAAGAAGTGCGATATCTTGCTTAGTCCGAGGGAAAAGCCAACCCTGGAGGGTAAAAGGATAACGCAAATAAATGGTAACATATTTGTTTATTTTAAAGACATTATGCAAATTTTGATGCGAAGAGCTCTCGTTAGAATGCTTTACGAAGTCAATCAATTAAGAAGTTTTCTCAAACTCGTGGTAACAAAAATCAGCTTAGTGTTTTAAATATATAGATATGGCAACGTAAATCACGGAGAATTCGTTACTTTACGGGAATTATAAAAGTAAAATACGTTTCGACAATGTAATACCAATTGTGAGAAAGAAGAAAACGGAAATTATAAAAAACATATCCAAGATGGGATTCAAACCCACTCGACAATGCATAATACAAATTTTCATACTGGGACGCTAACCTCTACACCATCTAGACAATCATACATCAGTGCAATATTAAGCTACCTAAACAGCATACACACTCAACTGCCAGTTTTAGATCTTCAATACTTCTCTCATTTTATATTTCTATTTTAATGTATATCGTGGAAACATCAAAAACAATATTTCCCCTCCTTTATTATTCTTATCAATAACTATCACATCAAAATGCGCTGAACATCCACCATGTGTGTCATGAACCAAGCTGATTCTGCGCATGCGCTAAGGGCAAGAATTTTGCATATTTGTTTATTAATTTAAAATATATGGTAACATATATGTTTATTATAAAGACACTCTGCATATCTTCATGCCAAGGGCTCTCGTTAGAATGCATTACGAAGTCAATCAATTAAGACGTTTTTCAATTCCGCGGTAACAAAAATTAGCTTTAATACTACTAATAACAATTATTATAATAATAAGGCAATGAAGAGGAGGAAGAAGAAGGAAATAAAAAGACAGAAATAGGGTGTTGATGCTGCTGCTTGGCCGTCACCTTGTATGATCTATAGAAATAACCATGTACTTTTCTGACCATGTTAGAATACTCATTCAGCAGAATACTCGTACATTGGAAATGAAGGATGCAATATTAGCAGTTCATCACTTGTTGCCATGTTCAATCGTCTACTTTACCGTCAGACGCTTTAAGTGAGAACATTAACGAGAAATAATGGCAATATTTCCAATAACCAAGTAACATAACGAAATAATAAGCACAGTGGAAAGGCGTGGTTTTGAATTCTGGTCAAGCAAGCTGGCTCCTATCAGATAAAGGACATCACACACACTCTCACATGTCCATTGGACAGTGAAGTGAAGGGCTAGCCTACTGTGTTTTGACAGGAGGAGGCAGGCTGTTGGCACTGGGTTTCACCTACCCCCTGATCATTAAACATACACAGCGCAGAGACGTACAGCGCCCATTCATCATATTCATTCGTGCTGCCTTGCAGGCTATGTGGGCTACTGTGTGAAATGATCCACCTTCCCTACTTCTATCTAACAATATTTACGAACGTCAAAGTTAGGCGCTGTATCGCTTACAGAATTCTATACACAAGGCTTATCCGCTCCTCACATATCTATAAAATGTTTGGAAAATAATATTTAAATATTTCTACTTGCCCATGTTCTAGTTGGTCTGTAATATATAAAAGGTGTAGGGGAGCCACTGCCATTAACATCGGACCGAAAGCTTATGTATTCCTTTTAATATACTGCTCAAAAAAATTAAAGCACCACTTTTTTCAAAGGCCACCAAATTTTAAAATTTGACCGCACAATCTCGAAATCTCAATATGACGTTTGTCCTGACGCTTAACAAGCATATACTTCAGCACAACTCCCCAACTTGAGTAGTTTCGGGGTAGCGCCCCGAAAAACAGCCCATTTTCGAAAACCGCAAATTGAAGTTTGCGAAAAACGCTGTAGGACTTGTCGCAGGTTGCCCAAGCAGTCGAAAATGAACGAGTCTTTCTCTTAAGGTTCCACCAACACGTTGAAATCGTTAAATTTGACGTTCGAGTATTTCAACCCCCTTCATCATCCCCTAAACATGGACTACCATTGGGGGCGTCTAAGAAGGTACCGGGTGTGTTTAACCACCTGAAAACCTGCACACCGTCCTCAGTTGCTGATTGCAGTAAGTTGTTAAGGCCTCCGGCAATGTTCATCCCCCCTTACACCCTCAACTGGCATGGGACCAAACCACCCCCTCTCGATTCACCCCTAAGGAAGGTTCTAATCGAGATGTTTATCAGTGCTGTGAATGAGGGGGTCTTCCCCTAACGTTTCAAAAAAGGAACTGTGCCTGTGTCACCACCAGTTCCCCTGCTACCCCCATTTGTATGATTTTTCGAATCAGGCCCTTTTTAAGAGATGAAACGGGGTCTTAATCGATGAAAGGGCTGTAAAGGTCCTTAGACGTAGTGGTGACACGAAATCAACCCCTTCCGATCGTTGATTGACATTCCATCCCCCAAAATTGAAATTGTTGCACCCTCAACCCTCCCTGTCTGGACGCGTAACGCGTCATGGCAGAGTTTTCAGAGTTGGATGAAAATGAAGCTTATGGCATGCAATCGAGCCCAAAACAGCAGGTTGGATGGAAATTCATCGGTAGGGTGGGAAACGGGTCCAAAAATTTTCAAAAAAGTTAACAACCTATAGTAAGTACGCCCATGCATATGCAACCCACATCACGTCCGAGCTTGCGGGTTGCCCCTGATCGGCAATCGGTAACGAAGTTTGGAAATGGGAGAAAAATTACGTGATGTGGGTTGCCTATGCATGGGTGTACTTACTAGAGGCTGTTCACTTTTTTGAAAATTTTTGGACCCGTTTCCCACCCTACCGATGAATTTCCATCCAACCTGCTGTTTTGGGCTCGATTGCATGCCATAAGCTTAATTTTCATCCAACTCTGAAAACTCTGCCATGACGCGTTACGCGTCCAGACAGGGAGGGTTGAGGGTGCAACAATTTCAATTTTGGGGCATGGAATGTCAATCAACGATCGGAAGGGGTTGATTTCGTGTCACCACTACGTCTAAGGACCTTTACAGCCCTTTCATCGATTAAGACCTCGTTTCAGCTCTTAAAAAGGGCCTGATTCGAAAAATCATACAAATGGGGGTAGAAGGGGAACTGGTGGTGACACAGGCACAGTTCCTTTTTTGAAACGTTAGGGGAAGACCCCCTCATTCACAGCACTGATAAACATCTCGATTAGAACCTTTTTTAGGGGTGAATCGAGAGGGGGTGGTTTGGTCCCATGCCAGTTGAGGGTGTAAGGGGGGATGAACATTGCCGGAGGCCTTAACAACTTACTGCAATCAGCAACTGAGGACGGTGTGCAGGTTTTCAGGTGGTTAAACACACCCGGTACCTTCTTAGATGCCCCCAATGGTAGTCCATGTTTAGGGGATGATGAAGGGGGTTGAAATACTCGAACGTCAAATTTAACGATTTCAACGTGTTGGTGGAACCTTAAGAGAAAGACTCGTTCATTTTCGACTGCTTGGGCAACCTGCCACAAGTCCTACAGCGTTTTTCGCAAACTTCAATTTGCGGTTTTAGAAAATGGGCTGTTTTTTGGGGCGCTACCCCGAAACTACTCAAGTTGGGGAGTTATGCTGAAGCATATGCTTGTTAAGCGTCAGGACAAACGTCATACTGAGATTTCGAGATTGTGCGGTCAAATTTTAAAATTTGGTGGCCTTTGAAAAATGTGGTGCTTTAATTTTTTTGAGCAGTATACATTAGTTATTTGGAAACTTTGAACGTCACATTTATTTAATGCATATAGGCAGTCACAAAATGTTCAATGAGCTTTTGCATAAATTTGAGTGGTTTAATATCAGAAGAAATAGTAAGGTTCTATCTGCTTCTTAGTGAGTTATGTAATAACTCGTTACCTGCCAACTGGACTGTCATTAAATGTATATACTGTACAGGCCGGACGTTTGTTTTAGACGATTGCCCTTGACCTTGAAGCCAGCGGGTGAGCCTGTACACAGTCACTCTCTCACCCTATCGCTTCACATCTGTCACCACCGATCTGATGTAATGGAATTCCAGACTTGAGCACGTGGCGACACTGACTTGCAGACAGTACAGTCAGCGTCGAAGTATTGTGTGACACGGAAGTACACGTTACGCAGTTACGAACAAAACGTCATTATATTTGCCAATGACTGTACTTCAGCAGCAGTGCGAGAAAGCTTTGTCAATCATCGGTCGCTTGGGGCAGCTGATAACAACACAGGTACTGCAGTAACTCGCCTCCAGGCTTCCATTAAGATTTTTCACTCGTCTAAAACAAACGTCCGGCCTGTACTCACTCAATGTATTACGTGTAACACGACGTAACGTTCTTAAATATCCTCCTTTAACGTGCAATACGTCGTATCCGAAATTGCATTTCCAATATTTTCCTTATGATTGGTCACGCCTCTCAGCCGTATGCGGATGTGCCATTCAACAGAAGAATTCACGTTAGGTTCATTTTCCTGTGGAGAGGCGCAAAGAAAAATGAACCTGAAAAAAAGTTTCTACAGTACAATGAATTTAAATCTCGTTTTCCTTTATGCTTGTATACCCTATGTTCAGTGCGTAACTGTAATGGTCATTGCTGGTGACGTCCCTTATACGATAAAACTATGTTACCAAATTTCTGGTTAACTGTTCAATTTCACCTTGAGTTGATGGTATTAACAAGTTCAGTGGTCAGTGGTAGTATATGCACCTCATTATCCCAAAATCGGGGGTGGCAAAATAAATTAAAAAAACAAGGCACTCCATGTCGGGCGTTATCGCTTTGTAAACAATCTTTCGTATCACAGTTGGTTATCCTTTTAGTGGAGTCTTCTGTCCTTAGACTGGTTTGATGCACATCTCCATTCCTTCCTGTCCTGAGAACGCCTTACATGCGCGGGAATCTGTTTAACATATTATAATCTTTAGCCTGCCTGTACAGTTCCTGTCCTTGAGTTTTCCTTCTTTAAACAAGTTTGGTATTCCTGGGTGCCTTATAATGTGTCCTTCCAACGTGTCTCTTCTTTCCATTAGCACTCCCACACTCGTTTTACCTCGTCTTTTCCTACCCTCTCTACCTGCAACATGCAATACAGCTCTGCTGTGGGGGCTGCCGTCACTGCGCGGTGGATACATAACGACTGGCAGGAAGCGCATGGACTTGTGTTATGACCATCGCCCAGTGACGTATTGGCTACACCCCAGTCCCCCTCCAACCGTGATCCGAGCATCACTGCTAGGTTTTTGCGTGTACGCATACTCAAACTCGTGGATTTGGAACAGCCTGGCTTAGAAAGACATTTAAAAAGAGAAAAATCTGAATCAGTTCAGGTGAAGATCGTGGAAAGGCCGCACTCTTTGGAATACTACATCTGCATCTGCATCACGACTGGTCGCATCTCCATCAGTATCATTGTTACTTGATGATAAATCCTTAATTCTTCAACGCTGCTTTCTAAATCACTGTAATAACTTTCCGATTCAACCAAATACATTGACATCGTTGCAAGATTATAATCGTGTGAACGCGTCATTACAATCGTATTACTGCTAATATTGTCAAATTCCAATAGTATATCTGACCAAACCTTAAAATTGTAATTGATTCACGTATTCATTTCCTTTTCCAGCTTCGTTCTTAAGGGTTGTCCAATACTTGCTGCCATCTACGGTAATTAAATATAAACTGCGGAATAATCCGTACGCAACCCGATAGAGAAGGAATTACGTTCAAGAATATATCGTAAACGACATTCAAGACAATGGTATTGGCGCGGAATAAGAATAGGCACGGTATGGGTTAATGTCCATAGAATAATTTTCTGTAGAAAAGCTTCTCTTTCATCGTCTAACATACCACGTATCATCTTTGCTTCAACCTTCATAGAGTGTTTCGGTTTCCTAGTAACAAAATTCTCCTAGGTTTTCACTCGCAAATCGATGTCATCCGGCTGCATTCCATTAATTTTCTCTAACAGTCATTGATTTCCATCCTGAATTATTTTCCACTTTTGGAAATTAATTAGTGAACCAATAATTAGTTTATTCAATTCTTAATTTAGGCTCTAATCAAAGGGATGCCCGCCATTTTGTGCTCATTAGGATGACGGGGGTATGAAACAAGAGATTGAGCTACCTCTGTACCGAATTTGGTTCAGTTAGCTTTCGTTGTTTGAAAATCGATGAGGAGAGGGGGGAGGGGGGAAAGGGGGGGGGGGGAATACGCCTAAAGGCATACCAACAGACAGGCAGTCGGACGGACATTCCCTTCATATAAATGAGTGAATTTTATTTTTAACAGTTGAAGCGTATGCGGGAACAAGCGTCTATGTTACATTTTGTATAATTTGAGATATTCACGGAGCAAACATCTACGATGTTTTCTTAAAACGTATTTGCAAGTAGTTCGAGCATTTCTAAACATCTGACTTTAGTATTCCAGAAATTGTGAAGCAAAATGCACTTAAAAACGGAACAAAAGTCTCAGTTACATCGCTTCACGCTCGAACGTGGCAATAATGTCATGAAGTGAATGGATATAAAGAACACATTCGAGTCAAGAGGCTATTCTAGTGTTATCAGCTGTGTATTACTCACCTTATTTTTGCAAATTATTGTGTTGAAACCGAAAGAAAAGCACCATAGTTGTAATTTGAAACTTAATGAAAATACCTCGACCATGACAAAGAAACGATTTCATTCACGTTTTCCATTTAAAGGAAAATTATTTTCACGAACTAATACGTAATAAGTAGGTTCAGACAATAATATTGTCGCCTCCGTGGTATAGTGGTCAGCATGATTAGCTGCCACCCAGGAGGTCCGCGGTTCGATTCCCAACTCTGCCACGAAATTAGAAAAGCGGTATGAGGGCTGGAACGGGGTCTACTCAGACTCGGGTGGTCCAAATGATTAGAGGGGGTTCGATTCTGACCTCACCCATCCTCGAAGTGTTTTTCCGTGGTTTCCAACTTCGTCTTCGGGCAAATGCCGGGATGGTACTGTACCCGTATCCACATTGTCTCACCTGTCGATATCCGATGGAAAAGCTGGATCGTAGAGACTGGAAGTACCCGGCTGAAATAACCCCCAAAATTCTAGCAACAAGGATCAACCTGGGATAAGGTCATTTCAATATAAAACAATGCGATAAGAAAATGCCAGTGGTTAAAAGAACAAAAACGAAAAAGTAGCTCAAAATGACTCGAAAATTCTTAAAATTAATTTCGGGTGTTAGGCTAAGCATTGACTAAATCTGCCCACTGGTTCTCCCAGCACATTCTGTTTCTAATATAAATCAACAAATCATTTATAGAATTTAAAATTAAATGACCAGTTCATTAACTGAAAAATGTAGCATTGTGGATTTATATCCACTAAACAAAAAGTAGATTATCATCCACTGTAGCATTTGATAAATAAATATGCAAGTTGCCTTAAATCTGGCTGAAAATATACTGCATGAAATTGCAACATTTAGTAGTATTCAAATCGTGAACGTTCTTATGCATAAGTAATTATATTACAAGTAATTTTACACTAATACCTTAACAGATTTTTATATTAACATATTTACAACGATATACAATTAAATTCGTGTGCCGAATTTCACCATTACTATCTACCATTCCATTAACAAGTATTTTAAATCTGTCTCATTGACATAATCGGTAATATTCGACGATCAGTTAAGGTAATCGAACGTAAAGTCATTCCATTTAATATTTCAATCCATATTTGAGTTGTCTCAAATTAATACTTCAATTATCTCAAATTAATATTTCACTTATTACTTCCATGTTATACAAATTATTTCATGTTTTTCAGATCATAGAATCACACTAAAAATATGTGTTATTTTTAGCAATCAAATTTAGATAAATGGTTTTATGCACATATGATATTTTAAATGTTGGGTTTATTTAACTACTAGCCTTCTAGTAACGATGTTCGTGACTATATTTCACGTTTAATTATACTTCATTAACATAATTCAGCGATAGCTCAATAGCTCGCACAATACTCAAAATTCGTAAGAAATACGACAATCTTTCCACATGTGAGATTCCTAATATTCACCTTAATTTATTTCTGATCATCCATTGATGTCGGGAATTTGCTTCAAAAATACTTCATTAACACAACTGTTAAATTATCCAATACGTAAAGTAGATCTCAATAGCTGTTAATAATATTCCACACATTCTCAAAAATTCGTAAACGTTTATACAAATATTGTAAAATATCTTGGTTCATAATTGACACAAATGTCGAAGTCTAATTCCATAAAAACTGTAATAATTATTTCGTAATTACATGTTCGAATCATTGCATTCATAAATTCTCAAAATGTCATTCTGCTTTATGACGAAAAATATTTTATACACACGTGAGCTTCATATCTCATTTATACTTCATTACATTATAATCTCAATGTTCACAAATATATCTCACAAGTAATTATAAATGTACTACTGTTAAAGAATTAATTCAGATTCGCATAAACAAACTCAAAGATGGGATCTCCCTTAAGAAATCCGTATGAGACTACATTATGGAGAAATCCCTAGTATGAGTAGAATACAACTAATCCATTAGAATCACACGGAATCAAAACATGAGTATTCCAAAAAAGAATTATGAAAGTCGAAAAACTGAACGAACTGTATCTCAATAGAAATGTCTATACTAAAAAATGTAATACAAAAATGTTGGCTGATAATTGCCCAATCCAAAAACCGCAATTGTCCACTTCAAATATGTTACTAGACTTCCTTGTCTATAATAAGCTTGACAAAAAATATACAATCATTTAAAATACTGTATGGACTTTCGAATATATTCTGTTTCGTTGCTCAATGTTTAACAGAATTAATGCAGATAAATGTTCATGTATTCGAGGTAGGACATCTTCCTATCTCCTATACTTATATAATGATATCGTAGTCTTGGTCCTAAATCTTCTTGTAATATGCTTATTATGAACTAATTACAATGCTCAGAATTATTGCCAAAAATAAGAAAAAGTAATGTTGTAAAAATAACACTACATTAAAAATTAACCACAGAAATGACTATGTAGGTGCATCCTTATTAGGATCAAAACCTAAAATAGATCCTCGAACAGAAATGACAAAGATGTCAGATCTAATCCTCAAATCCATTTTCTAACTACTGAATAGAAGTTGGTGAAAAAATGACATTCTACAGATATGACATAATTCATACTGTCTACAGATAGAAAAAGATTTCCAGCTACCTGATCCGTAGTCGTCTTTACGAACGTATAATGAATGCCAGAATATACATCCCTGATAGAGATCGAATCGTCATCCATAGCGTTGAGTAGAAGAAATACTGGCCAGGACTGCACGTAGTAGAACCCAACTCCCCTCGGCTCGAAAACAGCTGTCCGGAACGCAACGTTCATCATACAGAAACTGCCTAGGTCTGCTTGATAGCGATGATATTAATGCCACCTTCCTCTCTCCTTGAAAATCCATATGTGTAGAAGTAATTATGTCAGTGGCAATATGTAAAGACTGCCTTCAGTCTCCTCTTAAATAGCCTTCTGCTAGTGAAATTCATTATTCAGCAATGATCATTTCCATATGTTCAACTCTGCTTATGTGCTGCATTCCTATTCAGTGTCTAGCAATTCATTGCATTCCTCGTATTGAACTGGTACATTATTCCTTTCATTGTAGTGTTAATATTCATGTTGTAATGTCGAATGACCACTGGATATATTATAAGTCTTTTCGTGATAGCAATAGTGCTACAGCAAAATCCATGCGGACCGCAAAGTTCACTCGCATCACTTTCTTGATGCATCAAGTCTATACGCTGGGTTAAGTGTTCGTTCCATGTGTATTTCGTCCGTGTCTTGCTAGAAAAAGCCAAGACGTACTGTACCGTTCCGGGCTTTCACAAATCGCACTAAGTACAAGTTATACTCGAAATAGTTGCTGTTGGCCGAGCCAACGAGCAAGTTTGACGGCGGGTAATCAAGTGTCTCTCTCCGGGCCGTGCTACCACCAGCTGGACTCATCCTACCCAGAACACCACTCTGTCCAGTCGATATAAGAATCGAAGTTGTCACAGCACAATTGCGATAAACATCTGATATCATAATATGTATGTTAATAATTCCATAAATGACTTCAAATAATTTCTTCGTGTGTTACAATGTAATTCCCAGTCGTCGATCCCCTCAGTAATCTCAGTAATACCGACAGCAGTGGCTTTGCTGGCTAAAGCGCAGCATTAGGTCATGGGGCCAAGCCCTCTGCTGAGTCGGTAGACGCGTGGGTTCGAGCCCCACCGTTGGCCGTCCTTGAAATGGTTTTCCGTGGTTTCCCATTTTCAACACCAGGCAAATGCTGGGACGGTACCTTCTGATAAGCCACGGCCCCTTCCTTCCACATCCTTGCCTAATTTCATTCATCTTCATCCATTCCATCTATCATCCCGACGCGCAGCTCGCCCACGGGCGTCGACTAGAAAGACCTGCACTCGGCCTCTCAGGAGACCTCACGAAAAAAAACTCAGTAATGTTTATAATAGTGTATATCAATGCCATGCTTCCACGGCAGCCATTTTGTGGAATAACTGTAGGCTACCTCTCCCGATCATATGTTCTGAGATGCGTTGCAGGGTTGCTTATCCAATCCCCTAACCGAGCATCAGCTTGCTATTGCTCTCTTCTGCAGGTTGAAACGTTGTCATAAAATACCAAATATGTTTCTCAAACATGTCAGTGTTCCAATACTATACAGAATACTGGCACAGTACTGTACCTGATTAAAAATGTGAAGACACTCGTCGTATCCGAAGATCAGCTGGATTGTAGAATCTTGAAGGTCCCCGGCTAGAAAAACCTGAAAATCCTACCGACAAGAGCTATATGGGGGTACACCAGTCCTGCGATTGTGTTATGGAATACTAAAACGGGTCAAACCACTCTAATAATTGGAGAATACGAGAAACTTACGGTTCTCGGGGGCAAACGGGGCATACATATCAAAGGAATATTCTAAACCTGATTCCACAACACAATCTCCTTTCATAAATTATATAAATCACTCAAGCCTGTTTACAAAACGAACGATAATATTTATTCGTAATAAATCAAACAATTAAAAAGTTAATAATATAAAATAAAATTCTAACCCTGAATTAAATAAATGTGTTAATAAACACGCTTGTTAAACAAGAAAGTAAAATAATTATTAATGTCCATCTGGCATTTGTAATCCACTGTTGTTTCAAATGTAAACACGGATCAGCTGTTTATGACAGCAAGCACTGATCATACGATCAGAGTTCGAAAAATATTGAAAATTCAAGAAATAATATTCTAAGATATTATTCAGATTAACTTTCACCTCCTTTAATCTATACATTAGTCTCTGAATGTAAATTAAACTGCAAAGTGCAGCTTATATTGGCATCCCTTGTCAATCGAACAGCTGTTTCTGACGTCTCGACTTATCTTTCAAAAATCACTCTCTTCAAACTAAAAACATCACTGGTTTAACCCTCTCAGTGCCACGCGCCGATCAGATCGGCTCTTGCTGCTCGCGCCAAAAGTGCCAAAGCCGATTCAATTGGCGCGCAGTTTTTCTTATATTTGTAGATTTCTGTAGGCATATGTCCGTGATTATTTCATATGGTTGGAAAGGCGAGGTTTCAAGCTTGCCTGTGCAGTATTTACTTTTTTCCTTCGAAGTCCGTTACGCGATAGGTTTGAGTTTGTATTCACGCCCTCCCTTTGCGATCTCCCAATCACGCGCGTTCCCGCCAAAATTGCGGTTCAGTTGTATTCTTTTTGTTGAAGTTTTCTGCCTATTGACGTATCTAAGAACTTTATATAGCAGGAAAAGTAGTGTTTCTTCGAATATGACACTTAGGTGTAATTAATTTAAGCTCAAAACTGATTCTTTACAAAAAAAAATTGAACAATTATCAGAATAAACTCAATTAAAAATGTTTTGATGAAATATTTACTTTATGAACATAATGTATGAAAGAATGAGGTATTGGTTATAATGCAAAGCAATAATAATGATTCTATTGTTTGAGATGTGGTATTTATGATTTTTTTCGAATAGTCTGCATGACCATTGAAAATGGCTTGGCATTCTTGGCAAGTATTTTAGGAAATGGCTTGACACTAAGAGGGTTAATAATTTTGTCAAGTCAACATTCCTATCCTTCTTCCGTTTCCATTAAATTCCACAAAACTATTTACATAAATTACACATACCTTCAAAATTGGCCTGTCATCTGACATCCTGCGTGAACATTGCAAAACATCGATATTATAAATCATTACCAAGACGTGATGTTTATCCAACATCCTCACTTCAAATTAATAAAATGAAATATTTAAATCCTCACTATACATTGTTTATAATTGTTTACAGGCGTCGCTAATAATACTGGCAATCATTATTAATTATTATTAAATAATTATTTAAATAATTTCAATGTTTACAAATATTAACGTTTATTAATATTTATGCAAACGCATTAATTATTTATCATAAAATTAAAATATATCTTGTGATAAATATTTTATTCGTCCATGCTACTTGCATTATTTTTAATGTTTATCACTCAACATTATATCAGCTTTTTATTTCTTTACTAATTCACTTCGATAGTTTATCACTGCTGTTAAGCATTTATCAATCTCATTACTCTCATTATGTCATTAATATCATTTCCAATATTAAATTATTCCCTACTTTAGTTACCAATATTAAGTTTCGTTACATTCGTTACCATCGTTACAGTTTATATAGGTTTATGTCACTTCCAGTCTGATATGGCCGAACACTTAAGTTAAGCTCATACGTATAATTTACAATCATGGTAATAATATGAATTAACCAACCAATATTTACAATCTTTTCACAAAACGTTTTCCGCCATACTTCCCTCTGTCATTATCATTTGTAGGCCAATTAAAATAAATTAGAATCTTCAACACTCTTTCGTACAACTATACTGTATTATACTGCAATATTCTTCTCAATAATACGGTTACACTACGTATTAGAGGTTCCTCATAAAAAATTGCTCTAAAAAGCATTACCTCTTCATTTAATAAACATCTCTTCCATTGCAATAAAATTCCTTACTCTATTAAAATACGTACCTGTCATTACCATTTAGCCTTAGAACTTTCACACTAGTTCTTCGTTCCAATAATATTTCATTTCGCTGTTAACCGTATATTAATACTCTCGTTACTTAAATATTCTCATTAATCTTGACCTTAATTACAGTGTATGAATTCTTGGTTTAATGCTGAATGTTACTACGATCAAAACAATGGTCGTTAATATTTAATAAATATACATCTCCGTTACACTTCTCTGATCTGTACTGATTGCCATAATGCAATACTAAATGTCAAAAACAATTATGTTAATAGTACATTATTTATGTTGCAAAAGGTTTTAAAAGTGTACTCAAATGTCGACATAGCATGATCAGTTAGAAGTATATCTTCTCTATCTGATATTTAAATTGTCGATAAAATAATAATAATAAATTATTATCACTGTTCAAATTGTTCAATAAAAGAATGCAATTCTTTAACCGACGTTCAATAGTTCGAATCAATGTGTATTCGATATATTTCAAGTTGTAATCATGTTGTATCACGTACAGCATAACATTGGCTTCAAATAATGCCAATAAGCTTCCATAGATTGTCGAAAATATTATAAAACATGCCAGAAATGTTTTATAGTCGATGAATCTTCTCCCTAAATAGATATCTTCTTACAATAAAATTCCCAATCATATTATCAAAATTGGAAAATATCAATGCAATTTAGGAAACCAGTCATAAATTCATTAATTCAAAAGTCGAAATTCAAAATGAAATCTAAAAATCCACAACGCAGATGAAATTTTAAAGAGATGAAATCTACGAAAGAATCCAACTCGTGGAAAATCTTAAAATTCTACCTTGAATTCACTGAAGTATAAATTTAAAAATAATGTTGAATTGTTTAGTGCTCCAAAATAGCCATCTACTGCAATTCTACTTAACAAAAACTACATAAATGATCTTCTTTCTACCTTAGACGGTTTTCGGCGTAAAGGAATGGAAAAACATACTGTATAAAACAGTATTCCATACTCTGGATTACCATCCTCCATCATCTTCTTCCTCCATGAATACTGCCTCCTCAAACCTCGAACTCCGTCCCCTGGTGTCGAACCATGCAGTCTGGCGTCGAATTCCACTTCTCCGGACATCTCTGCTTCGAGAACGAACCAAACTTCAAGCCCTGAACCGGGATTCCCCTGGTTCTCTTGACCTCCCGAGATCGATGATCTACGATGAATCCTTCTTTCCATTACATAGTTATATTGTGCAGAACTATGCAGGTATTTATTTATTATTGCAAATGTTCGTATTAATGATGGTTGCTCAAATATTCCAACTTCACAACGTATATCACATTCCTAGCGCACAATTTATTTATGACATCATCGCACTCTTCAAGTCAATGCACAATCTTACACCTCTCTACTTTCGATTATTAAACATCGTGAAAATATCTTGAAATAGATAATGTCAGTAGTCACTTACAGTCAATGTTTTCTCGTACGCTTTTATCGTTACGAATGTGTCAGACAATCTCTGCCCTCACTGCTCGCGTGCCTGCCTAGCGTGTAGTTTAAAGCTCGCACACAAAGTGTTACTACCGTTCTGAGATAATCACTTTTGTATCAACAGTCACTTTCTTCTCAAATATCGCTCTACGGATTCGTAATTTCACAAAATATCAACGGAGCCCATGTATACTATGGTATACTGAAGTTGTATTATACTTCCATACTGTTAATTAGCATAAAAGCTGAGATTTATAGACGAATACACTTCACTGTCCACTGCATCTGAACACTGCTCTGTTCCATGGCCCAAGCGTCAGGCTCTCGGGCGGTCAAACATATCCACGCCCGCACTGAGTATAAATTACGCGATCAAGATCGAGCTCGCAACACGACCTTCACCTCCAAGCGATATCACGACAAGGACGCGCTCATCAACGCGTTCTCTCTCACATCGAGCAAATCATGGCGCCTCATGAGCAAATTCGCGGCAAGTGACCAGTACTCCATATATCTCCATAAATCCTTGTAGAGTGACTCCAAACTTTGTTCCAAAATTAATAATAATATTTCTGATTAAATTCTACGTATTTTCATTGTTCCAGAAGTCAATTTACTCCATTCTACACAAATATATAAGCGAAAACACATGAGAAGCTTCATTTTTGCCTCCAAATTCCCTCTCTACCATTCATTTCCTCAAACTGGATTGACCAAACACAACATTTTCTTCCTGTTGATACGCGATTTCCCGCTTTTCTTCTCCACGAGGCAAGGACAAATTCTGCGTGGGTAGCCATTGTTCCCTCTTTGCTACAAGCATAATCCTTTTTTGCAATGTCGAAAATACAAAATATTGTGCAATAATTAAAATCTCTCCAAATTAGATTAAAGTTCGTTGAGAGTTTCAAAATACCATTTCCAAGATCATGGCCATCTTAAAATTTGGTTTCAGTACTTAACGTAAGGCCACGGCCGCATCCTTCCCTCTACCTTGTCTATCCTTCCCACTCTTCACATCCCTTCATCAGGCCCCTGTTTGCTTTGCAGGAGAGGCCGCCTGGGCGACGTGCTAGTCACACTCCCCACTTGTATCGCCGACTCAGGGTCTCAAGCTCCAGGACACTGTCAGTGGTGGTAGAGGTGGGATCCCTCGCTTAGTCCATGGGAAGAGCCAACCCTGGAGGGTAAACGATAAAGAAGAAGAGGGAGAAACAATATTATTAAACTTAAAATAACGCTATTCTATTCTGTACGCATCCATTATGGGCGGGTGAGTGAGCGCGCTCACTGTAGTGCGCTGGTTTACGGAACAATAGTCTATGTTACGTCTTACCGCGTAACCCTGTCCCACGGAAAACTGTTACCTTTATTGCTGTTTTTCTCAATAAGTAAGAAATGTAACATAGACGTTTGTTCCCGCGTGCGCTTCAATTCTAATTTAGTTTGAAACTAGAAATAGTTCTGATATAGTCTGTTCAACGTCAGGGTGTTTAATATTAGACTATAATCACTTGTAGGGTTTCAGAGTAAATTACTAATTTATTTTCAAATCTTTACAACCTCTCTGATAACAGTGCTCTCAGTGTGATGCACCGAATATTTGTGAAATCAATTCCAACCGTTTTACATTTAATAATAATAATGATTAAATAATAATAATAAGATTAGTAATATTTCGTAGTAAGATTAGACATAACGTTCCTGTGGTATCCTTATCGTAAAGGAATAGTGCACAAACACAATAAAAGGGAAGATGTAATCCTATCCCATAGGCCTATTTGTGACTTCCTGGCCCATCTTTGCATCATCAAAAGTGAAATTTCAGAAACTAAGCTTGGAGAGGAGCTCTAACCCTGAGCTGATGTGGGGTTGTAACCTGACAGTAAGGTCAAGCAGAGCTTTCAACAATGAAGATATCCTTTGTCATATATGAGTAGATCTGAACTTGGGCATAATTTCTATGAAGACTGGATGGCTAAAATGTGGAAAATTCATAAGATAATCATTTCTACCTATTTTCCTGTCTGCGACATTAGATAACTCCCCTGACACACTGAAAGTTAACTGCGTCCGATGTAAAATCAGTGTCAATGCTGCCAAATGCAAGAGTCAATTCTTTGACAGCCCAATTTCTGCTGTTCTACTTACTCTCATGTACAGGGTGATCAATTTGAGATAATAAAAAAAGAAATCGTGGCATACAAGAGGAATTCGGATTTATTAACTTTTAAATGTATAAGCTACACCGGGTGAGTCAGCCACCCCTTATAATATTCCTTTTATGCAGCCCAACTAACGTGTATTATTATGAATGTCGATATTTCTCTGCTTGCATCCCGTATGGTACTAATGCAGTGAAAGCACATCTCGCAAACGATACACAGCCTTATTATTCCCCCACCCGATGTGATTACGGACCGTTTGAATAATGTGATGTACCTGCAATAAATTATGGCAGTGCAAAATATCACTCCGTTAAGAAGTCGTGCCAAGGGGCTAGGTATCGCAAATCATGAAATTAACGCTTAAAACTGTGATATAATGACGTGGAGAGTGTGTGTGTTTGAAACAGCGAACTGGAAGAGTAACGTACTCTAAGAGGCCCTTACTAGAATTGTTTTGAAAACTGAGGCGTAGCTCAAGTAGAAAATCACTGGATTCGAATCACCCATTGGCAAAATATTTTTTCAACGTTTTGCAACGTTATGAGGCTTCAATGCTACATTCAAATGTCACTGTGTTGTGCATCATGCAGTCCAAGGCCGTTATTACAGTGTTTGTGCGCTACCCACTCCGCGCAGCTATACAGTGGGATTGAGGTCACTTCATTCATTCGTCTCGTACTCCACGGACGAATACGTTGAAATGTTTCTTGTTTACGGGAAGGCAAGGGGGAATTCCTTGCAGGCGCTACGTCTGTATCGGGATAAATACCCAGTCAGGCCACATCCAAGTGTAAATACTGTACGCAATATTGAAAGACGTTTACGAACAACAGGGGAACTTGGGGCGGTAACACCTGTCGGACAGAGGACCATAACGTTTGGTGAGAATGAGGAGGCATTTATGGACGCATTTCGCAATGACCCTCACACTAGCTCTGCAGCAATTGCACAACAGGTGAACATTAGCCAGTCGTCCATAAGCCGTATATTGCATGCGCATAAATAATCCGTACCATCAACAACTAAACCAGGAGTTCCATGGAAGAGATTCCGAAGCTAGGATGAATATATGTCAGTGGCTGTTAGGAAATGTGGAAGATGATGTAGTATTCTTATCAAAAATCCTATTCTCGGAAGAATCAAGATTCCACAATACCTAGATAATGTACCGTCAGCCGCCATAATACGCACTATTGGAGTACTGACAATCCCTACTGGGTTTGATTGGTGGCCATTCAAGTGCAATGGGGAGTGAATGTGTTGTGTAGAATTTTGGGTGATCACCTTATTGGACCGTATTTTTGAAGGCCATTTAAAAGACGCACGTAATCTACACTTTCTACGCCATGAGCTCCCTCTTCTGGTGGAGAATGTGCCACTTAGAGAGCGTTTAATGATGTAGTTTCAACACGACAGAGCTCCACCACATGGGACGTTAGCTGACCGCAACCATCTCAATAACACACATCCAGGAAAATGGTTAGGAAGAGTAGAACCTGTCCCTTTGCCCGCCAGGTCACCCGATTTAAACTTCTTCCTGTGGGGGTATTTGAAACTAGGAGTATACACCCAGCAGAGCGCCTTCGACTACTCACCGTCGAAACTTGTAATTCAATAACACCGGCCATGCTACAGCACTTTTCAAATTTCGGGGCAGAGCCGGGAAACGAACCCAGGACCTCCGGGGCGGCAGCTAACCATGCTGACCGCTACTCTACGGAGGCGACGGTTTTGAACAGTATTTATGGAAAATAACCATTTAAATGAGAGAAGAAAACAACTTTCCTTATCGTCCTCGTAGATCATGTGAGCAACAGGAAGTTCCGTGACGAACTAAAGAGCCTACTTTTCTTAAAATGTAAGATTCATGCCAATGATTAATCTATATGGATCTATCTAGAATAATGACGAAATTAAGTTGGTAATATCGAAATTTCTAATTAGTTCGAAATACTGTATACCTGGTGTTGTTGCTTAAACATCTCTCTGGTAGCAGTTAAAATGAAACACCTCGAGTACTCACTTAAAATAATTTATTAACTAAATTCTACAACTAAGGAGAACATCTTAAGACTACGACATTGCTTTCCGTGAGACTACACGTGACTCAGGAGCGGGAACCTCACTCAAGGCTGCCCGAGTCGCCTGCGGGGTGCTGCCGTCTTGTGGTTGCTGGGTGAACTACCCTTAGTCCAGAGCGAGGCACCGGACATGCCGCCCATCTAATTTGTTACACAAATTATAAAAAATGATGGCAGTACGTGGACATACTGCTCCAACACAAGTCTCTAGCAATAAATCAAACCACACAATGTAGAAAAAAAAAACACAAGATAAACACTATATGAACACAAGATAAACACAGGATAAACCCTATATGAACACAAGATAAACACAAGATAAATACACTACACTGGTAGTCCTTTTAGATGAGTTCTTCAGGGAAAAGACTGATCCTGGTTACTGGTCGTTTGTACGACCCCTTGCTCGTCCGCACAGTCACAACACGCACCAGCCCATCAGTCCCAGGATGGAGCTCTTCTATTATCCCGGTTGGCCATGTGAGGGGGGGAGCATTTTCTTCTTTGAGGAGCACCAGCCTTCCTGCCTTGGGGTTGGGTTGGTTGTGGAGCCACTTGGAACGCTGCTGGAGCTGGCCCAAGTAGTCGGTTGACCAGCGTTTCCAGATGAGTCGTCGGCACCGCTGGACCAGTTGCCATCTTGACAGCCGTGATGATGGCCCTAAGAGACAATCTGGTTCAGGGAACGACACTAAGGGTTCGCCAGTCAAGAACTGACCAGGGGTGAGGAACGCATACTCATCAGGACTGTTGGGTATCGGGATGATGGGTCTCGAATTTAAACATGCCTCAATTTGTGTGAGCAGTGTTGTTATCTCTTCAAAAGTTAGCACAGTGTTACCAGCAACTTTCCTCAGGTGGGTCTTCACTGATTTTATACCTGCTTCCCACAGTCCGCCGAAGTGAGGGGAGTAAGGAGGTATGTGATGCCAACGAATTCCTTCTTCAGCTGTGAAGTTCGATACGGTAGTTTGATGGTCTTCTGTTCGGATGAAGCGCGACAATTCATTTAGTTTCCTTCTTGCTCCGGTGAAGCACGTGCCATTGTCACTATACATGTGACTGCAGCGCCCACGTCTTGAAATGAACCTTCTTAATGCGGCAATAAAGGCCTCCGTGGATAGATCGCTGACTGCCTCAATGTGTAGTGCCTTGGTCGCCATGCACACAAACAATGCTATGTAGCATTTCTTCTGTATTTTACTTCGTGGGCTTCCATATTTCACATGCAGCGGCCCTCCATAGTCCACACCACAATGAGAGAACGGCTTGCTTGGGGTCACTCTAGACTTAGGCAACTGTCCCATGAGCTGACTGGTGTCATTGGTCTTCACTCGGAAGCATGTTACACAGCTGCGGATCACTTGCCTGATAACAGATCGGCCATTGGTTATCCACCACCGTTGCCGCAACGAGGCTAAGAGAAGTTGGCTTCCTGCGTGCAAAAGTCGTATGTGCTCATTCCAAATAAGCAATTTTGTGACAGGATGCTTAGGGGGCAGTATCAAAGGATGTTTTTGTTGAAATGATGCTTCAGCATTCTCCAGCCTGCCGCCCACCCTCAATAGGTTGTCACTATCCAGAAAGGAGTGCAGAGTGAGAAGTTTGCTCTGAAGTGGCACTGCGTTTCTTTGATGTAAATTATGTATCTCCTGACTGTACGAGCAGCGCTGAACGATGCGGATGATTGCTGTCAGACTATCGCGAAGTTCGTCAGTAGTCAAAGGTCCATGCCGTCTTGCTGCTGCCTCCTGCTTTAGATTGTGAAGAAATCTGAGAATGTATGCAAATACTCTGTGCAGTTTAGTCCAGCTGGAAAAGCGGGTGAAGAGGTTATCTGCGTCATGATTACTCGCAACGAAACACAACCTTACTCCTCGCTGCTCAGGAATTTCGGTTGGTTCAGCAGTGGTTAGTTCAGGCCAGGCTGAAGGATCCGTCGATAGCCAGGCGGGCCCCGCCCACCATAATCGATTGCCTTGAAGTCGATGTGGCTCCGTTCCCCTGGAGATAACGTCCGCTGGATTTTCCTGTGATGAGACATGGTTCCAATCTTGCTGAGAAGTCAGTTGGTGAATTTCCGACACCCTGTTGGCCACATATGTTTTCCAGGCTGAGGAGCTACCTGCAATCCAGGCCAGAACGACAGTGGAGTCTGTCCAGTAATAACGTCGACATGAATGTAGATTAAGGGCTTGAATCACTCTTTCCATTAGCCTGCTCAGAAGTAGTGCGCCATTCAACTCCAGTCTTGGGAGCGACACTTGCTTCAAAGGGGCTACCCTAGATTTAGAGCAAAGTAAGTGAACGGAGATTGTTCCATTGGAGTTGATGCAACGTAGGTAAGCGCAGGCACCGTAGGCTCTTTCTGAGGCATCAGAAAATCCGTGAAGTTCAACATTGGCATTCATGCCGTCTGCGGTCACCTTCCGTGGTACACGAATCTCATTTAGTTTGGGGAGCTTCTGATGTATCTCCTTCCATTGTGTCTCAAGTTCTGAGGGAATTTTACCATCCCAATCGAGGTGTCGTTGCCAAAGGACTTGTATGAACAACTTGCACTGGACAATTACAGGCCCTATGAGTCCCAATGGATCATAAATGGACGCTACATTGGCCAACACTGATCTCTTTGTCCAAGTCAATTTGTTGTGGTTGAGAGCTCCCACGGTGAATTGAAATGAGTCACTACTCGAATGCCATAACAGACCAAGCGTTTTCACGGCGCCATCTTCAAGAGGAAGACTGCAAGACACCTGGCTCTCGCGAAGTGTAGGTGGGATGGCCTCCAATACATCGGGATTGTTGGACCGCCATTTGCGGATGGGGAATCCTCCGGTTTGCAGGAGCGATGTGAGGTCTTTGTACAAATGGATGGCTTTTTCAATGGTGTCTGTCCCTGTCAAAAGATCATCAACGTAGAAGTCTCTCTTGGCAACGTCGGCTGCTGTAGGGTGTATGTCTTTACCGTCGAGTGCCACCTGCAGTAAGCAACGGGTAGCTAGATACGGAGCCGCTGCAGTACCGTAGGTTACCGTAGTCAATCGGTACATATCCAGTTGTTGATTCGGAGAACTGTGCCACAAGATTCTCTGGAAGTCTCGGTCTGCTTCATGAATCTGGATCTGTCGGTACATCTTCTCGATATCTGCTGTTAGCGCATACTTGTGTGTGCGGAAGCGAAGAACGATCGAGAACAGATCCTGCTGAACAGTTGGCCCAACCAGCATCACGTCATTCAGGGAGATCGACGAAGTTGTTTTAGCCGACGCATTGTAGACAACTCTGACCTTGGTAGTGTTGCTCGTGTCCTTGATTACTGCGTGATGAGGCATGTAATAAACAGGTTTCTGCTGGTCACTACGATCGACAAGTTCCATGTGTCCTAGTTGGCGGTATTCATCCATGAATTTGATATACTCATTCTTCAGTTCAGGTTGTCGATGCAATTTCCTCTCGATATAGCCAAAGCTCCTCCTGGCATTGGCAAACGAGTCACCAAGTTCTCCTACTGCTTCTCGTAGTGGAAGTCTCACTGTGAACCTGCCCGACTTATCACGCGTGATTGATTTCCTAAAATGCTCCTCGCATTGACTTTCTTCCTTGGAATGGCTACGAGTCGTCAGCTCCTCCTGTTCCCAAAAGCGTTCCACCTGTGTGTGCAAGGCTTCAGCCGTGGATAACAATGATGTTGTTCCATTCTTACGTTGTTGAACTGAGTGAGGAGGTAGACATCCAGATAGCACCCAACCAAGTTGTGTATTTTGAAGAGTAGGGTAACCTTCTCTAGATTGTTGTTCGGGTCTCAAGACTTCAAAGAACACAGTAGCACCTAACAGCAGATCTATCTCCTTAGGCTGGTTGAAATTAGGGTCGGCTAGTGGAATGTTGGCGGGCAGTTGCCAGTCCTCGCACTCTATTCTTGATGAAGGCAGCGGGCCAGTAATCTGACGCAGGACAGAACCTACTATATGCCGACTATAAGTACCAACTCTCGACTCTATCTGAAGTTGACAGAAGTGAGAGGATTCAGTCGCTCGCGTGTTGTTAATGCCATTGATGGGCATTGAATGCCGATTCAGCTTGATACCCAACCGGTCCACTAAGTCTCGAGACACGAAGTTCATCTGTGATGCACTGTCTAATAGTGCTCGGCATTGATGCATTCGACCTTCGCTATCCCTAATGTTAACAATGGCAGTTGATAGCAATACTTCATTGTGAGGGCAAGCGCCTCTGACAGAACAATATGCTTGGTGTTGGGATGAAGTGTGTGACGAGGTAGCAGTACGGTCCATATTCTGGTCTATATGTAACATTGTGTGGTGACTTTTATTGCATCTTCGGCAGTTACCTGCGTTGCAATTGTTGGCTATGTGGTCATTTCTCAAACAATTGAAACAGAGATTATGTTCCCTCACAATACCTATACGGCCATTTACGTCCATGTATTTGAATTTTGGACATTTATGCAGACTGTGAGATGTCTTACATAGCACACAATAAGGTGACGTGGTGACGAAGGCTCGGTGTTGTCCCCTTGAACTTGTACCACGCTTGACCTCATCTTGGGTTACAGCAGCTGTCTTGTTGGACGTAACTATTTCTAAAGTTTGGCAATTACTTTCCAAGAATTTAATTAGGTCCTTCAAGCTGGCATGCACTTCATTTGACGTACCGTTCTCCCATTGTTTCCTGAGATTGAGACTGATTCTTTCCAAAACTAAGTGCGAGAGCATAAGGTCATGCAAGGGCGTTTCAATTTTTAGAGCTTCTATGGCATTTAAGTTGCTGCAAAGTTGATTAATTAGCAAACGCAGCTCTTTAGGAGAATCATGCTTTGCGTTAGGGAGTGACAGCAATTCCTTGATGTGAAGGTCTGATATAAGTCTGGGATTGTGATACCGACTGCGAATCAATTCCCAGGCGACCTTGAAGTTATCCTGTGAAATTGGTAAATTCTCAATTAGGTGGTGAGGTTCGCCAGACAAACATGATAGAAGATAATAGTATCTTTGAATGTCTGTGATTGTATCATTATTGATGATCAGCGCTACAAAGGTGTCATAGAAATGCATGAAATCTTGTAGAGCACCACTGAACTTGGGTAGTGAAATAGTTGGAAGTTTTAGGGCGCAACTATTGCTCATGTTATCACTATTTACAGGCGGAGGTGTGTGTGTATGTTCGGGGCACAATAGCGTTTCCATTTTTGACTTAATGTCCAAGCATAAATCATCAAAGGCTGCTCTATCTAGATCATGTGCTTCGTTTTCAGGATCATCGATTTCCAATTGTATCTGAGTGTCATTATACTCATCCATTAAACTCGCCAACGATTGTTTCCTAACTTTAATGTCATTAAGATTCCCACCTGCTGCAAATGCATTCACGAATATACTTAAGCGAGTCACGCGAGATTTGATGACTGCTCTTTTCTTTGTTAATACACGTCTTTGATTGGCATCCATAATAACCCGGTAAGAAAGGACAGAAGGAAATGTTGAACCAGATTGTACTCACCGATGCTGTCTTCAATGTTGGTAAGCTTGTTTATCTGTCGACAGCGGTCTCTGGTGGATGTTCCTGCAAGTTCCGTTCTCTAGCACTCCTGGCGGGCATGTATGGTAGCTGACGTAAGCGGACTAGCACCTCACAAGATGGCGTCCTACGGTCATGGCGTGGTTGTGCTATTCAAGATGGCTATTTACAGAATACGAATTTATTTCTACCGTTATATATGTATATATTTTGTATTCTTATACCGCACTTTGTATTATTAGTCACAGTTTGATTTGTAACATAAGTCATGCACATTTCATCACTAAACAGGTACACTTGTTTCACAAAAATCCCACATGTTGGCACACGAATAAGTTCGAAGTTCACTTTTTTCTATAATCCGGCATTAGGAGGATCAAAATGTTGTTGCTTAAACATCTCTCTGGTAGCAGTTAAAATGAAACACCTCGAGTACTCACTTAAAATAATTTATTAACTAAATTCTACAACTAAGGAGAACATCTTAAGACTACGACATTGCTTTCCGTGAGACTACACGTGACTCAGGAGCGGGAACCTCACTCAAGGCTGCCCGAGTCGCCTGCGGGGTGCTGCCGTCTTGTGGTTGCTGGGTGGACTACCCTTAGTCCAGAGCGAGGCACCGGACACCTGGCATAATGTAGCCTAATAGAGAACTACAGTTGGAAGCCCTGGTGACTGAATATATTCTTAGTTCCATCTCTTAAGGTACAGAATACAAAATTTGGTTGAAGTCCAATGGATGGCATGGACGTTACATGCAGTTAAACATTGGATCTAACAGTGCGCGTAAAATCATGTTGGCAACAATGACATACATGTATTTGTCAGAAATAAATACAGTATTTCGAACTAATTAGAAATTTCGATGTTACCAACTTAATTTCGTCATTATTCTAGATAGATCCATATCGATTAATCATTGGCATGAATCTTAAATTTTAAGAAAAGTAGGCTCTTTAGTTCGTCACGGAACTTCTTGTTTAAACAGGAGATTGGAAAACCGATGGATCGGTCGTGGTGGAGATCATGATCAGCAATTCATGTCATGGCCTCCACGCTCTCCCGACTTAACCCCATGCGATTTCTTTCTGTGGGGTTATGTGAAAGATTCAGTGTTTAAACCTCCTCTACCAAGAAACGTGCCAGAACTGCGAGCTCGCATCAACGATGCTTTCGAACTCATTGATGGGGACATGCTGCGCCGAGTGTGGGAGGAACTTGATTATCGGCTTGATGTCTGCCGAATCACTAAAGGGGCACATATCGAACATTTGTGATTGCCTAAAAAGACTTTTTGAGTTTTTGTATGTGTGTGCAAAGCATTGTTAAAATATCTCAAATAATAAAGTTATTGTAGAGCTGTGAAATCGCTTCAATCATTTGTAATAGAGAGAGAGAGAGAGTGAGAGAGATGGTAGCTACGTGCTATATGCTGTGTGATAGTCTTATGATTAATGCATCTAGGTATCTTATCTATCTTCCCTCTTAAAATGTTTCGTGTTAATTGCAGAATTGGATCCGAAGTTATTGGATTTGAAGTTTTAATCATATGCTCAGCCACCATCTTCAATATATAGCGGGGGTGTCATTTTACCTTTGGCATACAAAGCCCATATACGGTTCAACATTAATTCTAATTTGGGATATTGTATCTCTTAAATATATAAAAATATTTGCTTGTATATTTTTTGATTTCAAAGTGACTGCTGTGCGATAAATTCAGTTTCATTACAAAATGGATAATGGTAGGGAGGCCTGTACATAGATTGTATTTTTATTTTTAAATTATGAGTTTTCGGGATGGGCGCTATTCGCTATATTCAGTTTGATAAATATTTCGCTAACGCTACTGACACCTCTTATATAGTAATACCATTCTACCATGTTTTGCCTTAATTGTGCAATAACATCCTGATTTACGAATTTGTATACTTAAATAATAAGCCTACCTGCAATCTTGAATCTATCGAGTCACTGGTCTTTTGCTTTGGGCATACGAAGTGACTTATTAAGCCCCGTTTCGTTATTAAATTTCGTTATTATAACACTAGGATACTGAAAGTTAATAATTTATTTTAAAATTAAAATTAACCGCAATCATGAAATGTTTAAGCTGCTGACCTTGTAAACCCTTCCTACATATTATTTTTTTAAAATTTGGTTGAGACCAGATGATTAGTAAAGTCGAAATTTATTTATGCTCTGATCATTTGTGTGCCCGCCATTGTATCTTGGTTATGATGGCGTCAATATTCCTAGTGCTACCTCTCTACCAAATTTGGCTCAATCAGGATATTTTGCTACTCCTGCTAACCTTCAATCTTTGGCTCAATTCGGTTTCGTTTCGAATTGATAGAGGGGACCAACATACACACATACACTTTCACACACACCGAAAGACACATTGCCTTACGCCTCGTGTACTACCCTGCCAGCGAATTGTTGCCGGTGGCAGAAATCGGAATTAACACGCTCTGCCCACCCTGAGATAGACGCGCAGCCATCGCCAGAAAAACCTCATCGCATGTCGTGTGTGTACATGGTTCGTGCTGGGTCGTGCGCTGTGCGGTGTGTTCTCATTGTATGACAATAAATGCGTTCCCCCTCTTGTCCCGCGCCTGACCGCGGCAGCCATTACATGGCGATCTGACGTTATGTATACACAACAGCCCCGTTCCACGTCTAGCGGTAACAATTCCCTGGTAGGGTAGCAGATCACATAAGTCCACTATTTTGTTTTTCAACATGGAACGTAGACTAAAACGGAAGTAAACCTACATTACTGGCAAAATATCCCTCAGTCTCTCGGTTTGTGTATGTGTATGACTGCCCCAACTCCCATCAAATTCCAAACGACGAAAACAGATTTAATAAAATTTGGTGTAAATTTAGCAAGAGGAGAAGCTACCTCAATACCTTATTTTACAATGTCGCCATCTCAACTATAACCAAATAGCGGCCACCTGAGTTTTTTAACCCTAATTCGAACACCCATTAAATTTATCATCTGAACACTACTGAATTTCGCAAAAACCCTGAATCAATTACCAACCAAATAATTAATTGAAACACAAGTAAAAGGAAATATGTGATTGGAAATATTAAAAGCCCAAAGTACAAAGTCAGATGTATAATTTCAAGAAGGTGACAGTGTGAATCATTCAAACATTAAAATTATAACGAAGCAATGGATGTTTTATGTAAGGAACCTATTCTGACGAAGCGAAAATCTTATGAGATTGAATACTGCATTACGTGCAGCTTCCATCTTAAAGATATAGAATCTAAAATTGAATATTTCTCCACAATATTGAGAACTACAAAAATGAAAATTAGTGGTAAGGTAGAACCTTATGGGTGGTTTTTGTATGCCCAAGGCAAGAGAACAGTGACCCAAAGATGGTGGCTGGGCATACTATTACAATATAAAAGTCAATTACTCAGAATATAGTTGTTCAATTTACACGCAACTTTCCATGAGAGGAGCATCACTGGCATTAGTCATAAGACGACACACCGCATGTAGCGCGAAAACACTATGATAAAAATAAGGTAATCCATCATATATTAGAGCTACAATGATCAAACTTCTAAACAAGATAGACTCCGACAGTACGCGTATTCTATGCAAAGTGACCAACTCGTAATGTTGCGGCTAAACATCTTGGCTATCCTCTCGGAGGTTCTGGCTCAATTCCCGGCTCTGCCAAGAAATTTAATTCCGTTTCAATGGCTAGAACGGGGTACACTCAACCATGTGAGGTAATACTGAGAAAAATGGGTTCGATTTCCACCTCAGTTATCTTGAATATGGTTTTTCGTGGTTTCCCACTTCTACTCCAGGCAAATATCGGGATGGTTCCTAACTTAAGGCCACGAACGCCTCCTTCTCTATCCTCACCTGAATTACAAATACACACATCAAAAAAAGTTTTGCATCACCTCGGTTCCAAGAGTTCCGGAACCGTTAAATACAAAGGGAATAGAGATCAACACAAACAACATTTCAGCTCGTTTTATTGCTCATGAGACCCACACATTGCATGTTGTACCATCATACAGCTAGACTTTCAGCATTTGTGGTCCAGATTGCAGTACACACCACTACCTCTAATACCCAGTAGCACGTCCTCTTGCATTGATGCATGCCTGTATTCGCCGTGGCATACTATCCACAAGTTCATCAAGACACTGTTGGTCCAAATTGTCCCACTCCTCAACGACAATTCGGCGTAAATCTCTCAGAGTGGTTGGTGGGTCAAGACGTCCATAAACAGCCCTTTTCAACATATCCCAGGCATGTTCGATAGGGTTCATGTCTGGCGAACATGCTGGCCACTGTAGTCGAGCGATGTCGTTATCTTGAAGGAACGCATTCACAAGATGTGCACGATGAGGTCGAGAATTGTCGTCCATGAAGACAAATGCCTCTCCAATATTCTGCCGATATGGTTGCACTATGGGTCGGAGGATGTCATTCAGGTATCGTAAAGCCGTTTCGGAGCCTTCCATGACCACCAGTGGCGTACGTCGGCCCCACATAATGCCACCCCAAAACATCAGGGAACCACCACCTTGCTGCACTCGCTGGACAGTGTGTCTAAGACGTTCAGCCTGACCAGGGTGCCTCCAAACACGTCTCCGACGATTGTCTGGTTGAAGGCATATGCGACACTCATCGGTGAAGAGAACGTGATGCCAATTCCGTGGGGTCCATTCAGCATGTTGTTGGGCCCATCTGTACCGCGCTGCATGGTGTCGGGGTTGCAAAGCTGGACCTCGCCATGGACGTCGGGAGTGAAGTTGCGCATCATGCAGCCTATTGCGCACAGTTTGAGTTGAAACACGACGTCCTGTGGCTGAACGAAACGCATTATTCAACATGGTGGCATTGCTGTCAGGGTTCCTCCGAGCGGCAATCCGTAAGTAGCGGTCATCCACTACAGTAGTAGCCCTTGGGCGGCCTGAGCGAGGCCTGTCATCGACAGTTCCTGTATCTCTGTACCTCCTCCATGTCCGAACAACATCGCTTTGGTTCACTCTGAGACGCCTGGAAACTTCCCTTGTTGAGAGCCCTTCTTGACACAAAGTAACAATGCGGACGCGATCGAACTGCGGTATTGACCTTCTAGGCATGGTAGAACTACAGACAACATGAGCAGCGTACCTTCGTCCTGGTGGAATGACTGGAACTGATCGGCTGCCGTACCCCCTCCGTCTAATAGGCCCTGCTCATGCATGGTTGTTTACATCTTTGAGCAGTTTTAGTGACATCTATGAACAGTCAAAGGGACTGTATCTTGGATACAATATACACAGTCAACATCTATATGCCGGAGATCTGGGAACCGAGGTGATGCAAAACTTTTTTTGATGTGTGTACATGCACTAATATATCCATCACGATGGCACGAGATAGCAGACAACATTCGATACAAATCCAAGTAAACGGGGCGGAATGACCACGACGTCCAATCCTCTCAAATGAAACAACAACAACATTCTAAACTATGCGCAAGACCGATGACTCAATGAATACAAGATGGTGGGAGAGTTATAAAGAATTATAAAGAATATATCACCTTAGCTAGAAATTGGCTTAGGCCTAAGTCTGTGATAATAAATATAACACGTAGCCACCGTATTGAAAAGATAAGTGATTAAAATCAATAACCCACCATCTACCAGAACTACAATATCGAATCTTAGCAATATTTACGCCCGTGTAAGTGGCTATCAAAGCTCATGTAAGAGATCGGTGACTACATATGTTCAAGAGAGTGACTCATGCAGGATATAATACTGCATTTAACAGATAACTTGGCAAGAGAGAAGTACCATATAGCCCTAAGACGATTAAGCTCAATATGGCATGTAGCCGACGTCATTAAAATTGATTGCCCAGAACCATTAGAACCACAATGGCGAAACTTTGCAGGTAGATATCTATGGGGTACTTGTTTTAGGCAAATCAGAAGACTAGCGTTTTAATTAATTTATAAGTATTAGGGGTTGTGTCAATCAAACATGCCAATCAGTTACTGAGGATATATATTGCGGAATTAACACGAAACGCGGTAGCCTATGTGAAGTGTATCGAATACGACATGTCAATATAATTTGCTATAAGACTATCATACTGTATAAAGCGTGCCTTAATATAAAGGTTATGAAAATAGACTACTTACCAAATATAACAGCTATAATGATGAAACATTGCAAGTAGGTAGACTCATATAAGAGGCCCTCTCAGAATGAAAGGACAAATTCCACAACTCTATACATTTAAGGTGTATGGGTGTACTATTCGGGGGGACGTATGCAAAATTCATTCAATCATTGCCCCAGGGGTGTGCGACAGGCTTCGGCAGATGGGGGCTTCATTCATTCCGTTCCCTGACCCGGTCGGTCGACTGGGAGCAGGCTGTGGATTTTCAACCTGTGCAATTGTGGTCTCTGTAGCATTGTGTAAATGTTTAATGCTGTTGAGGAATTGGAAGGAGGCGGCCGTGACCTTAAGTTAGGAACCGTCTCAGCGTATGCCTGGAGTAGAAGTGGGGAAACTTGTTTTCAAGATGGCTGAGGTGGCATCTCAGTTCATCCCAGTTTCGGCTCACAAGGCTGAGTGGACACCTTTTCATGTCTCAGACAAGAATTAAATTTCTTGGCAGAGCCGGGAATCAAACCCAGACCTCCTGGGCGACAGCGAAGAAAGTTAACCGCTACACCACAAGGTGGCCACACAGATGAATCTAGGTCGAGGTGATTAGTGCCGCCGAATATCATCACATCGCACATGTTGAAACATATGTGTCATAAATGTATCAATGGAAACTCACTAGGGCCTATATCGAGCTATGTCTCATGTTGAAGAAGTTGCCTCAGTTTTTGAAACTGGTGACAGACCTGCCCTGTAAACCGCTGATAGTACAATGAATTATACAAACAATATATTCCGTTAAGAATATTGTCTACGACAGGAAGGTATAGCTCTACCCCTCAATGGTCTGTAAATATTGCAGCTCATTGGCTAGGGCCAGCTGTTCATATTTGTGCCAATGGTACAAAATATTGTGCAGGCCAGAAGGCTAATTCAACATTAGCCGCAAAATCGCAGCACTCCTTATTCCCATACAGGCCAGTGTGGGTAGGATCAGGGAGGCTGTGAGTACTAGAGAATTTTATGGATTCCAAGACAGGGTGGAGATTATGATTGCTGTACTGGAAGACATGGCTTCCTAAAGCAGAAGAGGAATCACGGATATGGAAACCTGCTCTTACGCAGTACAATCTCACACTAACATACGGTTAGTTACAGAATATTAATATTCCATATAGGGGAATTGATGTATCATAAGAATAGTATTCATACGCTCCATGAGAATGACTGCCTACATTCACCAGCAATGTACTGTGCCCAACTCTAGGAATGGGTATTCCAAGATTCAGACACCTAGATATCAAGGGAAAGGCTACAGCCGCTTTTGAAAGTTGAGATATTTGAATATCGCGCTCCATTGCTTCTCGAAGCAATTGGAAAGAATTTACCGATACTTGCATGTCAAGTGACGTAGCGAGTAATAGCAGAGGTCGAGGCTATTTATTGATTAAATAGTTAACCATGGAGTAGAGACTTGAGACATGGATCAGATTACTGGCACGGCCAAATGAAAGAGAATGCAATTAGTATCAAGTAAATCGGACCAGGGATACCAGAGATATGATGATTTCCAGATATCAGCTGATGACGCGTGACCTTGGCAGTTTTGCATAAAAGCCGGCTGGCCGAGGCATGGTTAGCTCATTCCAACACAAGCACCTGCCTAGCAAGTTGCTGCTACGCTGAGCCAAGGCACATGGTTGCCGGATCTACGCAGAAGTAATTTTCAAAGTTGTGATAGTCACAAAAGTGCTGCGCTACGAGGTGGAACTTAGTAAGTTTCCGGCGAGGAGAATCACTAGGTGATTGATTTTTTCTACAGACATTAGTGGAAATATTTATGTTTTCACATGGACATATGCTAGACTTTGTCTAGAATTAGTACTTTGTCACAGTCCAGTAATGACCTAATACTTGGATGTTTAAGTCCATTTCAGTCAGTTTTCATATTGGTAACTTGTTAACCACTTCGATCTATCAGTACACTGAAGACCAGTCGATCACGGTGGTGTTCATTAGTCTACGCAAGGGAAACTACAGGTTGCTTAGCGCATGGTAGATGGCGAGAAGCCATGC
The DNA here is from genome assembly GCA_946902985.2 of Meconema thalassinum. Classification (NCBI taxonomy): domain Eukaryota; kingdom Metazoa; phylum Arthropoda; class Insecta; order Orthoptera; family Tettigoniidae; genus Meconema; species Meconema thalassinum. Next base: position 1,160,299,050 of record OX336389.2, read on the forward strand.
CCAGGGAACGATCTTCAGAACAGCCGTTGATTGGTTAGACTGTCAGTGTCTTCTTGTATTGATAAGATTACCGTGAGTTATGTTACAACTGACATATCTAAGAATAGATCACTTAGATCTGACCCCATTTAAACAAACTGTTATGGCTTTGATAGAAGCCCATATTAAAATGAATCAACAGTTAATTCAAACGTCAAGAGATACTACCACTATGTCTTACTAGACGGATTGTGGGTATATAATGGCGGCCGATACAAGGATTATACGTACTTGTCCGATAGGGCATGTCTATGGATAAATCTGGCACAGACCAGGTTTACTACGCTTCAAGACCATCAAGAAATGTAAGCCACATTTGAATTATATTATGCCTAGCTAATTGGAACAAACTATTTTTCTGCAGATGACCAACACATTTATTTTTCTTCGTATTTAAATCTTGCAATGATTTACGCAAGACTTGTGAGAGTTATTCTGAGTATTTTCAGCACTCAGAACAGTTTAGGATCGATGACAGAGCATTTCGAGCATTTATTTGAATATTTCATATTTTTGGGAAATCACGGTAATCAGCCGATGTAACTGTAAAAGTTAATAATTATTTTTGTTGAGGAATGGATATTTTTTCCATATTCGAAGGTTCGAACATGTGGATTCTAACATAATGAGATGATAATTAAATATATTTAAAATAATATAAATAATAATAATAATAATCCACTAATAATAATAATAATAATTTTTATAATTTTTCTAAATAATTCTTGGATATTATATTTTCTAATAATCATATGTATTGAGAAAGAGCCTATGAAGTAGTTAAATCATTTCTAGTTTGGAACAGGAGATTTTCCGAAGGCGAGTGGTTAGCGCAAGCCCGCATTCAACCAACATTTCAGTTCTGGTTGAACAGTTGATATTTGCATTGAGCAAAGTATATTTTTCAGATAACACGGAGAGGCATGAAACGGGAAGCAAATGATATTTGTATCAAATAGGATATTTTTGTATTTATATAAAATCATGACGTAAATACACTCGAAAGTGAAATAAAGATTTTCATAAGTATGGTAAATTCACGGGTTGAACTGAATGGTAAAATAAAATAAACTTGTAAGTTTATTAATCTTCCAGTGTTGAAAACAAGCAGAGGCTTGATTTATTGTATAAATTTTGGGAAGAAAATTTATGTGTGTGGAGTAGTTGAAATGCCATTCCCAGGTGCGCATGTTTAAGTCGCAGGAATGAGGAGATTTTTTCGAGCATCAATCAAATAGCAGGTTCGATGGCTCAGGTTTATAGAAGGAGTATTGGAACTACACATTTCGTCGTATGAATGACCCGAAGGTTATTTCTTAGAAACCATCAGTTCTTATTTCAACCTTGTTTACGAATTCCATTTAGACTTTGATTTTGCTAGAACCCGGATTTGTCATGATAGTAGTTTATTCTTCTTCAGAGGAAGACCTTTTCCGTTGTTGTTGTAATATTGTGTTCTTACACAAATAATAGAGTGGGCCACTGCCAATTAAAAATAATTCTATAACCACGAATAATTTGAAGGATATTTTCAATCCTAGTGCCATGAACTAAATGAATTTCTTATGAAGCTACAATTCTTATTTCCGCATTCTGTCGAAGAATTGCAAGTTGTGAAAATTGCTAAAAATGGCCATGAATATAAATATTCTTTTATAATAATGATTCCAAGTGGAAAGTCAAATAGTTGAATGGTTCAACAATTTATTGATCAAGTTGATGATTCAGAAATCATATATTTTGTTAGGAACTTGAAGTTCATAATCGAGTCACTTCTAGAAATGTTTAATGTCAGAAGAACAATTAATTTTTGTTGTGCTTCGCACAGTTCTTCGATGCTATGCTCAAGGTCAAATACTTTTCAGATGTTATTAATATATGTAAATAATTTGTGTGTAAATAATTTGTGTTGATTCAATGATAAGAATATTTTTCGACAATATTTTTGAAACTGGAAAAATAAGTGAAAGTTAAAAATTCTATGAACATTTATTCTACGAGTGTTAATATTATGTAAAAATTCAAACAGTGAACTACGATATTTCCAGTAGAGACAATTAAATTTGAACTGGATTTAATCATAAATAATTTTGGAACACAGTCTACAGGACTGACAATCAGACTTGTGTTTCCAAAAAATAATTGTCAAATGTGTTCGGAAAAGTTCTGTATATTGTGTAAATAGGAGTGTGGGTCGCCACACGTGAGTGATGCTACTTTGAGCATTTTTGCAGTCAAGTTTAAATTCAAAATAAACTGAGATAATTTTACAGGATGTGTTATACCCAATTGAATCTCCTTCTATCCTTATTGTTGCGTTGAGCCAAAAATCAGTAAAGCATTTCTTTCATTTGATGTCGTTTTTGCGATTAGCTTTAACCCATCTGGCGCTCAGGGATATTTTGACTCTCGTGCTGACTGATTCTTGGTAAAATGCATATGTGGTCGTGCGGACTCCGGTCTAAACGGGCACAGTACGGCCTACTGTTTTCAAGACATACTACCATGCAAGGTAAATGCTTCATACAGCAACAAGAAACCGCATCAGGTTGGAAGTGTACTATAAGCACTAAATAAATGTGGTAGTTTTTTGTTCCTTTATAAATAGAATCTCTATTCATTTACGTAGTGTGTGTGACATCAAAGTCCATAGAAATAAATGCCAAGCGGCCAGATCTCCATGTATAATAAGCAGCTGGCACACATATGTATATGCATCAGGCTAAGCATATGCAATTCTATTACTGACCACCACTAACATCAAATATACAGTCCACTATTGTCTCCAATACTCGAGCTACCTAAGGAAGTTACGGTCACCCGCTACATGTAATGGTCCTCAGCGGGCCGCATACGCATCATGAAAAGGTCCACCTGGCCATGATCTATTAAAGCAATCCGCTACACATAATGGTCCTCCTAGGCTGGACCTCAACATGAAATGGTCTTCAACGAGCCGGAACAAATAAAATACTTACTAACATTGTAAACTACACAAAGGAATGGAAGGTAGCACATTATTTGTGGAAAAATACCAGTCGAGTTAGTCAGCAATTAACATACAATAGGCTAGTTCTTAAGGGAATCATTTATTCTCCGGAGGCAGAGTTTGAGTAACGTATGAGACTATCCAGTCATTTCACGGTCCACTAAAAAAGATTGATAGATATCTTGTGACTTCGTATAAGCGTAACACATGAAATACAAGTGTCCTGTGACTTACTCATATCAGTAATGTGTCCCTTTCAGCTTGGCAATTGCTTTCCTGCCAGGATTTCAGGATTCCTCCTTACTCGTTCACCTCTTTTTAACACGTGTATAATTAATCATTTTATTTTGGAGATGCTCTTTAATGAAATATGAATTTTCATATAATTCTCTCCAGTAGATTGGACGCCAAACCCATAACAAACGAAAAACCGTCAAACTAACACACACTTAGCCAAGATAAATGCAAAGCTTTTGCCGAAAATTCAAAATGTTCAGACAGAAAACTTACTTTTTATAATGATATTCCATCTTACTCCCGTAAAGTTTCCTTCCTTAACAAGCACTGCTGGTCGTGCTGGAAGCAGGAAGATCTACGTTCGATTAATAATGCTGAGAGTGGTTATCTTTATCCTTGTTCTCTCAATCCTGGAGAATACATCGATGGTAGGTACTTTATTTGAATTCCTGCGGCAAATACTTCAAATATAGACCCAAATAATTACAGCCTTAGCCCCAACTTGAAGGAAAAATACAAAAAAGACAACATAGTGTGGTACAATGAAATAGTTATCACCATAACACCAGTAAAAACAATACCCAAACCAGATGGCCGTGCACCCCTAGCGCGACAAGGGAGACACACCAACAATTCATTCCATGTTTAGGAGCATGTAACCGGAGTGCGAATGTGTACACAACATTATCCAGTCTAATGCATTTGCGCCACTATATTGCGATATTATCGCAATGGCTGACTGTATTATCTCTTCAGCTCAGGTTTGAGGACATGAGATGAACGAGTGTGTTTATTTTTTATTTATTTTGTTTTATTTGCTATACTTGTAGTTTTATTGCGTAGTCCACAAAATATGGCTGCAAATCAGGCTGGTTAGGATGGCCGTTCACTGATCTGCCCAGTAGCTGCGGTCACAAGTGGACCCTACGCTCGAACGCTAGCCGTTGCACATGATTAGTGGTATAGCATTGAATAATCTGAAAAAAGTACTACTTTTAATGACATAATTCAGGATAATACCTTAGCTAAGAAGCTGGTGTGTTTGGCTTCAAAACACTTTGAGGATAGTTAAAATAGTCCAATGTTTGGTACTTTTCCCACCGCAGCTATCTTAAAAGTGTATTTCCGTGCTTCTATGGTTCCCTTTAGAGAGCTATGCCAGGGTTTTACATTCTACGCCTTCAACAGTATTACATTAAACGAATACTTCCGATGTTATTTACCCTGCTAATTTTATTATAGCAGTGTTATTAATTATTCAAAGCAATTTTAATATATACTATCTTTTCCTAGAATGGGGTAGGCGTTTAGTAGGTCATCAGGCCATGGAAACCGCTAACTAAGTACCTACCCATCTCACTTAAAAAGCTGACGACCTCATACAAACAGGAACAAGGTGTAGAAATACGTTCATAAATTGTTGGGGTTGAGCATGGACATACAAATATGACTCCTTGATTTTCCAAGCTGTCTTGCGCCATTAAGTGTCAATTCATCATCGAATGTTCTCAATTGTCTTCAAATAAAGTGACCGAAACATTTTATATGAATGATTATTTGGTTATGTTTAAATCTTGAGATAGGAACAAACTCGAACGTAACTGACAAGGGTTTAATTAATATCGCAGGGTTGGGTCAATTACTCTTACGAAAGTTGTTCGAGGAAGGATTTTAATTTCAACGAGCTATGTATAACCTAAACGTAAAAACGGACATGTCAGGGATTATTTTGATTGAAATGTTAACTCCTTGACAGCAGTGAAACTGCAAATAAATAAATAAATATTTTTCTTTGATAGCTACGGGGGCTGCGTGGCGCAGTCGGTAGAGGCGCTGAGCTTCTAACTGAAAGGGAGTGGGTTCGATCCCCACCCAGGTAGTGGATTTTAGAAACAAAACTACCACTTTCGGAAATGCAAATGGCCCTGGGGTTCACTCAGCCTACACCAGAAATGAGTACCAGGGTAATTCCTGGGAGCAAAGACGGCCGGGCGTGGAGCTGACAACTCCATCCCATCTAGTGCCGATGTCACAGGAAGTGGAAGCCTCTACCTTCCACTACTCCCAGGGCCTCCATGGCCTGTACGGAGTTGGCTGGCTTTTTGATATCTACACAGTTTCTTATGAAACTTACACCGATGACCAGTATTGAGGTACACATGCAATTTCAGGAATGACAGATGGTTTTGACTGTTGATAATTATGTTATTGGCTTTACGTCACTTTTAATTGCTGAGGCTTTTAAGAGAGGCAAGGGTGCCGGAATCTTTACCGAAGGGGATCTTTAATTTGCCAGTAATTCTACACGGCTACTTCTCATTTAGGCACCCTCAAATGCCAACTGACCAGGATTCAATCCTGCAACCTTTGGAACAGTGGGCGAGAACTTTACTACTGAACTACGCAGCCAGCCCTAGTGTGAAATATATATGGACAAGTAATGCCATGTCATCTCATAGGATGGCTAACTGGGTCTGTATCAAGTGAAATAATTTCTCTTCCTAAGGGACCATAAGCGTGGAAGTCATGAATTCAAACACTGATTTTTAAGTAACCTTCCAGGAGATTACGTTCCATCTCGTCCATTAAAGTACACTGAGTAGTTTTTATGTTGCAAATTTAGACTGAAACTTTTCCAAATTAAAGAGATATCTTGCATCATGTTAATGAGTCAATACACCAAGTTAGAGGCAAGTTATGTTAGGAAGGATTAGTGTCAGAAGGAAAACAGTAAGGGATAACTCTGACAGTTATATAGACATGGTGTAATTGATATACATGTACTCCTTTTAATTGGCGATAGAAGATGCTATTCTAAGCTAATATCTTCATGAAAGTTAGTCGTATCTTAACGACAGACCAGGGCTGAATATCGAAATTACTTTATCCTTTACATCAACATGAATTAATGACTTTCACTTACAAAGTAAGCTAAACAATGCTACCGGTCCTAACATCCCAAACCATTAAGTGCAATTTCAACAACAAAAACAACAACAACAGCAATACAAATTTGCTAACGTAGGGACTTAACAAGACGAGCGCCACTGTCCTCATGCCCGATGATACCCTTTCCTCCTCACAGGTAAGGGCAATGCTCCGATTACGCAAGACCTTCCACGTACCGCCTCGCCCCGCCTCTGACCGCATTTTCCCGCCCCGAAACTCCATATTTCTTTTGCAACTGTTTACTACCGATCTATAACTCTTCTGCTTGAAGAGATTCTGTACAACCTACGAACATTGACTTTTCAATGTTTAATTTTCAATTTAAAGACAGGTGACATATTTTTACCTAGGAAGCGTGGAATAGTCTTTTATATCACCAGTGTAACAGACTTTATGTATATCAATTACACCCTGAATATAGTATATATAGTGTATACACGGTGTTCCGAAGACACTGTCAAGGCTTAGTATGATATGCGGGAAGGCAAACTGATCGGTTTTGAAGACGAAACCTATAGCCAAAAACGCACGGCTTGGGCGCTGTAGTGCATCGATGTGTGGGAGGGGTGTACGTTCCAAAATTCGTCAATAAACTCAACATATGTAGCATATGGGGCTCCTTACACACGGGGTTCCAACTGTGTACCTCCAACGTCATCCCAGAGCCTACATCGCATCGGCGGTGCTGAGCCGCATCCACATTACACCATACGTGCGGTTGTCTTTGAAGGATCGCAATCGCTCTGTGGACGTGAGCAATAATATCCTCTGCTGACGTAACGAGATTGGCATACACCTTACTCATCATACTACCCCACAGAAATTAGTCAAGATATGTCAAATCTGGCGACAATTCTGGCCAAGGAACCGGTTCACCTAGACCAATCCATCGATTGGGATATGTGACGGTAAGGTGATTCCGTATAATTACATCTAAATGTGCTGGAGCTCCATTGCGTTGTGTTCCTCCAATAAGGTAGGCAAAACATCTCGAATAAATGTGAGGTAGATCTGTCCTGTCAGTCTGTTGGGCAGTAGATATGGCCCAATGAGGTGGTCACCAATGTTCTCAGCCTAGATGTTAATACCGAACCTGTGTTGGTGGTTGCAAACCACGTGCGCATGTGGATTTTCGTCCGCCCAAACATGCATGTTGTGCATGTTTAATACGTTATTTCTAGTAAACGTGCATTCATCCGTGAATAGCACCACACTCGAGATCGTGGCTGGAGTATTCATTGTTGTAAATACCACTGCGCAAACTGTACTCGTCATGGGTAGTCCTCCTCCCGGAATGCCTGGACTTTCTGTACAGTAGATCGTATGGGTGGAGCTGCTGTTCATGGACAACACGCCACACGGCACTTTATCTGTGTGCAGCACCTGTGCCACTTGCTGTGCCACTTGCCGAGAGCTGGTTCGAACATTGTCAGCACGTCCTCCTCATACTGTAGTGTTCGAGCCGAGCGTGGACGACCCACGTCAGGTTTTGGCACCTAACAGAGGTCACAAAGTAGAATGGGGATAGTACGTATTCACAAGTCACAAAGTGCACCTACTTTAGTGTACAATGGACACACCTCAGGAAGAAAGTACCTACAGTACGTGGAACTGTCGGGCTTCTCTTAGACGTCTCTCGATGGCCGCGAACGTGGAATGATGTAGGGTACGTATGTTGGCAAATCGTTCCGCATACAATCTTGTAGCAGCTCTACCCTTGCACTCCGCACGGCCGTATGCAAGCACCATGTCGGTCATTTCCGCAGCCATGCACTGGTACATGTCGCACTGCTGTTAAGAACGTTACGGCACTGGCAGACTACAGGGCACTAGTAACGACGTGGGAAGCGCACCAAGAACTGTGTGGAGGAATGCAATTAGGCTGCGGGCATCCATCCGCTGTACACACACGGCTACAGGGGGGTCACCTTCCGTATTAAGACACCGAATCGGAACAAATGTTCACAACCGTTCTCTGACTTCGACACTCTCCAGCGCATACACCGTGCATTTCCGGACAGGGGCTCCTTCATGAAAACCGATCAGTCGACCTTACCGCACATCATACTAAGCCTTGTCGGTGTATGTTTGGGACACCCTGTATAAATATATAATAACGTTTTGAAGGTTGGCAGGAGTAGCAAAATATCCTGATTATGAGAAAAGAGTGATGAGTTATGGTCGTAAGCTGACACCTTATGTAATCATATCTCTTGACTTCAGTAGTCGTAGACGACGTATTTGGTCAAAATATGTGAATGATGAATATATATTCTTCAGAGGTTAGTTTTACCTGCTATTCCATTTACTAGAGTATGCAGCTTTGAAAACAACGTTAAATTCAACACAATAAAACAGGTAGCAATGATGCTACATGAGTCATACGAACAACTGTGTTTTGGTTGCTCTATTGGAATTAACTGCAAGATACCAATTAATCAGACATCCTTCACCAATATGTGCTATTAAATTTAACCTACCATTTGCATCCATCTGTATCCTGCAAGCTGCTGGTGACGGTTGAGGGTGTATTCATAATACGAAATGAACAGTAACTGACTGTTGCGTGAGAAATTGTTTAAAAATATAGAATCAGCAGTCTAACACAGCCCCAATTTGAGTTCCACTACATAATCACTAAGATAAATTACTAGAAAAAGCATGTCATAAGGTATGTGGATATGCTAGGTCCTTTCCACGCCTATTTCTCTGTATTTTTCATGTTGGGTGATTCAGATCATTTCCTCCTAAATCCTAAACAGATTCAGCTTGTTACCTTAGTTAACACAGAACCATGAATTCTGAAGCATTTGTGATGAATACGCTCCTTCATCACGAAGCAACTCACAGGCCAGCATAATTTCTCAAGTGACATTTTATTATGTGCAAGGTAACATAAGCATATTTACATATCGCTCATCAAATACAAAGATGACATACCTCAAAAGTTAAGGATAGACCTAGCGTTTTTACAGTTCATCACATTCAACCTTACGGATAAGTAAAACAGTTTTGAGATATGACGTTATCGTATTTAATGTTTGATATAGGCCTATTGCAAAATAGCAAGTCATTGCTTTACAATTACTGACAAGAGATGCAAATGGGATAGAATGAGGGGTTCCAAATTAAACACATGTGGATAGTTCAAATCAGTGGTATCAGAAACAGTGGCGAGAGTCATACACATGGAAAGCAATGAGTCTGATGAAAAGCGCAATATTGTTACGGCTGTGAGTTTGTGCCATCGCTCACCGCATGAGTCAGAACTGCCCCAGGGCTGGGCTGTGGCCTGCCTCCTGTATTGCGCGCGCCTTATGCAACAGGGCTACTAGGACAAAGGGGTAGTCCAGAATATTCGTGACTGGACCAGCGATGGAAACCTCGAGAAGCCGTGAACCCTGGATGGATCTAGAAGCATTTATTGAGTCACCGGCCTGCTATATAAGTGCGACCTGTCTAGCAGTTGTTGTTGTTGTGTTTTACGAGCTAGTGCGAGCGATTATCTTGTGCGACAGAAGTGTGGTGACGAAGTGCTGTGCGAGTTACGAAATCCAGTGACATTGTTTCTCCAGCTTGTGGACAGCGAAATAGCCTGCAGCAAGTGATCGTAAGTAATTGTGGTCGGTGAACATAATGGAGAGGAGCAGGTAGTTTCTGCCAAGGCCACCGTACTCATTAGGACGGATTAACTTCTGTGATCTGTTGACAAGTGGAAGGGCCAAGAGCGCTCAAGGAAGAGACTTGAGGAAACTGGAGTAAGGCTCCTAATTGCTTGTATTTGCTGATTAGTGTAATTTTCTGGCCACAATAAAGTTAATTATTTCTTTAAGCTTTGTACCCCCACCGTAATCCAGTTAACAAAGGTGCCACTAGGGGGGTGGCACGCAACAACTGGTGTCAGAAGTGGGATTACGAACTCAAGCACAACACCTGACGGTCCTGGTTTCAAAACCCGAGCAGGTCATTTTCTCTAATTTTCCTGTGAGTGCATGCCCTTTACAAGACAAACAACTAAAATGGAGGAGAAATTGGCAGCATTGCTAGAAAAGTTAAATGGCATGGAAACCAAGATGGAGGACGGCCAGAAGAATTTAACCATGGAGCTAACTGCCAAATTAGAAGACGGCCAGAAGAAGATGGAAGACGGTCAAAATAAGTTAGCGGAGGACCTGAAGAAGATGGAGGATGGCCAGAAGAAGATGGAGGATGGCCAGAAGAAGTTAGCAGAGGACCTGAAGGACAGCCAAAATAAGTTAGCAGAGGACCTAACCGCCAAATTTCTGGATGGCCAGAAAAATCTGGAAGAGTGTCTGCTGACGAAATTAGAGGAGAGCCAAAGGAAATTAGAACAGGGCCTACGTGAGGAAGTCGCAGCAGTGGAAAAGAAGTTCGACGCCTTACAAGTGGAAGTTGCCGAGCTGCGCCAACGCCCGCTGATGGGGGTGGAGGAGAAATTCAACGCCTTACAAATGGAAGTTGCCGAGCTGTGCCAACGCCCGCTGATGGGGGGGGGGGGGGGAGGAGAAATTCAACGCCTTACAAAAGGAAGTTGCCGATCTGCGCCAACGCCCACTGACGGGGGTGAAAGAGGAATTCAACGCCCTACGAGAGGAAGTTGCCGAGCTGCGCCAACGCCCGCCCACCGTTATACCGGGAATATCAGGAACGGGACATAGCAGAGTGACGCCCCCAACCTTCGACGGAAAGGTCCCGTGGAGCACCTACTTATGTCAGTTCGAGGCAGCCTGTTCCATAAATAACTGGAACAACACTGAAAATGCTACAGCTCTCATTGTAGCGCTGAGAGGTGACGCCCTTAACGTCTTTCAGGCCATCCCGACTGGATCCCAGGACTACGCTTCACTGATCGCCCATATGGAGTCCCGATATGGAGATAGCCATCTTCAGCAGGCCTACCAGATGCAGCTCCGGACCCGGGTACAAAAGAACGCGGAAACCCTGCAGGAGTTCGAGATGGACATCGCACGCCTCGTAAGGCTCGCCTACCCAACAGCGCCGGCCGAATTTCTGGAGCAGATAGCGACGCAGACTTTCACTGACGGGCTACGGGACTCGGACACTCAACAGGCGCTGCGACTCGCGCGCAATAAGACCCTGACAGATGCGCTGAGCCACGCACTTGAGTTCGAGACGGCAAAACAGGCATCCAGAATGCACGTGCGGGCGCGTCAAGTGGACGTCGACGAACCAGTAAAAACCAACGAGACCAAGCCCCTGGCCGACGAATTAATGGAGGCGCTAAGCCGTTTCTTCGATAGTCGCGGTACCACCAGCAAAAACGTAGCCAAAGGACATCCGGAGAGGTGGCCCGGAAGAGGACTACCGACCTGCTGGACCTGCCGTAAGAGAGACCACCTGAGCAAGGACTGCGGTGATCGCCGCCGCCAAGGGTTTCCGTCGGGACAGTCAGTCGTAGGGAAACCGCGCGGCCCAGGAAAGCAAGTATCAGCCAGCCTAGGGGGGCAAAGGTTGGCTTGTGGCAGTCGTCAAGTCCCGGCAGTCCAAGTTCGTGTGACGCAGTTACGGAGGGATAATAGCAGCCTGATGGTCGACGGAGTCGTCAACGGAGAGAGCTGGCCCATGCTAATCGACACGGGTGCATCGAGGACCATCGTCATCCCCACCGTGATCCCGAAGTGGAGAGTTCAACCCACACAAAGGAACCTCCAGCTAATAACCGCGACCGGAGAGACCGCACCGGTACATGGCGAAGCATCACTGGAGTTCGTCATTGGTCGACGGGCGATAAAGCATCCAGTGCTTGTGGCCGACGTATCAAATGAAGTGATCATTGGACTGGACTTCCTGGACCAGAACAACATCATCTTGGATCTGAGTACCAACACTCTGCACTTCGGAGGTGAGGAACTTGCTTTGCAACCTGCGCACGAGTCCATCACCGCACGACGAGTAAGGCTGAGAGAAGACGTCATCGTTCCCGCCAGGACGGAGGTCAGCGCTGCCGTAATTGTCGACGGAACTGCTGCGGGAGTGGCGGCTGTCATCGAGCCAAAATATGAGGACATCCAGACAAAAGGATTGCTAGTTGCCAAGACTCTCATCAACACGACGTCTCGGCCGTAAGTCCGCCTGTCCAACCTGAACGACTACGACATTACGGTTCACCGGGACACCAACCTAGGAGTCTTCGAGCCCGTCACCTGGATTGCCCGCATCACAGATACGACAGATAGACACCTGCAGACGGACAACCGAAGAAGACGCACACTGCCAGAAGAACTACAGAAGCTGTACCACGGATCCCAGGACAATTTAGACGAGGAACAATCACGCCAACTTCAGGACCTGCTACGCGAATTCCAGGATGTCTTCTCCGTGGGGAGCAAAGACTTCTGCAGGACAAGCTTGGTCCAGCACAGAATCGACGTTGGGGACAGCGCACCGACTAGGGCCCCATTCCGACGTGTCCCGCTCGCCAAGCAAGCCGAAGTCGACCGGGTGGTAGAAGAGATGAAGGAGCAAGGGGTGATCGAGCCATCACATAGTCCTTGGAGTTCTCCGGTCGTGCTTGTGAGGAAGAAGGACGGTTCCACCAGGTTCTGCGTGGACTACAGGCGGGTGAACGACGTCACGAAGAAGGACAGCTACCCTCTACCCCGGATCGACGACACGCTGGATACCATATCAGGGTCAAGTTGGTTCTCCACCTTGGATTTGAAGAGTGGCTACTGGCAGGTGGAGGTCCACCCTAAGGACCGCGAGAAAACGGCGTTCTCTGTGGGCAGCGGGCTCTGGCAGTTCACCGTCATGCCATTCGGTCTGTGCAACGCCCCTGCGACCTTCGAAAGACTAATGGAGTCCATTCTGAAGGGACTACACTGGAAGACCTGCCTGGTCTACCTAGACGACGTCATCGTTCTGGGGATAAGTTTCGAGGAGCACTACAGCAACCTGAAGGAGATCTTGTTGAAGCTACGGGCTGCCCAGCTTAAGTTGAGCCCCAAGAAGTGTCAGCTCTTCCAGAAGCGGGTCCAGTACCTTGGGCATATCGTCTCCGAGGAAGGGGTGCGTACCGACCCAGAGAAGACCGCAGCTGTGAGGGAGTGGCCAGTTCCGAAGGCCAAGTCCCAACAACGAAGCTTCCTGGGACTCTGCACTTATTACCGTCGCTTCGTGAGGGGATTCACCGACATCGCCAAACCTTTACATCGACTGACTGAGAAGGACCAACTCTTCACGTGGACAGCAGAATGCCACAGTGCCTTCGAACAACTCAAGCAGGCTCTGTGCACCGCGCCTATTCTGGCCTACCCCAGACCTGGAACAAGGTTCATCGTCGATACCGATGCCAGCGACTTTGGCATAGGGGGAATCCTGTCGCAGGTAGTGGACGGCGAGGAGAGAGTAGTGGCCTACTTCAGCAAGGCCTTGTCAAAGCCAGAAAGGAACTAATGCGTCACCAGGAAGCAGCTGCTCGCCATCGTGAAGACCATTGAACACTTCCACAAGTACCTGTACGGGCAAGAATTTCTCATCAGGACCGACCATGCATCCCTGCGGTGGCTCCTGAACTTCAAGCAGCCCGAGGGTCAACTCGCGCGGTGGTTAGAGAGGATTCAACAGTAAAACTTTGAGATTCAGCACAGGAAAGGCCAACTGCATTCTAACGCCGACGCCCTGTCACGAAGACCGTGCCCCGAAGACTGCACCTTCTGTGCCCGAAGGGAGGAGAACACCGGGATACTGTGCCGACGGACTACTGTGGAACTTGAAGGGAACTGGAGCCGCGAATATTTCACGCGGGCACAAGCAGAAGATGATGACCTGGGTCTGATAGCCGAATGGAAGAGGGCCTGTGTCCCCAGACCCGGGTGGAACATTGTGAGTGACTGCAGCCCAAAGTTTAAGTCCTACTGGGCACAGTGGGACTCGCTGATTGTAAGGGATGGCCTCATCTGCCGTACCTGGGAGAGCACCGACGGGAAGACATCTCGGGAACAAGTCGTCGTTCCAAAGGCTATGACGGAGGAAGTCCTGAAGGAAGTTCATGGAGGATCATCTGGTGGACACCTAGGGATAAAGAAGACCCTGGAGAAGCTGAGAGAGCGGTTTTACTGGATCGGATGCCGAACAGACGTGGAGACCCACTGCGCGAGGTGCCACGATTGCGCAGCCAGCAAGGGCCCAGGACGAAGACGACGGGGTCCACTGAAGACCTACAACGTGGGCGGCCCCATGGAGAGAGTGGCCATCGATGTTGCTGGGCCATTCCCGTTAAGCGAGGCAGGGAACCGCTACATATTAGTCGTTAGCGACTACTTTACCAAAAGGCCGGAGGCGTATGCGCTCCCTAACCAAGAAGCCGCGACGATTGCAGAGACCCTGGTGAAGGAATTCGTCAGCCGGTACGGAGTACCCCTGGAGCTGCACTCCGACCAAGGGATGAACTTCGAGTCGCAGGTGTTCCAGAACCTATGCCAGCTGCTGGGAATCCGGAAGACAAGGACAACGCCGCTGCACCCTCAGTCCGACGGGATGGTAGAGCGATTCAATCGCACCATCGAGAACCATCTCCGAATAGTCGTCAGCGAGCACCAGAGGGATTGGGACAAGCATATTCCACTATTTCTCCTGGCCTACCGCGCCGCCGTGCATGAAGCCACCGGGTGCACACCAGCCCGGGCCATGTTTGGGAGGGAGCTCCGTCTACCTGTCGATCTTGCCTTCGGCCGACCTGGGAATGATCCAATCCCGGTAAGCCAGTATTGTCAAGAACTGGTCGACCAACTGGAAGACGTACACGCGTTCACGAGGAGGAAACTGCGGATCGAGACCGACCGAATGAAGACCCGATACGACCAGCAGACGGATGCCGGCGGATTCCACGAGGACGACCTGGTCTGGCTCTTCAACCCATTATGGAAGAAAGGCCTGTCACCCAAACTGCAGAAGTCCTGGGAGGGCCCGTACCGAGACGTGAAACGGATCAACGATGTCGTCTACAGGATCTAGCGGAGCCCGAGGGCAAAGATGACGATCGTGCACCGAGATCGCCTGGCAGCCTACGGAGGGACACAGACGGACCAATGATTGATCGGGACGATCAGCCTTTTTAGGAAGGGGGTGGTGTTACGGCTGTGAGTTTGTTTCATCGCTCGCCGCATGAGTCACAACTGCCCCAGGGCTGGGCTGTGGCCTGCCTCCTGTATTGCGCGCGCCTTATGCAACAGGGCTACTAGGACAAAGGGGTAGTCCAGAATATTCGTGACTGGACCAGCGATGGAAACCTCGAGAAGCCGTGAACCCTGGATGGATCTAGAAGCATTTATTGAGTCACCGGCCTGCTATATAAGTGCGACCTGTCTAGCAGTTGTTGTTGTTGTGTTTTACGAGCTAGTGCGAGCGATTATCTTGTGCGACAGAAGTGTGGTGACGAAGTGCTGTGCGAGTTACGAAATCCAGTGACATTGTTTCTCCAGCTTGTGGACAGCGAAATAGCCTGCAGCAAGTGATCGTAAGTAATTGTGGTCGGTGAACATAATGGAGAGGAGCAGGTAGTTTCTGTCAAGGCCACCGTACTCATTAGGACGGATTAACTTCTGTGATCTGTTGACAAGTGGAAGGGCCAAGAGCGCTCAAGGAAGAGACTTGAGGAAACTGGAGTAAGGCTCCTAATTGCTTGTATTTGCTGATTAGTGTAATTTTCTGGCCACAATAAAGTTAATTATTTCTTTAAGCAGTAATTGGTGTTGTGCGTTGTACCCCCACCGTAATCCAGTTAACAAAGGTGCCACTAGGGGGGTGGCACGCAACAATATATTGGTTCTATGTGGCAAGTGCACCGCAACACTGCCCACGTGCGTAAGTGGTGTACATTCAGGAGGATCCCGTTTTTGGTTGTGTGCATGAGTGAATACAGTGGAGGTGGCATCATGGGGCTCAATAACCACATGAATATCGGAAACAAATAAAATCAAAGTTGCGATCTGTTGATTATGGAAATGACGGGTAATGAAGGACACACAGTTCATGAACGTGTTATATGACCAAAATCATGCAAAAATACAATGGCGAGAACACAGAAATGTGTGAAGGTACGTTGGATAGTTGAAAGAGTAATGACTGTTCGAGCAGTAAAGGAAATGCCTTTTGTCGGTTCATGCACAGAAACAGAACACCCCAAATTAAAGTATGAACCATCGCCAAAACGAAAGCGTCGTCAGAGTGTTATAGAACGTATCTCTGATGCTACAATGGAGAAAATATATATCTATTATTCTGTTTTATACTGTAACACGCTTCAACTTCAACTCCATTAGTAAGTTGACATGGACGCTATAAGTTCTTTAACAGTGAACCCTCTCGCAAGGTAATTTTGAATTAAGTCAGTAAAAATCGACAAGAGCGTTCACATTTTATGGGGAATACCCATAGGTACAAACTATAAAACAATACGTAAAGTCATTGTTCGACAGGGAACGGGAATATGATTCTTCCGTGCATTACTAGCACATATGCGCTCAGGAAGCAGCGAATCTAGTCGAGCTTGACTAATTCAAAGCGTCCATTACGTTCTTCAACAACCTAAAGTTTAAAATATGGCATTGCTTCCAGATACATTACCAAGTAACCTTATAACAGGTGTTCAGTCTATTCGTTTGAATGCACGAACGTTTGATGATGACATACACACATTACACAGGAGAATTTGGTGGAACAGTGATCAGATTCACTTATATTGTGAGGTGCCGTCATTATCCACAATTGGCTCACCCACCCTTAGCAATACAATTGATGCGGCTATATCAATGGTTGTCAGATTAATCGACAAGCTAAAATATCTTATCAAGAGACACAAGGGAATTTCGGCCAAAATATGGTAAATAAACTTAAAACATTGTGCCCCATGACAGTTACATGAAGGCAAGTAGAAGTGGCAACATTACTGAAGTGCACAGGGAAAGTTTTCTTACGACTGTCCTTGGTGGTTATGTCGGTGATAACAAATCGTTGTTGTTGTGTGATTAATTAGCATAAACAGTGTAGAATTTTTCAAGACAGCTTTCCGAACAAATAAGTTATGTTTTGTAAAATTCAATACCACCCGAGGCGACAAAATATTGCCAATCTCTTGATGTCTCCTTCTTCCAGCATTAAAAGCTATATTCTTGACGGTTGGTTGATTCTGTAAAGGATCCAATCTGACAAACCGCTGGTATATTTACATTTCTTGATCTACAATCAACATTCCACACCAATATATGAGCCTATTTTGCAGTATGCTTTGCAAACGGCCAGCTACGACATTGGTTCATCAGAATTATTTTATCATAAGTGCATTTGACTGGTAGCATTCAGAGGTTATGCCGACAGTTATTCTATACCGATTGTTAAACTTGCATACTAAAGAGTAGCATTGTGCTTTGACCCCATTCATGGCATCCCTCACCTTCGCTTTGAAGACAAGATGGTTGTCGAGATATATAAGGTCAATATGGGAACACATTGTTTGTTTCCATGTTCATTGGTACGGTACTACAATATCTATATCAATATCGTCTCGATAGTTGAATGTGTATTTTTGTCCCTAATTTAATGATATTTTTATTATTTCGGTACCTCAATCTAATTATCAATGTTCATACACATGGGGTTAACTCACACCACTGATTCTGAGACCGCCGATTTGGATTATTGCGTATTTTGTCAGTTGGATCCTCCTGGTGGAGCCTAAGAATGTTCCTAGTGATAATTATTTTTATTACCCAACAATTAAAATTTCTCTAGACATGGGGACTAGCGGCCCCTGACACGATTGTGATTTCTAAATTCTTTCAACGAGAAACGAATGCGGAATTGTACAGCTCTCATTTGAGCTCTTTTTTGTTGTTGTATTGCATAGATTAGCAACCAATTACCACAGATTAATTTGATTGAATGTATTGATTAGATAGCTGGCCCTGGTAGTGGAAAATTACTGGTATAGGACTAATAACAGATTGTATAAGTGACAAATTTGACTAAGCATTGTCTCTACTGCTACCGCTTCCAGTTTACCAAAACCATATGTCGTTACTCTGCGTGGAGATGGAGCTACTTACCTACGTGATAGATATCAGTCCAAACACCATGTGTCTAATGTCTTTAACCGGGCATCATGTTCGATAGTTCTGATATCATCAATGCGCCTAATTCGAGCTCGTGGATCATTAAGCTGTCGTAATTTAATGTGATAATTTGCGAACCGTTTTGAGTTGATAAGACGGCAACTAAAGTATAATTGGTTCAGAATGCCATGTTTTCAATGAAGAATGGACTGTATGCGTTTGGGTCTTCCGTGATAGACTGGTATCTAGTAGATTATCACCATATTTTTGTCTTAATATGTGTGTGAGCAAGCTTTGAAATTTCGAAAATGTGGTGCCAGGAACAGACTGACTGACAGATGTTTGGTGTAATTCCTGAGGGTTTCCTCGTCCCATTTGTAACCAAACTATAATATACTGTTAGAAGCACAGCTGTAGTTCCCCTCGTCTCACACTTCTCCATATTCAGTGAAAATATAATGGACAGATAGGCGTAGTATTGTAGGGTGAAGGATTGGATGAAGGTGCGTCCTAGCGTCAAACTAATTATGCTCAGCAGTAAGAAACGATTTACCTGATCTTAACTACTGTGGCGTAACCAATTGAGGATTCATATTATACAGATCCGTAAAATGCAATATTTTAGAATTTCAGTGAACTATTTAGGCCAAACTCATGAACTGTTTGCTTTATAACCCATTAAATTTCCCCAACGCTGGTCTAGCCAGTATCAGTGAAACCTAGTCTCATATTTGACAATGAAAACATTTGAAGAGCACCAACTCTTTCTATTTCCTGCACCAGTCATGCACAATGCTTGCATTTCTAAAAAAATTTGATAAGTTATTAACTAACATTGAGAACGCATTTGTGCAAGTACCACAGTCTTATTTTTCCTGGAAATAGAATGAGTGATTCTACCGTTTAAACAATTTGGAAATATTGTTTAGGTGCTGCGTGTTGCTAACTGTAACCACAAGCTGAGATGCCGGATGCTTTAAAAACAAATATTTTGTTAATTAATCCCAACAAATGCTCATATTGAACATATTAAGCCTCATTGTGCAATGTTTAACGTTGTTGCAGCTCGCGTTCTATTCCCGATTCTGCCAAAACGCTATTTTGAGGTACTCAAATTGTATCGTTGACTTGAGGCATCCATTTCCAAAGAGATCCTTGTCCACCTATATCAAAAATTCATGTTTTGGTATCAATGGCTTCGTCTGTGCATCATCTACTGATTTATATTTGTCTTACAGTACCAAAACGACCCGAAAGCCTCGAAAATTGCATTTGAATATCCTATGCAGTTCCAAGGTGGCCCTTGTCCAATACCAGAAATCCAATATGTCAGACATAATAATATACAATAGCAAACGCTTGCTTGTCCCATTGCGAGGGTAAGCAATCTGTACTACTGAGTTCCAAAGTGACCCTTGTCCATGTGTAATATATTCTCCAGTTTTATGAATAGATTAGCTAACTTCACATCAATAGTTATTCGTATTCTTATCTTAAAAAAAGAACTTTAATTCATACCGAAATTAAACCTTCCTTGTCCATTTCATACTGTTCCAAAATGACCCTTGTCAATCTTGCAGGGGCGTGGTGGCGCAGCGGTCAAGCTGTATGCCTCTCACCAAGGCGGACCGGGTTCGATTCCCGGTCAATGCATGTGAGATTTTCGATGTGAAATGCCATGTCCTGTGGTTCGGATTCCACGTAAAACGGAGATCCCGTGGCTTATGGTCGCGAGATTAACGGTCACGTTAAAACTACAAGCTTTCAATCTTGCAGTTCCAAACGGCACCTTGTCCAAGTTATATTTTTTTATTTTACGAAGAATCATTGGGTTCTATAAGCTGTGATTCCTCCGAAAGTCTTCCATGATTAATAGTAATAAGTGTGCAAAATATTATTAGCACACGATAAGCAGTAAGTCTGATAAACGTTTTCCGCGTTTTCCCAACAATTTCACTTCTTGGACAAGGAGCCCTTTGGAAATGGATGCCTCACTTGCAATTCATACGACTGTTGTTAACTTCGAAGACTTGCATCAAGATAGTTGACCACACGAATGTACTATACTTCATTCCACCCATGATTCATCAACACATTTCATGGTTGGTTCTCGCCGTACAAGAGCCAACATTCAGAAATGAACCAAATTCCCCATAGGGTGATTGATGTCAATATTCGATTTAGTATAGTACAGTAGATGAGTGGGGATCTGGTAGCCGAAATAGTGGTGTTTCGCTTAAAGAAATGAATCTTCACTTAGGCTATTAACTTAATGTCATCGCCTGTTTGCACGAGGTATATAGCTACTTTATTTAAAAACTGTTGCGGTTTCACGGCCATCATTCCCGCGCACATGAGTGAGAGTAGAATTTGTCTTAAACCTGTGTGTGTTATGGTGGTGTCGTATTATTGTGTCTATTTACAATTGAGGAAATAATTGGGGAAATCATAGGCCTGATCTTGAGGAACCATTTCAGAATTTTTCTGGATTGGAAGTGAGGAACCACGAGAAACCACTTCTAGGATGACCGACTTAGGAATCAAATCAACTCTTCTCAGTTTTGCCTCACGATGCTTATCCAACCTCATTGCAAGCCTCTGACCAAACTGACATTACTTAATTAAATACCTTTGGGAGAGGAGCCTCAATACGATACTTGAGAGAACAGATATCAGCTATGATGTTTTATACGCCAAAGCTTATTTCGAGAATAAAGTTCATCATTATCACCTTGTTATGCTTACTGGACTGAAAAGTTGATGATGATGATAATTGTTGTTTTAAGGGGCCTAACATCGAGGTTATCGGCCCGGAGTGAAAAGTGTATTATACTAACACTACTAGTGAATATTCATGTTCACTGATAGCCATTGTATCATTGTGACTTGCCAGCTCTACTTGACAAACACTTGTAACTTAATATTAATAATAATAAAGATTTGATAGGTTCGGTTTGTGGAGTGTTGAACACACAGGGTTACAGAACAGGTATTATCAGGCATTTAACTAACAGGAATTCGTCCATTGAAGTTAACTATTTAAAATGATTATATTGAAGCTACTGTAGCTTTTGTATTCTGGCAAGTATTATCTAGGTTCAACCAAAATCTTATGAAATATTCAATGATCTATTCTGAGATTTTTTAGCGTATGGCTCTTAGTGCCGGGAGTGTCCGAGGACATGTTCGGCTCGCCAGTTTTGTAGCTGCTTCGAGACGGACACCCAATGGGTGAGCTACAAGTACCGTTGGGGAGGAAAGTTGGAAGGGAAGGGCGAGGAGTTGGAAGGTAGCGGCTGTGGCCTATAGTTAGGGACCAACCCCGGCATTTGCCTGGAAGGAAGATGGGAAACCACAGAAGACCATCTTCAAGGTTGCCGGCGGGGGGATTCGAACCTCCTCGCCTCCCGGATGTGAGCGACTGCCATTAGTCATGCCGTAACGACCACGGCTAACTCACCCGGTTACTCTGAGATACACAACTCTCAATACTTATCGGTCTACTTGGATAATCCGCCACAACTTGATATTCTTCTGCTTCCTGACTTTTCTCTAGATTCTTCTAAAATCTTCTTCTATAGTTAATGATCTATACTCTGATCAAAAAGAATCCAAAGACTTAACTTCTCTTTCTTCGATTTTTTTTCAACGCGACCTTAATCCCTCTTATCGTTGATTTTCACTACAAGGAATCTAGTGAACTAATGCTACTAGACACTATGTGTTGCCTAGGCAATGAGGTGGCTATTTGTAACGTCATCTTTCCTCATTACACACCATAGCGCTGCCACATGCCTACTGAATTACTTGAATAAGAAATAAACAATTATAATAACATATGCCCTGACTGAACCCACTGTATGTATGTCTACCCCTTATTATTCCCGTTTTTCCTACGGGGTCGGGGATGAAATGCGATGGAAGTCTTTGTGGCGGATGGTTTTTACGGCCGGATGCCCTTCCTGACACCAACCTCATGAGAGGAGTTAATGAGAGATGAAATGAATGATGGTGAATGAAACTGAGCAAGGATGTGGAAGGAAGCGGCCGTGGCCTGTCAGAAGGTACCGTCCCAGCATCTGCCTGGAGTTGAAAATGGGAAACTACGGAAAACCATTTCAAGGACGGCCGACGGTGGGGCTCGAACCCACGCGTCTACCGAGTCAGCAGAGAGCTTGGCCCCATGACCTAACGCAGCGCTTTAGCGAGCGCAGCCACTACTGTCGGTTGACTGAACCCACTATTTAGACAAATAATATAAAACCTATAACCTAATGATAATGAAGATGAATAAATAAATAAAATAAATAAACCAATAAAATGATAGGCGATACAATAATATAACCCGACTTTCTCCCATGTCCACAGAATGAGGGTTTGGTCCTTAATGTGATCCGCACAATCACATCATTAGCGTGTTAATATAGGATGAGCATGCCCTCAAGGTAGGGGTACAAGAAGCATGAATACAACATTCCAGTTAATACGCAGACCTCATTTGTTTTCTTTCATCTCTTGTATCTCTGCGCAAATAAATGTATGCTTGAATTGACTGTGCTGTTAAATCTTTAGCTTGCAAGAAATTGTGACACCTGTAAAGAAAATCTTAACGACATAGTTCCCGGCTACTACGTGCTTCTTCAGCACTGCTCTGTTACAGCTACATCATTATGAGCTTTTATGAGGGAACTATTACATCTTTATAGAATTCTCCTGGTGGAACCAAGAATATGTTGAGGGAAGATGCAATTATCTCAAAAGTCAGGAGTCAAAATTATGATGAAAGTCAAGTCGGGCTCCGAGATGCGCTGAGTGTGCAATCTTTGGATCCCGAGCAGCGCTGAACGAGAAATGTGACGTGACTCTGTAGTCGTGCCGTGCGTTGAATGCGAATGCCGACCATGTGGCCTAATGAGAGCACCTTCCTTCAAGCCTGCTGGCAAGTGCTTGTTCAGACAACGCATACATTACTACATTACCTTGTGAAGAATGTTGCCTCACCAACCAAGTAAATTTCATACCTGCACATGGAAGCACATCTTATTCACGAGAACTGCAACAGTCTGGCAATATACGTCAAATAAAACATCGAAGTCAATCTTTAACACTAAATTAAACGTATCTTAAAATAGATTTTTACAGGACGTAGTGACGCCACACTTAGCATTCCCGTATACTAAATAAGACTCAATTACCTGAAGAATTGATTGGTTGTTTTCGTTGATTTATTCAGAAGCTTTGCGACATCGTAGTCATGTAGCTCCGTGTTCTTGTATGCGCGTGGAATCTGTCTGATAACCTGTGCCATTGTGATGGTTGTACTGGTGTGTGAATTTTGAAAAGGGGATGGGATGTGATGGGTGGTGAACGTGGCAATAATTCAAGTACTAACCTGCCATTTGCCTGGAGTAAATGTGGGGAACCACGGAAATCCATTTATAGGATGGTTGAGGTGGGAATAAAAACATACTCCTCTCAGTTGTGCTCCACTAGGCTAAATGTACTCCGTTTCAGCCTTCAGACCAGATATAAATTCATTGGTAGAATCGGGAATATAGTTAAGACCTCCGCGGTGAAAGCCAGGAATGCTAGTCACATTTGGGTTAGTTTGGTTGAAGTAGAATTCTTAGAAGGATTAGGCCAGGTGATGAGAAAAATGCGTTGAATGATTATGCAATCATCTGTAACGACTAGAGTAATAACAAATATGATCAATGTCGGGAACCAAAGGAGTATTTTGTAGTAGAGCCTCCTACTGTTTTATATAATATGTAATACTCTGTGCAAAAGGTGAAGTCCGATTTCGTTAATTTTGAGATCCACAGTGAATTGTAATGTTTTGCCTTTATACTATGCATGAGAAAAAATATGTAGAATAAATATTTATAAGCCTACTTTGTAGGTCATCCGACAATTAGCATATTCTTCAATTAAACATCTCACTGATTGGGTCACATATTTATAAATCCATTTATCGTGTCATATGATAAGTCCATAATTAACTGGCTTTAGGTTTATAACTTTCGCATGACAATGCATTGAGTTCCCACTAATATGGCAACACGGGACAAAAAATAACTTCATACAGTCAATAAACAGCATCATTCTATAACATTCTAAGCACAACTGCGGGAGGTAAAAGGCGTGTTGAAGAGCGATCCGGTGTGTTTCCGTGGATAACTGTTTCTCAGAGAATAAAACTAAGTAGGCCTATATGTATGCTTTTTGGCAGCACTTTGCATGCACCGTATTCAATGCTATTCATGTTTATAATCTACTATCTGGTCATAGTTACATGCCGACTGGGAGACACATATGGCAAGATAAAGATAAACGACGAAGAATGGATACATGTGGATTCCATTTCTTGGTTGATGCTCATAAAAGAGGCAAAAAACGCTCTACTGCTAGAGGTACTCTATATGAAACATCCAGTCATTATGATGTGAGGGCACCCATGTCGTAGATGCCTATAACTGTACAGATGCCCTTAAAGGTATAATACGTTCATACCAAATACCATTGTGTAAAGGCACTGTCTTTGTTCGTGAGACCCACCCAAATGTGCGGCAGACGATGTCTACCATGGTTACCTAAACATGTGCAGTACTAGAAGAATAAGACAAAAGTCTAACACCCTCGTGCTTGTCTTGGAGAATGCTGCATTCCGGCCAATAAAGAAGAATGGGTTCAGAGATGTAAGTCTCCCCTTCCCTTTGATAGTTGCATTCTATGATACTTCGTGTGCGTCCCACAAAGTGCCTTACGACTCATGTAGAGTCATTTCTAGAAAAAGAATAACATAGTGCAAATATTGCTGATAAAGAAATTAGCATCATAGCTTTCCGTCCCCAATTTAGGATGCCCTCCAGGTTCCATACACAGGTTGATAATTGATGAGCTTATTTCCAAAGTGACGTAAATCCAAGATGTGCAAAACTTGTGAAATCGCGTTTTTGTTTCTTTGTATAATTAAATTCAGGTATGTTTATGAATTTAATGTAAATTCATTCATCACTTTTATGCACATTCTGACACTGTGTTTTAAAAATCTCCTATCAATGGAAATGGTAGTAATCGTCTCCTGTAAGTTGGAGTTATGTCGTTTTGGAAATAAATCATATATTGGCATACGCTTTGAGTGACATTTTTGAACATTTAATTGGATTAAACACAACAAACACAAACTGATGCTCTACATGTCCTTCAAAGTTAGCCATGGTCTTGATTTACCACGTAATTTCACGTGATGTCCAGAGAGCCATCGGATTGGTCAACATGGATATAAGACACATTGGAAATAAATACACGTTGAAGTTACGTCACTTTGCAAATAAAATTAGTTTTTAGATCTCTGTTGGTATGGGATATACGACGTATTGCGACTTAAAACCTTTGCTATACGATGAAAGAACCTATTAACTTGCTTATCAGGGGGAAAAAGTGAAAAAACTTCAATTTTGTATTTTCGTCACTTTGGAAATAAGCTCTTCAATTGATTTTTCCCCTACCTGTGCCCAGTATATACAGCCCATATGTATCAATGTGAACATATACTGACTAAGCATTGCAATGTTTTCTAAGTGTAGTGTACATACGATATTCACTGTATTGTATTGTTGTTCTGAGTGCTAGTATAAGCCACGCATGAGAGTGTGAAACCAGTAGAGTTGAAGCTGTTGTACCACCATAGGACTACCATAAAGTACGTACATCCTCATGGTTTTGTACCATGGTAGACAGAACTGTGTCTACATACAACCGTTTATCATCAAAATTATATTCTTAAAATGCTAATGGCAAAGAAGATCCCCATGAATTCCTTGAGGTAGTAAAGGTGAGATTCGTGCATAGTATGAACAAGAACTTACATGGTTGTTTCGACACTTATTAAAAAATGAAAATTTTAACCTGGAACAGGAATTTCGGAGGTAATCGGTGATGATCTCACGATGGATAAACTCCAATATGATATTGCTATGGCATACATTTAATGATCGAGTACCCATCACTCCATACATTGACATAATGTTAAATTTGTTTAACGAACTTATTCCACACATATCTAAATTTCAGATGATTGAACCGCATTATTTAAGGGTAGTAGTGGGATGGGGATAGAGCTGCTCCACTTTTTATTGAGCCACCCTCGTATCGGCCCCGAACCTGATATCTCGCTAACCAAACATGGGATTAGAACATACAGGGTGTCCTAGCACTCGTAGTGACGCCCCCTACTTTCCTATAGCCTCTTTATTTGATTAAAAGACCAAATCTAAAAGGTCATTCGCGAGTAGTGGGGTAGTGTTGGTTTTCTCAAGTCGCGCTCGTGCTTGAATATGTATGGCTATGTTGGGAAAGGGTTAGGAGGTGGGGGAGGAGTAGGGTCGAGTGAGGGGTCGTTTAGATGGTATTTTTTCCGCTCTGGGTGATGGTGAGGTTATTTTTTAAAATGGATGGAATTGGGAAACGCCATTTGGGGTAAACATGTTGTTTTTTTTGACATTTTGGCGATGAATGTTTTTTTATACGCATGCGCACTTGAGGAGTTTTGTAAGAGGGCGGGCTTTTTAAATGATGATTTATAAATGAGTTTTTTAATATGTATTGAAATAAACCCCAAAAAACTAATAGGTCATCGGCTTTTTACTATCTCGCTAACCAATAATCGGATTTAAACCTATGAGGTGTCGTAGGACTCGTGGTGAACTCCCTTTTTCTATCGAAGGGGTATATCCACTCCAAAATAAAAACTACCCTTACCCGGGGGATGAAATAGTAATTTATTTTTGTATACCTACGAACTTGGCGGTTTTTGTAAAAGAGCGGGCTTTTTAAATGATGATTTATAAATGAGTGTTTTTTTTAATATGTATTTAAAGAAACCAAAAAACTAATAGGTCATCGGCTTTTTAGTATCTCGCTAACCAATAATCGGATTTAAACCTATGAGGTGTCGTAGGACTCGTGGTGAAATCCCCTTTTCTATGGACGGGGCATATTCACTCGAAAATAAAAACTACCCTTACCCGGGGGTTGAAATAGTAATATTTTTTGTATGTGCGCGCACGGACGGCTTTTGTCAAAAGGACCTAACTATACGTTAGTTAATATTTTCTGAACCCCTCATGGGATTTTGCCATAGGCAGTATTATAGCCCTGGGGGTGACGCCCCGTTTTTGAATGTATGATTCGTTTTTGTCGAAAGGGCCTAACGACACTTTTGTTCATATCTCGCGAACCAATCATGCTAGGGACTTGTATGAGGGGTCCTAGCACTTGGGGCAACATCCCCTGTTTGGGGGTGAAACTAACCCCCAAAATTGAAAAATCCATATCTAGGAAACGAAGAATTCTAAAATTAGGTGTGATAGCTCAAAAAATAGGGGATGATATGGGCTTTTACCTCGATTGATCATTTCACCCCTAAAACAGTAAATAGTTATGTTATGGGGGAAAAAACGTGTTAAACACCTAAAAATGATAAATGAACCTAAGATCTTTTGTTTTTGATGAAAAATAGCAGGGGGGTGAAACTACCCCCCCCCCCCAATTGAAAAATCCCTATCTCGGAAACGAAGAAGCCTAAAATTAGGTGTGATAGCTCAAAAAATAGGGGATGATATGGGCTTTTACCTCGATTGATCATTTCACCCCTAAAACAGTAAATAGTTATGTTATGGGGGAAAAAACGTGTTAAACACCTAAAAATGATAAATGAACCTAAGATCTTTTGTTTTTGATGAAAAATAGCAGGGGGGTGAAACTACCCCCCCAAATTGAAAAATCCCTATCTCGGAAACGAAGAAGCCTAAAATTAGGTGTGATAGCTTAAAAAATAGGGGATGATATGGGCTTTTACCTCGATTGATCATTTCACCCCTAAAACAGTAAATAGTTATTTTATGGGGGAAAAACATGTTAAACACCTAAAATGATAAATGAACCTAAGATCTTTTGTTTTTGATGAAAAATAGCAGGGGGGT
The DNA here is from genome assembly GCA_946902985.2 of Meconema thalassinum. Taxonomy (NCBI): domain Eukaryota; kingdom Metazoa; phylum Arthropoda; class Insecta; order Orthoptera; family Tettigoniidae; genus Meconema; species Meconema thalassinum. Next base: position 1,160,327,342 of record OX336389.2, read on the forward strand.
GAAACTACCCCCCAAAATTGAAAAATCCCTATCTCGGAAACGAAGAATCCTAAAATTAGGTGTGATAGCTTAAAAAATAGGGGATGATATGGGCTTTTACCTCGATTGATCATTTCACCCCTAAAACAGTAAATAGTCATGTTATGGGGAAAAAACGTGTTAAACACCTAAAAATGATAAATGAACCTAAGATCTTTTGTTTTTGATGAAAAATAGCAGGGGGATGCAAACAACCCCCAAATTGAAAAATCCATATCTAGGAAACGAAGAATCCTAAAATTAGGTGTAATGGCTTAAAAAATAGGTCATGATATACGCTTTTACCTGGATAGGTCATTTCACCCCTAAAACAGTAAATAGTCATGTTATGAGGAAAAAATGTTTTATACACCTAAAAGCATAAGCATCTTTGTGAAACCATGCTTTAATGGACATGTGTATGGAGGATGATTGTTATTATTATTATTATTATTATTAGGTAATTATGGATTAATGTGTGTATAGATAACTAACCTGTGGGGAGCGTGATGGCGCAGGTGCTTAGCTGCTCGTCTTTACCCGGACGGCTGGGGTTCAAATCCCGGTGCCAGCGGGGGTTGGAATTTTCACTTGAAAAATCACGCGGCGTCAGGAAGGGCATTCGGCCTTAAATCCCCGGCCAAAACCAAAATGAGCCTGGTTGGCTCCGGCGACTCAAAATAATAGGAAAAAGCCGAAGAAAGAAAAAAAGAAGACGAAAGAAAGGTAACTCACTAGTATTAGTAAACATTGGTTGGAGGTGTTGAAGAAGTCAGGATGGCCAACCCTTTGCCATGGTTCACGAATGGACCCCAAAAAGTTTTACCTGTCAAGACTCAGTATACCCTGTTGCAGCCTTTAGAAAAAAAAATCGAACCGGGGCCTCTGTGGTGACAGTGGAGTTATATTCATGATGCTTTTTAAACAAACATACGCTTGCCTACTACCGCTGGCTTGAATCTGCACAGAGACTCTGGCTTTGGTTTGTCTAGTGTGCCTTGACGATAACAGCACAGCGACCTTGTCAGCAAGTTTCATATTACTCGTCTGTGTGATAGCGGACGTGCTCTGCACCGTGTTATCATACAGGACATGACTAGATCGTTGTTAGGTTTGACAAAAGCTTATTGTAATCTTGAAATGAATGTCATGGTATAGTCGGGGTTGGAAGCCACGACCTTAGGGTTGCCAACCAAGTAGGTTAACCACTACACGGTGAGATGGTCAAATAATAATGTAACAGAACATATAGAAACGTTTTCTATAGTTTAACGAATTGACTAAGAGCCATACCATGAGAGGTGTAGGTAATGGAAATTGAATCCTTAGCTGATGATTATACTACTTTCCATGCGCACGTATAAGCTATCATGTTAGAAAAAGAATGGTATGGCTTGTTTTAAACGGAGAATAATAATTGTGTTTACTGTGAAACACAAATCTGAATTTAAAATAATTAATTTAAAATAATTAATTTAAAATTAACTAATTTAAAATTAGTTTAGTACGCTGAAGTTAAAATGAATAATGATCGCGTTACAGACAGCCAGTTTCAAAGCCATGAGAACTAAGTGAACAAAGTATAAAATTCATGAGCCAGTGAGGAATTCAACATGCTGTCCTTTGGACAAGAGAGAAGCGTTCTACAGCGACCCTCAATGGTTTGGGTCATCGTAAAGATGAAAATTAAATCTAAGCTACTACACTCTTATATACTAGAAGAAGAAATGGAAAACAATTGGTCAAATAAAGGACAGAAGGAATAAAAATGGCCCTCAACCCTCAAGCATAAGGATTGAGGGAGTTGGAAGGAAGGAGAGCCATGAAAGGCATATAAAAAGTATACTAGGAGTGGCTTTGCCCCAGAGGTAATGGATAAAGAGCAGGAAAACTGGACTCAGCTCAGAAATCCCTTGGGGTCGCCAACTTCCAAACTGATCAGCCCTTGAGGGTGTAGCCATATGCAGAGTGCACCGCAAGTGGTGGGGCTTCTTGAGGGGGGCTTGAGCAAAAGACAGGAAAATAACATGAAAATAAAAACAAGGCTGCCTCCTCAGGATATCAGAAAAAATAAATAAACAAGGGCCAATGAAGTTGCAAAGGAAGAGACTCCCTAGGGCTCGGATACTCTAATCATGTTGGGGTCGGTAGAGAACAAGAGTTGAGCAAGTGTGGTCGACAGGAAATAAGACAGAGAGGAACCTAGCACAAGTTAGTGGAAGCAATGACGGTCTCAGCTGGGACTCCGTGATCGTCAACCTACACGACACTAGATATGACGCCCAGGGGTGGAATTAAAGACCTCTATTGTTTTATATCACATGGCATGCCTTATAATGCAATACTGGTCCTAGGGTGTGCAAAATTGTATTAGAAACTCAGCTAATAATAGTGTGCTTGCCCATGATTATTTTCCCAAGGACTGATAACCATGATTTCCAAGCCCCTAAGTAAGACAAAAAACAAATGATTTTCATTTTCCAATGAGTTGGGGTGAGGTGAGGCGAGTTTTCTATACACCAAACTGATGTGGTTTCCCACTTCTACTCCAGGCAAATGCACATTTGATGTTAAGATTAGTGAAATGGTTTGCAACTGCCCAATGCTAGGACCTGATTAGTGGCTTTTAAAAATGAAATGGAATGGAGTACACTTACCCCAAAACCAGCAAGAGGAGTGTTCGATCCCCCACAACAACCATCCTTAAAGTCAATATAAATGACTATGCACTTCAGGTCAAGACGGTCTCCTCTCTCCAATCCTGCCCCTTGGTGGTGAAAGGCACACTCTAATACAACCTTCATAGTGACAGGTTATCTGTTAAATACCTAACTATCCCCAGATTTACCTTAAATTTTCCTAAAATCCACTACATTTTCCGAAAATTGACCAAATGACACAACATTCCAGCAAAATTCAACAAATGACTACCAGATTTATTGAAATTCCATTGATTTACCTAAGCATGGTTTAAACCATCTCAAATTCATATAAAATTAGACGAATATAGATGAAAATTCACTAAAATTTACCGAATTTAGCCAAGTGGTGTACAAACCATGAAATTTATCCAATTTTTATTAAAATTGACTACATGTACTCGAAAATTCCATAATATTCCCTTTACATGTATGCTTTTATTGTTGTTGTTGTTGTTTCGTTTACCACACTCCCTGCAGACAAATACCTCAACATGACTTTCTCCTAGAATAGGAGATCCACATTCGACATGATAGCTGAGTTTCATTTCCCATAAACTTGTCTCTGAGGTGGGTGTCAGGAAAAGGCATCCAGCTGTAAAAACCACACCCTCACGTAGACTTTCATAACCTCTTACGTTGAGGTTTCTTACACTAACGACATTAAATGATTGAACGGTTTCCTTTTCACAATTCCTGTCTATACTTTCCTCTTTAAGGTTGCAAGATGTTTGCAAGATTCCTAAAATGCAATTAAATGTAATAAATACCTTAAGATGGTTTCATTTGTTTAATGATATGGTGTTGATGATGGATATATACGTTAAGACTAATTTTTGTTAGGTCTTGACTGGCCTTGCAATTAGAAATTGACAAACCAAACATGGGTTATCTACCAGGGGAACACTTTGACCACTATGTTGGTTATTGACCAGTAAGTACAGTTCTAGTAATGAAACAGAAATCCAACACAAACAATGAGCGCACAATGCGGCGGAGATTGGTACCACGATGTACTGTTGGTTATGTAGCTATGTGGAATGTACATCACATATGGTTTACTTGAAGGTTTGGAGATTCCATTAAAGATATTTCTACAATAAACCATTTTCAAATGGTCATTCGTTGGTGTGAAAATATTTATTATATGGTATTTTATGAAAACAATTATGATTTATAAAAAAAATATACGTTTACTGTATTCTTATTTAATGTAAGCACTGGAGGCACTATCGACCAAAATACAGCACTATCTGGAATGTATATTGCATACTTGAAGGTTTGGTGATCCCATTAAAGGTATTCCTACAATAAATGATTTTTAAGTTGTCGTTCTATGGCGTGAAAATATTTAATATATGATATTTGCTAAAAGGATTTACCACTGCAATTATTTCACAAGTAGTTATTTTAATGACCAACAGAGTTCACTGTTAAGAAGGTAGAGCCCTATGTGGAATGTAGGATAACATGTTATGCATGATACGTGACAACTGTAAGGCTTGTGATTTTTTAAGATGCCTTTATCCCTATATTAATCACCCAGTTTGCAATACTGATAACCGCAATGTTTCTGAAAAAAAATTGAAACAAAACAAAAATCAGCATTGAAAAACCAAAAAGTGGTTGAGCATATATATAGTGGGGAAAAGAAAAGTTTTATAAACACTAATGTCCAACAAGACTAATTAAATCAGTAACTGTCAGGGTGGCCGAGTGGTTAAGGCGTTTGACTTAAGATCAAATTTCCAAATATATAAGGAAGCAAGGGTTCGAATCCCTTCCCTGACATAACTATTGTTTGAACATGCAAGAAAACAAGAAATATACACAAACTATGTTTATCAATTTAATCATTTTTTTTTACAAGAGATAGACACACAGAATACAGCTCGTTTTTGTTTATCAGTTCTTTTAAACATAACACTTGTTGAAAATTATTTTTTAGGGGATGGGGGTGTTGCTACGTTGACCCATCACACAATAATAGCAGCTTTACGAAGTTCATTTTCTATATTTAATAGCTCTTTCTCATAACCAATATGACCAAACTGTTTACAGGCATGCAAGAGCTGTAGACGTTCGACTAATATATTAGGATCGTTCCATTTGCTATTTTTATGAATGGTTTCAGAATCTCGGGAAGCAGTTCATCATTATCACCATTAATATGATTATCATCCTCATTATTATAATCATTTTCATAATGATGATCATTATCATCGTTATCATTTCCATGATAATTTCCACCTGTGTCCACAGTCTGTTCAATGGTTTGAGTTGTCTTTGATAGTGTTGAAAGCTTCTTTTTAGATGTGCGAGAATGCTTTAACATTGTTATGTTATTATTACCACTATTACCTTTCCTCACTAACTTTTTGATGGGGTATATTGTCTCTGATAGGGTTGAGGGCTTTTGAGATGTGGGTGCATGTCTGAACATGGGTTTCACAGGAGGTGTTAAAGGTTTCTCATTAAACAACTCGCTAACAGCATGAGTGCGTTGTAGTGTATTAAACTTGAGGTTAATATTATCTTGAGCAGTACTATCTTTCTCTTGGACTTGGTTTCTTGCTTTGGTTTGGGTTTTCCTTACATTTAGACTAGCGTGATTATTAAGTTTACATTCATGATTGTTTGAAGAAAGTACGTCCAATTCTTTTGTTTTAAGCATTCCTCGACACTGTTTCGATCGTTGCTTTGAACAGCGCCAAATAACAGTTCCATTTTTATTGCTTCGTTTCACAATATATGAATATCCTTTATAGTATGCATAAGGCTTACCATACCTAGTCACTGACACTTCCATATCAACTGTCAAGCACAAACTAATCTCTAGTAAAGACAACTTGGTAATAACAACAATAGTTTAATGTGGGAGCATATATACATGCAAAAAGTGGGAGCAAAGGTTGGGGGGTAAAAAGTGGGAGCAAAAGTGGTAGAAAATGTGGGAGAAAAAAATAACTGTGAGCAAAAAGTGGGAGCAAATATGGGATCAAATGTGGGAGCAAAGAAAATATAAAAAAGTGGGAGCAAATATGCTAACAAATATGTCAACAAATATACCAGCAAAAGTAAATACACAAGTCAAGATAGATTAAAGTGCAAAGAAAATATGGAAGCAAATATGAGAGCAAAAATGGTGTTTTTTCTAAAACAACTAGACATAACAAACTTAGTCATAACCTAACCTCACCTAACCTCACCTAACCTAACCTCACCTCACCTAACTTCACCTAACCTAACCTAACCTAACTTAACTTCACCTAATCTAACTTGACTGAACTTTACCTAACCTAACCCATCATAACTTCACCTAACCTAACTTTACCTAATCTAACTTCACCTAATCTAACTTTCAACTCACAGATCAAAATTAAATTCTAGGCATAGTTGAGTTGGAACCCAAGACTTCAGGGATAACACACAAGTATACTAGCCACTACACCGCAAAATGGGCAAATTATCATGCAACACAACATAAAGTAAAAGTTTCCTGTAGTGTAACTCATTGGCTGTCAACCATAGTTTGGGAATTCAAACCCAAGACCTCAGGACTTTTGTTTTGAACATTATCAGAAATATTATTCCATTTACATTTTGCTGCTGCTGCTTATAGTTATAAGAGTTGGCATTAATATGGAAAGCAAAAAAAAAAAAATGTGGGAGCAAAAAGTGGGAGGAAAACATGTAAGCAGAAGTGGGAGCAAATATGGGAGCAGAAAGTGGGAGCAAATGTGAAAGCAAAAGTGGGAGCAAAAAGAGCAAGCAAAAGTGAGTGCACAAAGTATGAGCAAAATGTGTGAGTAAAAAGTGGGGGGCAAATGTGGTGTTTTACTAAAACAATCTCCCCTAACCTAACCTAAACTAACTTCACCCAACCTAATTTCACCTAACCTAACTTCACCTAACCTAACCTTCCAACACTCAGATCAAAAATTAAATTCTGGCCATAGTCGAGTTGGAACCCAAAACCTCTGGGATAACACTCAAGTATACTAGCCACTACATCGCGAAATGGGCAAATTATCATGCAACACATCACAAAAATAAAAAGTTTTCTGTAGTGTAACTCATTGGCTGACAATCATAGTTGAGAATTCAAACCCAACACCTCAGGACTTTTGTTTTGAACATTATCAGAAATATTATTCCATTTACATTTTGCTGTTGCTTATAGTTATAAGAGTTGGCATTAATATGGGAGCAAAAGTAAAAGCAAAAAGTGGGTGCAAGCATGGCTGGTTGTAGAGACTTTCATATCAACAAATACACATAAATTAAATTTTAGTAAAGTGACTTGGCTAATAATAATAATAATATTAACAGTTTAAAAAATTTCAAGGGGATTGATGTTTTTCAGGATGTAATTTCCAAAGTACTGTCAAGAATAATAATTACATGAACAGATTCCAAGAACTCTAGAGTGCTTTTAAGGTTAATGATTGGCTAGGAGTGAGATAGAGCTAGCTAACCTAAGTTAACCTCAGCTCAGTAAATCTAACCTTGTCACATGGCATGTTCTACAAGTATAGACTTGCTTTGAGACTGGCTATGACGTCACAGATGAATGGCGGTGGGAGGCTGGCAAAAAGGAAAATGTTTTTGGGTAATAAAAAGTCACGTCCAGCCTCCCACCGCCATTCATCTGTGACGTCATAGCCAGTCTCAAAGCAAGTCTATACTTGTAGAACATGCCATGTGACAAGGTTAGGTTTACTGAGCTGAGGTTAACTTAGGTTAGCTAGCTCTATCTCACTCCTAGCCAATCATTAACCTTAAAAGCACTCTAGAGTTCTTGGAATCTGTTCATGTAATTATTATTCTTGACAGTACTTTGGAAATTACATCCTGAAAAACATCAATCCCCTTGAATTTTTTTTAAACTGTTAATATTATTATTATTATTAGCCAAGTCACTTTACTAAAATTTAATTTATGTGTATTTGTTGATATGAAAGTCTCTACAACCAGCCATGCTTGCACCCACTTTTTGCTTTTACTTTTGCTCCCATATTAATGCCAACTCTTATAACTATAAGCAACAGCAAAATGTAAATGGAATAATATTTCTGATAATGTTCAAAACAAAAGTCCTGAGGTGTTGGGTTTGAATTCTCAACTATGATTGTCAGCCAATGAGTTACACTACAGAAAACTTTTTATTTTTGTGATGTGTTGCATGATAATTTGCCCATTTCGCGATGTAGTGGCTAGTATACTTGAGTGTTATCCCAGAGGTTTTGGGTTCCAACTCGACTATGGCCAGAATTTAATTTTTGATCTGAGAGTTGGAAGGTTAGGTTAGGTGAAGTTAGGTTAGGTGAAATTAGGTTGGGTGAAGTTAGTTTAGGTTAGGTTAGGGGAGATTTTTTTAGTAAAACACCACATTTGCCCCCCACTTTTTACTCACACATTTTGCTCATACTTTGTGCACTCACTTTTGCTTGCTCTTTTTGCTCCCACTTTTGCTTTCACATTTGCTCCCACTTTCTGCTCCCATATTTGCTCCCACTTCTGCTTACACGTTTTCCTCCCACTTTTTGCTCCCACATTTTTTTTTTTTTTTTGCTTTCCATATTAATGCCAACTCTTATAACTATAAGCAGCAGCAGCAAAATGTAAATGGAATAATATTTCTGATAATGTTCAAAACAAAAGTCCTGAGGTCTTGGGTTTGAATTCCCAAACTATGGTTGACAGCCAATGAGTTACACTACAGGAAACTTTTACTTTATGTTGTGTTGCATGATAATTTGCCCATTTTGCGGTGTAGTGGCTAGTATACTTGTGTGTTATCCCTGAAGTCTTGGGTTCCAACTCAACTATGCCTAGAATTTAATTTTGATCTGTGAGTTGAAAGTTAGGTTAGGTGAAGTTAGATTAGGTAAAGTTAGGTTAGGTGAAGTTATGATGGGTTAGGTTAGGTAAAGTTCAGTCAAGTTAGATTAGGTGAAGTTAAGTTAGGTTAGGTTAGGTTAGGTGAAGTTAGGTGAGGTGAGGTTAGGTTAGGTGAGGTTAGGTGAGGTTAGGTTATGACTAAGTTTGTTATGTCTAGTTGTTTTAGAAAAAACACCATTTTTGCTCTCATATTTGCTTCCATATTTTCTTTGCACTTTAATCTATCTTGACTTGTGTATTTACTTTTGCTGGTATATTTGTTGACATATTTGTTAGCATATTTGCTCCCACTTTTTTTATATTTTCTTTGCTCCCACATTTGATCCCATATTTGCTCCCACTTTTTGCTCACAGTTATTTTTTTCTCCCACATTTTCTACCACTTTTGCTCCCACTTTTTACCCCCCAACCTTTGCTCCCACTTTTTGCATGTATATATGCTCCCACATTAAACTATTGTTGTTATTACCAAGTTGTCTTTACTAGAGATTAGTTTGTGCTTGACAGTTGATATGGAAGTGTCAGTGACTAGGTATGGTAAGCCTTATGCATACTATAAAGGATATTCATATATTGTGAAACGAAGCAATAAAAATGGAACTGTTATTTGGTGCTGTTCAAAGCAACGATCGAAACAGTGTCGAGGAATGCTTAAAACAAAAGAATTGGACGTACTTTCTTCAAACAATCATGAATGTAAACTTAATAATCACGCTAGTCTAAATGTAAGGAAAACCCAAACCAAAGCAAGAAACCAAGTCCAAGAGAAAGATAGTACTGCTCAAGATAATATTAACCTCAAGTTTAATACACTACAACGCACTCATGCTGTTAGCGAGTTGTTTAATGAGAAACCTTTAACACCTCCTGTGAAACCCATGTTCAGACATGCACCCACATCTCAAAAGCCCTCAACCCTATCAGAGACAATATACCCCATCAAAAAGTTAGTGAGGAAAGGTAATAGTGGTAATAATAACATAACAATGTTAAAGCATTCTCGCACATCTAAAAAGAAGCTTTCAACACTATCAAAGACAACTCAAACCATTGAACAGACTGTGGACACAGGTGGAAATTATCATGGAAATGATAACGATGATAATGATCATCATTATGAAAATGATTATAATAATGAGGATGATAATCATATTAATGGTGATAATGATGAACTGCTTCCCGAGATTCTGAAACCATTCATAAAAATAGCAAATGGAACGATCCTAATATATTAGTCGAACGTCTACAGCTCTTGCATGCCTGTAAACAGTTTGGTCATATTGGTTATGAGAAAGAGCTATTAAATATAGAAAATGAACTTCGTAAAGCTGCTATTATTGTGTGATGGGTCAACGTAGCAACACCCCCATCCCCTGAAAAATAATTTTCAACAAGTGTTATGTTTAAAAGAACTGATAAACAAAAACGAGCTGTATTCTGTGTGTCTATCTCTTGTAAAAAAAAAAAAAATGATTAAATTGATAAACATAGTTTGTGTATATTTCTTGTTTTCTTGCATGTTCAAACAATAGTTATGTCAGGGAAGGGATTCGAACCCTTGCTTCCTTATATATTTGGAAATTTGATCTTAAGTCAAACGCCTTAACCACTCGGCCACCCTGACAGTTACTGATTTAATTAGTCTTGTTGGACATTAGTGTTTACAAAACTTTTCTTTTCCCCACTATATATATGCTCAACCACTTTTTGGTTTTTCAATGCTGATTTTTGTTTTGTTTCAATTTTTTTTTCAGAAACATTGCAGTTATCAGTATTGCAAACTGGGTGATTAATATAGGGATAAAGGCATCTTAAAAAATCACAAGCCTTACAGTTGTCACGTATCATGCATAACATGTTATCCTACATTCCACATAGGGCTCTACCTTCTTAACAGTGAACTCTGTTGGTCATTAAAATAACTACTTGTGAAATAATTGCAGTGGTAAATCCTTTTAGCAAATATCATATATTAAATATTTTCACGCCATAGAACGACAACTTAAAAATCATTTATTGTAGGAATACTTTTAATGGGATCACCAAACCTTCAAGTATGCAATATACATTCCAGATAGTGCTGTATTTTGGTCGATAGTGCCTCCAGTGCTTACATTAAATAAGAATACAGTAAACGTATATTTTTTTTATAAATCATAATTGTTTTCATAAAATACCATATAATAAATATTTTCACACCAACGAATGACCATTTGAAAATGGTTTATTGTAGAAATATCTTTAATGGAATCTCCAAACCTTCAAGTAAACCATATGTGATGTACATTCCACATAGCTACATAACCAACAGTACATCGTGGTACCAATCTCCGCCGCATTGTGCGCTCATTGTTTGTGTTGGATTTCTGTTTCATTACTAGAACTGTACTTACTGGTCAATAACCAACATAGTGGTCAAAGTGTTCCCCTGGTAGATAACCCATGTTTGGTTTGTCAATTTCTAATTTCAAGGCCAGTCAAGACCTAACAAAAATTAGTCTTAACGTATATATCCATCATCAACACCATATCATTAAACAAATGAAACCATCTTAAGGTATTTATTACATTTAATTGCATTTTAGGAATCTTGCAAACATCTTGCAACCTTAAAGAGGAAAGTATAGACAGGAATTGTGAAAAGGAAACCGTTCAATCATTTAATGTCGTTAGTGTAAGAAACCTCAACGTAAGAGGTTATGAAAGTCTACGTGAGGGTGTGGTTTTTACAGCTGGATGCCTTTTCCTGACACCCACCTCAGAGACAAGTTTATGGGAAATGAAACTCAGCTATCATGTCGAATGTGGATCTCCTATTCTAGGAGAAAGTCATGTTGAGGTATTTGTCTGCAGGGAGTGTGGTAAACGAAACAACAACAATAAAAGCATACATGTAAAGGGAATATTATGGAATTTTCGAGTACATGTAGTCAATTTTAATACAAATTGGATAAATTTCATGGTTTGTACACCACTTGGCTAAATTCGGTAAATTTTAGTGAATTTTCATCTATATTCGTCGAATTTTATATGAATTTGAGATGGTTTAAACCATGCTTAGGTAAATCAATGGAATTTCAATAAATCTGGTAGTCATTTGTTGAATTTTGCTGGAATGTTGTGTCATTTGGTCAATTTTCGGAAAATGTAGTGGATTTTAGGAAAATTTAAGGTAAATCTGGGGATAGTTAGGTATTTAACAGATAACCTGTCACTATGAAGGTTGTATTAGAGTGTGCCTTTCACCACCAAGGGGTAGGATTGGAGAGAGGAGACCGTCTTGACCTGAAGTGCATAGTCATTTATATTGACTTTAAGGATGGTTGTTGTGGGGGATCGAACACTCCTCTTGCTGGTTTTGGGGTAAGTGTACTCCATTCCATTTCATTTTTAAAAGCCACTAATCAGGTCCTAGCATTGGGCAGTTGCAAACCATTTCACTAATCTTAACATCAAATGTGCATTTGCCTGGAGTAGAAGTGGGAAACCACATCAGTTTGGTGTATAGAAAACTCGCCTCACCTCACCCCAACTCATTGGAAAATGAAAATCATTTGTTTTTTGTCTTACTTAGGGGCTTGGAAATCATGGTTATCAGTCCTTGGGAAAATAATCATGGGCAAGCACACTATTATTAGCTGAGTTTCTAATACAATTTTGCACACCCTAGGACCAGTATTGCATTATAAGGCATGCCATGTGATATAAAACAATAGAGGTCTTTAATTCCACCCCTGGGCGTCATATCTAGTGTCATGTAGGTTGACGATCACGGAGTCCCAGCTGAGACCGTCATTGCTTCCACTAACTTGTGCTAGGTTCCTCTCTGTCTTATTTCCTGTCGACCACACTTGCTCAACTCTTGTTCTCTACCGACCCCAACATGATTAGAGTATCCGAGCCGTAGGGAGTCTCTTCCTTTGCAACTTCATTGGCCCTTGTTTATTTATTTTTTCTGATATCCTGAGGAGGCAGCCTTGTTTTTATTTTCATGTTATTTTCCTGTCTTTTGCTCAAGCCCCCCTCAAGAAGCCCCACCACTTGCGGTGCACTCTGCATATGGCTACACCCTCAAGGGCTGATCAGTTTGGAAGTTGGCGACCCCAAGGGATTTCTGAGCTGAGTCCAGTTTTCCTCCTCTTTATCCATTACCTCTGGGGCAAAGCCACTCCTAGTATACTTTTTATATGCCTTTCATGGCTCTCCTTCCTTCCAACTCCCTCAATCCTTATGCTTGAGGGTTGAGGGCCATTTTTATTCCTTCTGTCCTTTATTTGACCAATTGTTTTCCATTTCTTCTTCTAGTATATAAGAGTGTAGTAGCTTAGATTTAATTTTCATCTTTACGATGACCCAAACCATTGAGGGTCGCTGTAGAACGCTTCTCTCTTGTCCAAAGGACAGCATGTTGAATTCCTCACTGGCTCATGAATTTTATACTTTGTTCACTTAGTTCTCATGGCTTTGAAACTGGCTGTCTGTAACGCGATCATTATTCATTTTAACTTCAGCGTACTAAACTAATTTTAAATTAGTTAATTTTAAATTAATTATTTTAAATTAATTATTTTAAATTCAGATTTGTGTTTCACAGTAAACACAATTATTATTCTCCGTTTAAAACAAGCCATACCATTCTTTTTCTAACATGATAGCTTATACGTGCGCATGGAAAGTAGTATAATCATCAGCTAAGGATTCAATTTCCATTACCTACACCTCTCATGGTATGGCTCTTAGTCAATTCGTTAAACTATAGAAAACGTTTCTATATGTTCTGTTACATTATTATTTGACCATCTCACCGTGTAGTGGTTAACCTACTTGGTTGGCAACCCTAAGGTCGTGGCTTCCAACCCCGACTATACCATGACATTCATTTCAAGATTACAATAAGCTTTTGTCAAACCTAACAACGATCTAGTCATGTCCTGTATGATAACACGGTGCAGAGCACGTCCGCTATCACACAGACGAGTAATATGAAACTTGCTGACAAGGTCGCTGTGCTGTTATCGTCAAGGCACACTAGACAAACCAAAGCCAGAGTCTCTGTGCAGATTCAAGCCAGCGGTAGTAGGCAAGCGTATGTTTGTTTAAAAAGCATCATGAATATAACTCCACTGTCACCACAGAGGCCCCGGTTCGATTTTTTTTTCTAAAGGCTGCAACAGGGTATACTGAGTCTTGACAGGTAAAACTTTTTGGGGTCCATTCGTGAACCATGGCAAAGGGTTGGCCATCCTGACTTCTTCAACACCTCCAACCAATGTTTACTAATACTAGTGAGTTACCTTTCTTTCGTCTTCTTTTTTTCTTTCTTCGGCTTTTTCCTATTATTTTGAGTCGCCGGAGCCAACCAGGCTCATTTTGGTTTTGGCCGGGGATTTAAGGCCGAATGCCCTTCCTGACGCCACGTGATTTTTCAAGTGAAAATTCCAACCCCCGCTGGCACCGGGATTTGAACCCCAGCCGTCCGGGTAAAGACGAGCAGCTAAGCACCTGCGCCATCACGCTCCCCACAGGTTAGTTATCTATACACACATTAATCCATAATTACCTAATAATAATAATAATAATAATAATAACAATCATCCTCCATACACATGTCCATTAAAGCATGGTTTCACAAAGATGCTTATGCTTTTAGGTGTATAACACATTTTTTCCTCATAACATGACTATTTACTGTTTTAGGGGTGAAATGACCTATCCAGGTAAAAGCGTATATCATGACCTATTTTTTAAGCCATTACACCTAATTTTAGGATTCTTCGTTTCCTAGATATGGATTTTTCAATTTGGGGGTTGTTTGCATCCCCCTGCTATTTTTCATCAAAAACAAAAGATCTTAGGTTCATTTATCATTTTTAGGTGTTTAACACGTTTTTTTCCCATAACATGACTATTTACTGTTTTAGGGGTGAAATGATCAATCGAGGTAAAAGCCCATATCATCCCCTATTTTTTAAGCTATCACACCTAATTTTAGGATTCTTCGTTTCCGAGATAGGGATTTTTCAATTTTGGGGAGTAGTTTCACCCCCCTGCTATTTTTCATCAAAAACAAAAGATCTTAGGTTCATTTATCATTTTTAGGTGTTTAACATGTTTTTTCCCCCATAACATAACTATTTACTGTTTTAGGGGTGAAATGATCAATCGAGGTAAAAGCCCATATCATCCCCTATTTTTTAAGCTATCACACCTAATTTTAGGCTTCTTCGTTTCAGAGATAGGGATTTTTCAATTTGGGGGGGGGGGGTAGTTTCACCCCCCTGCTATTTTTCATCAAAAACAAAAGATCTTAGGTTCATTTATCATTTTTAGGTGTTTAACACGTTTTTTCCCCCATAACATAACTATTTACTGTTTTAGGGGTGAAATGATCAATCGAGGTAAAAGCCCATATCATCCCCTATTTTTTGAGCTATCACACCTAATTTTAGGCTTCTTCGTTTCCGAGATAGGGATTTTTCAATTTGGGGGGGGGTAGTTTCACCCCCCTGCTATTTTTCATCAAAAACAAAAGATCTTAGGTTCATTTATCATTTTTAGGTGTTTAACACGTTTTTTCCCCCATAACATAACTATTTACTGTTTTAGGGGTGAAATGATCAATCGAGGTAAAAGCCCATATCATCCCCTATTTTTTGAGCTATCACACCTAATTTTAGAATTCTTCGTTTCCTAGATATGGATTTTTCAATTTTGGGGGTTAGTTTCACCCCCAAACAGGGGATGTTGCCCCAAGTGCTAGGACCCCTCATACAAGTCCCTAGCATGATTGGTTCGCGAGATATGAACAAAAGTGTCGTTAGGCCCTTTCGACAAAAACGAATCATACATTCAAAAACGGGGCGTCACCCCCAGGGCTATAATACTGCCTATGGCAAAACCCATGAGGGGTTCAGAAAATATTAACTAACGTATAGTTAGGTCCTTTTGACAAAAGCCGTCCGTGCGCGCACATACAAAAAATATTACTATTTCAACCCCCGGGTAAGGGTAGTTTTTATTTTCGAGTGAATATGCCCCGTCCATAGAAAAGGGGATTTCACCACGAGTCCTACGACACCTCATAGGTTTAAATCCGATTATTGGTTAGCGAGATACTAAAAAGCCGATGACCTATTAGTTTTTTGGTTTCTTTAAATACATATTAAAAAAACACTCATTTATAAATCATCATTTAAAAAGCCCGCACTTTTACAAAAACCGCCAAGTTCGTAGGTATACAAAAATAAATTACTATTTCATCCCCCGGGTAAGGGTAGTTTTTATTTTGGAGTGGATATACCCCTTCGATAGAAAAAGGGAGTTCACCACGAGTCCTACGACACCTCATAGGTTTAAATCCGATTATTGGTTAGCGAGATAGTAAAAAGCCGATGACCTATTAGTTTTTTGGGGTTTATTTCAATACATATTAAAAAACTCATTTATAAATCATCATTTAAAAAGCCCGCCCTCTTACAAAACTCCTCAAGTGCGCATGCGTATAAAAAAACATTCATCGCCAAAATGTCAAAAAAACAACATGTTTACCCCAAATTGCGTTTCCCAATTCCATCCATTTTAAAAAATAACCTCACCATCACCCAGAGCGGAAAAAATACCATCTAAACGACCCCTCACTCGACCCTACTCCTCCCCCACCTCCTAACCCTTTCCCAACATAGCCATACATATTCAAGCACGAGCGCGACTTGAGAAAACCAACACTACCCCACTACTCGCGAATGACCTTTTAGATTTGGTCTTTTAATCAAATAAAGAGGCTATAGGAAAGTAGGGGGCGTCACTACGAGTGCTAGGACACCCTGTATGTTCTAATCCCATGTTTGGTTAGCGAGATATCAGGTTCGGGGCCGATACGAGGGTGGCTCAATAAAAAGTGGAGCAGCTCTATCCCCATCCCACTACTAAGGGTTACAACCAGATATACTTAAGATGGTATTTAGAGACTGACAGGTCGGATGGGTTGCAGTCTAATACAAAAATAATGACAATAATGATGGAGGAATCATCAGACGTTCACTTTACCGTATAGACACAGTACACTAACAAGATAAGTCAAATATACTTTAGCATGATTATGATCTGTATCAGCAGTGCAATTAGAAGCAGTAGGAAATAAAGACACTCAATAAATCAACCTCTTCAGTTTTAATGGAACTTGGCGAGCAGCATCGTTTCGGGTTCTGGAGCTGACTAAGTCCTGAACGTTAGGTTCCAATTAACAGTTGAAAAATTGGATAAAAGTGACCTGTACCAATCGGGGCCATAAATTGAAGAATTTACTAACTGCCACAGAAACTTAACATGGCAATTGAAATTTCGATCTAGGTCCCAACCTTCTAGTTTGACACAGCAAAGAAAGTAGACAGGAAAAAAACCTCACACACACAAGACAAGAATATGCACAAGTCATGTGTTAATGAGCGTAATTCAAGGGACTTTCATACTAAGCAGCAGCCACAATCTGCAGGTTAACAGTCAATACACTCCTGAGTTCGATATGGGCTGCATGACTCATAGCAATTTTGGAATACAAACTTGCTAAGACAACAACCAGCCCACTCATCAGGGATCTTGCCAGTCTAGCTGGATTCACTTAATTTCCGCCAGAAAGGAATAACGCAAAAAGCTGTAGGACACTCTCTATTGTGACTGAACATCCTATTCAGTTTGTACTAGGGTACGGCATAACCAGTGTCAGGTCAGGTTGGCCAGGTAACCTGTTCATTTGTTGGATCGGATCGTGTCAGGACGCAAAACACCTCTCCCTTACACAACGAGATCCACATGCTAATTTTTCCGAGCCAAATCAAATATACAAGAAACACTCACTAAATCGACCTCTTCAGTTTTGATGAAACTCGGCGAAGAGCAGCGTTTCGGATTCCGGAGCTGACTAATTCTTGAACTTGAGGTTCCAATTGACAGTTAATACCGATAGGAGCTGCTCGAAATGAAGTTCTTAAACGTTGGCGTGTGATAGCCTTGTTCCCACTCTTTGTCTGTCGCTACCTACGCGCGCATTTTATTACGGGATGAGATTTGAAGGGGTCGTCATTCGATTCAAGAAAGCCACATCTCAGCTCGTGCTCCCAAATTTAAATATTTACATGCTAAAATAGGCAATCGCTTCCTTTTCGTGAGTGCCAGCTAGCGCATAATGTAGAAGACATTTCCTTAAAAAAAAAGAATGCGCCTTGATGAATTGCTGTTATTAATAGTGTCTACTGATTCTACCGCAGAAAAGGTTGGAAAATTAACAGTGAACGAAATAGGCGGGTATATATTTTTTAAAATCAATGAATTATACTATAGATGGCTGGTGCATGGTTTTTTGAAACTTTATTTTCAAATTTCGTGCTTTAATGAATCAATTGCTGGAAATAATTTCAGTGATATCTATTTCTATAAAATATTAATCTGGCACACAGGTCAACCTTACTTTTCATAAATTGGGTAAGCCGTTCATATGACTTTCCCTGGAAGCAACTTTTATGTCTCGTCACAGAAGGATGTGATCACTTCGGAAATGCTCATAATTAACCGAGAAAAAGAGGTACATAATTTTGCTAGTGTGATTGTAATTCCGGTTGTTGTTTAAAGGAGAAGACAGTAAGGTCATATGCCACAATATTGTCTAGCGTAGTTATAATAAGTAATGGATGATAATAATGTAAATTTCTACAAATTAATGTGTGTTATTCATGTTCTGCTGAACAAGTCACTGAGAAGGAACATAAAATATACCAATACGGTGAACTGAATACTCTAGTCATCGCCATGTCAGGCCGTGTCAATACGTTTGGCAACGCCGCCCATCTGTCATCTGGTAGGCTTAGAGCAAGCACATGGTAATTGCCAACACTGCGTAAACACATAGATTTTGACGCGAAAATACAACAGAACATAACGTCCGCTAAATCTACACATAAATATCGCAAATAGAGGATAAATATTATCATGCTATGCACTGTCGATTCTCGCTAAGATGCTGCACTGTACCTCAATGTACCAATGTCTGAAGTTGTTTTCCCTTGCTGCTATGATCACTGCCGTCATTGGCACGCTCAGAAACATTATTTAAGACTATTTTTACGAACTTAAGAGACTGCCTTTGATAATAAATTCTTCACTTCTTGTCCACAGATGCACTCATCATAGTCACAATAGGCCTCCAAGCTTAATGTTGACAGTCTAAGAATAATGCTTCACTGGTCACAATTTAAAAATAAGTAGCTTTCTAATGAAATCTACTTACTAGAACTTGCCAACGGAGTACAGTTCATAATATACTGGAATATAGAGGCCACGTGTAGATATGTACCAAAATTAAATTACTAGGCACTGATAGGTCACCTATCTGTAAGTGATCAAAATGTAGTAATATATAACCAGTTATTTTAATAGTGCTGCCATAATTTGGCTTACAGCCAGGCACACATCACTTCCTAGGCATCTACAATATTTTAAATAAATATTGGTGAAGAATTAGTTGGTTAAATGGATTACCAGACGTTGGTTAAGTTACACATACAACTTAATACGGGAAATACTCACTTCTACAATATTCAGCAGGTCTGATTTGCCACGAGGAATAGTTAATACGAACTGTTTTTAGGTGCTGGCATATCAAAATAAACGATATTTATGAACAAAACTTAGCATGTAATCTTACGTGTTTATACAACTTAGAGCCCACATCCTGTGTTGCCAATTCTACCAACAGCACGGTTTGTGAATATAGACGGCGATTCTCTGGTAAAACTCTCGTTGGTGTTTTATTCTTTGTATTGCAGGTAGTATGCGTCTTCGAATGTATGGTTTCCACTGAAGGAGATGTGTTGATAGGAGATATCTTGGGCAACTTATTGCCGTAACAAGTTTGTTTGAAACGAGGCAAACTTGAACAGCCTAGCAACCCCATTTTGTTATCTTATTTTTTATATTGATACATAAAATCTAAATTGGTTACTATGTTTGGATATTGAGGCACAAGTTTAATTATTGCTACTTTGCATTTTATAATAATGTAGTCATAGACCAGAGTTTGTTATGTCAATTACATGGTACACTATTTTAAGTTATGGGGGAGTTTTGTGTTTTGACAGACCAGAAAAGTATACGAAAATTAGCTATGATAATTCTTCTTTTTGTCGTTTCATTATGAGGTTCTTGGACATCGTGTTTGTTTAGCCTCGTGTACTTGGATAATATTTCACGGAACTACTATACTTGCTAATAAAATGTAACTGAAATAAAACATATTGACACTTTATATTGTCTTTCCTCCTTGGATCACAGCTGGTAAAATGTATGCATTGCTAGGTTTCCAGCGGAGCGGTTTGTTTCGAGCTCAATGTTTACGTTGGTGGGTAAATCCCTTGATCCTTTTCACACATGTTAACACTCACAAGTATTCTAATTCTACGCTCATTTCAATAGTTCACAAAACATTTCTGAACTGATCATTGGAAGATGCTACCTTAAGAAAATGTACAATGTTGGCGTGTAAAGATCTCCTTCATGTGAAAAAGAAATGTTAGCAACAAACCCCAGCCTCAGAGAGAGCGAATCTCTCCCCTGTTTGCAATTGGGAGGGAATATGCACTTGCGTTTGCTACATCTGGCCTTCCGAACGTGTCTGGAATCCATGAGCTGTGTGCTTCACCAAGTCATAAGAATGACTTTGTGGGCCATTCAAATTACTAATGTTAAGGTACGTAGCCACAGCATCATTGGCTTGTTGCTCGTATCGAAGTTTTCAATTTCTTTGTAATTATTGGACTCTCCTTCAGAGTAGGAAGCGGGAGGGGGGTGGGGGTAGACCCCTCATCTATGTGATGATTTACTTCTCAAGTTCCGTCACTGTAGCTCTTATAGGTAGAGGGTAATTGATTATAATAAATTATACTTTGAGATGATGGCTGCACCGTATGTTGTAGCGTTATGACTAGTATTAACACGGTATTTTGTATAGTGCCCCTAGCTTTCCATGCTTAATTTAGACGCGCACTCACATCCTTATTAACAAATGTTTAATGTTTTATTACATCTCCTTCCCACCATCATTGATTCGTTAAACCTCTGGTCTTGTGGCTTGTGTAAATCAAATATATTGTAGGAGCCCCTTTCAACCTGGGAACCGTTTCATTGTAGCTGTAATGGATTGTGAATTTATTGATTCCAATTATGTTTACAAGGTGTACCTGTCAGGTGTAAAATGAGGTAGAGCAAAGTGGGGAGTAGGACTGTACGTCAAGAGAACCTTAGTGCGTAACATAGTTTCTGTGAGGTACATAAATGAATGATTGATGTGGATAGATTGGGAAATGACAGGAAATCTGGCGAGGAATGTTTCAGTGTACGCTCCATGTGAAGGAGTGGATCAGGGCGAAGTAGATAGATCAAATGAGGCATTGAGTGACATGGTAGTGAGAGTTATCAAAGAGGATTGTGTGGTACTGATGGGGATTTCAATGATAGGATAGGAAATAGAACTCAGGTGTATGAGAAGGTAATGGGTAAGCGGGTTGAAAAAAAGAAGATTGTAGTTTTACGTGACCGTTAATCTCGAGATCATGAGCCACGGGACCTCCTTTTTATATGGAATCCGAACCACAGGACATGGCATTTCACTTTGAAAATCACACATGCATTGACCGGGAATCGAACCCGGTCCGCCGTGGTGAGAGGCCAACAGCTTGACCGCTGTGCCACCACGCCCCAATTAAGCGGGTTGAGGATACGGAAACGAATAACAATGGGAAATGTTCAGTTGACTTCTGTGCTAGCATGGGGTTATCTGTTGCGAACTCATTCTCAAAGCATAAGAAGATTCACAGATAAACATGGGAGAGTTGACCAACCTGGTCAATAATAATCTATAACATAACTGACTTTGAATTTCGGAAATCTATAAGGAGTTGCTGGGAATATAGGGGATTTTTGATGAATCAGACCACAAACTGATCTGCTATGAATGAGCATGTTTGGACCTTAAATACTGAAAATGAGGACTGCTTGCAGACGGATTAGGGTTGAAATTCTCCACGATAAGGAACTTACGTTAGGCAGAAATACACGGGAATGATTCATAAGAAATTCCAAAGACTAGATGGTACAGAATTGTAGGACATTGAAACGGAGTAGTCAGGATACAGTGATGTACACACATCAAAAAAAGTTTTGCATCACCTCGGTTCCAAGAGTTCCGGAACCGTTAAATACAAAGGGAATAGAGATCAACACAAACAACATTTCAGCTCGTTTTATTGCTCATGAGACCCACACATTGCATGTTGTACCATCATACAGCTAGACTTTCAGCATCTGTGGTCCAGATTGCAGTACACACCACTACCTCTAATACCCAGTAGCACGTCCTCTTGCATTGATGCATGCCTGTATTCGCCGTGGCATACTATCCACAAGTTCATCAAGACACTGTTGGTCCAAATTGTCCCACTCCTCAACGACAATTCGGCGTAAATCTCTCAGAGTGGTTGGTGGGTCAAGACGTCCATAAATAGCCCTTTTCAACATATCCCAGGCATGTTCGATAGGGTTCATGTCTGGCGAACATGCTGGCCACTGTAGTCGAGCGATGTCGTTATCTTGAAGGAACGCATTCACAAGATGTGCACGATGAGGTCGAGAATTGTCGTCCATGAAGACAAATGCCTCTCCAATATTCTGCCGATATGGTTGCACTATGGGTCGGAGGATGTCATTCAGGTATCGTAAAGCCGTTTCGGAGCCTTCCATGACCACCAGTGGCGTACGTCGGCCCCACATAATGCCACCCCAAAACATCAGGGAACCACCACCTTGCTGCACTCGCTGGACAGTGTGTCTAAGACGTTCAGCCTGACCAGGGTGCCTCCAAACACGTCTCCGACGATTGTCTGGTTGAAGGCATATGCGACACTCATCGGTGAAGAGAACGTGATGCCAATTCCGTGGGGTCCATTCAGCATGTTGTTGGGCCCATCTGTACCGCGCTGCATGGTGTCGGGGTTGCAAAGCTGGACCTCGCCATGGACGTCGGGAGTGAAGTTGCGCATCATGCAGCCTATTGCGCACAGTTTGAGTTGAAACACGACGTCCTGTGGCTGAACGAAACGCATTATTCAACATGGTGGCATTGCTGTCAGGGTTCCTCCGAGCGGCAATCCGTAAGTAGCGGTCATCCACTACAGTAGTAGCCCTTGGGCGGCCTGAGCGAGGCCTGTCATCGACAGTTCCTGTATCTCTGTACCTCCTCCATGTCCGAACAACATCGCTTTGGTTCACTCTGAGACGCCTGGAAACTTCCCTTGTTGAGAGCCCTTCTTGACACAAAGTAACAATGCGGACGCGATCGAACTGCGGTATTGACCTTCTAGGCATGGTAGAACTACAGACAACATGAGCAGCGTACCTTCATCCTGGTGGAATGACTGGAACTGATCGGCTGTCGTACCCCCTCCGTCTAATAGGCCCTGCTCATGCATGGTTGTTTACATCTTTGAGCAGTTTTAGTGACATCTATGAACAGTCAAAGGGACTGTATCTTGGATACAATATACACAGTCAACGTCTATATGCCGGAGATCTGGGAACCGAGGTGATGCAAAACTTTTTATGATGTGTGTAGTACTAGAAGCAACAAAGGCGTCTTGGGGCAACAGTGTGCAAAGACAGGAAAATGCGCTCATTCTGTTGGAATGATACAGTGAAGTCTGCCTGTAAAAGTAAAAATATAGCATACGAATATGGCTCCAAACAAGGAATCCGGCAGACAGAGGGCTATATGTAAAGGAAAGGAACATAACCAATCAAATAATATTAACATTTAACATATCTGGAGGAATTTGGAGGTAAGTTAGAAATCTCAGGTCAAGCTGCAAGAAAGCCTTTATGGAGTGTTATAAATAGCAATTGAAAATGAGGAAAGAGAGAAATAAATAGTGTTTTTAACAATTTATAGAAACTCTCTGTAGTTACTTTGGAAGCATTGGGAGGATGGCAAGAATACTTCGAAAATTTGCTAAATGTAAATGGAGACCTACCTGACAATGTATCAGATTTTGAGATTAGGCAGAAGGAGAAGGTGGACGGGAACAGGATCATGGTGGAGGAAATAGAGAGGGTGGTAAATAACTACAATGTCACAAAGTGGCAGGGGTAAATGTATTTAGTCAAGAAATGATGAAGTATAGTGTAAAAGCAGGGTGAAATGGTTGCACACGATACTCGAATTGGCATGGGATTTAGTAAAGGTACCCTCAGACTGGACAAAAACAGTTTTCGCCCAAGTTTATAAGCACGCTAACAGGAATTATAACAACAATTATGGAGACATTGTTTGATAATTGTCCCAGACAAAGTGTACTCAGGGCTCGAAGAAAGGAGAGTTCAATCATTGGCCGAGAGATGCATGAATATCAGTGAGGCTTTAGACCACAAGGATGGTGTGCCAAGTGTGTTAAGTTATTGAGAAATGCTACTAGAAGAATGTACAGTTGTATTTGTGTTTTGTAGATCTAGAGAAGGCGTACGATAGAGCACCCAGGTAGATGATGCTGGGCATCCTGAGTTATTATGCAATCGAGGGAAGGCCGCTACAGACAACCCAAAATTAATTTATATTTATAATCAGGCAGCAGTGAGAGTGGATGGTAGGATGAGTTCTTTGTTCAAGGTAGTTATACGGGTGAGGCAAGGCTGCAATATCTCTCCAATACCATTTATTTTATTTATGGACCATTTTCTGAAGGGCATAAACTGACTGGATGGGATTCAATTAGGTGAAAACCAGGTAAGCAATCATGCCTACGCTGATGACTTGGTTGTATAGACACTTTCCATCGATAGCTTACAAGGCAACATGTTACAACTTGAACAGAAATGTAGGGAACAAAGTATGAAAAACAGCATTTCATAAACGAAGGTTATGCCAGTAGGAAAGAAAAGCATGAAAATAGAACGTCAATTAGCAGGAACTAAATTGGAGCAGATGGGACATTTTAAGCTGGCTACTTAGGCTATGTATTCTCTCAGAACGATAGTATGGGGATAGAAATAGATTCGAGGTGCAGAAATGCCAATGCAGTGAGTTCTCAGTGGCGATCTGCAGTATTTTGCAAGAAAGAAGTCAGTGTATCGAGGACACTCTCTTTTCATGTTTCAGTACTTAGACGGACCTTGCTGTAGGCAAGTGAAAGATGGGTTGATTAATGATATCTGGCACATAAGCCAGGTAACTGATTTTAAGGTATCACGCATGTTCGCTGGGACAAATAGATAGGAGCAATGGGAGGATGGTACTCGTAAAGAAGAGATAAAAGCTAAGATGAACACGCAAGGTGAAGCTGTTTGTATGAGCCGAATCAGATGGTAAGAGTTCATGTGAAGATAACGGGTGAAGAGAGATTATCTATAGGCTTAAGGTTAACGACTTCGGCAGTAGTTGGTAAGAGAAGCAGAGGTAGACCTAGATGGCGACAGTTAGATTCAGTTTTAAACGATTTCAAAGTGATAGGGTAGAAGAAGAGGAGGCCGCAGTGCTAACTGCTAGTAGGGGATCATGGAGGCGACTTGGTCGCAAACAGAGGCTTGCAGACTAGGCTGGACGCTGAAAGTAAAAAAAAAAAAATATGAAAAAGTATGTATGTCCAGATAGTGACTGCGCACTACATGCTGTGTGATAATCGTATGACGAATGCTACGTAGGTATTTCAATTCTTACGCCTGTTATACTAAGTTACGTGTTATTTTGCAATTGCATTCTGTGATAATGAAGTTAATGCTTTGATACTACTGTACGTCCAGATGCATCTTCAATGAATGGAATAGCTTGTCTTTTGTCTTGAGCATGCAATGCACCATATAGAGGGCGCCAGGGAATATTCTCCGCAGCGACTACGTGCTACTTCCAGTGGTAGCATCAGCAGTTAAATTGGCAGCATTATGTCCTTGACAGGACGGCGGTACCGTGAAGGCCACATGTGTGGGTTGTGGGGTGTCGAAATCGTCAATGTGTATTTCAGTAAGCAAGCGTTCAGATCGATAATTTGAAGAGTGCATCAGTATACAGGCGGTAATGATTACTACTGAAGAGAGAGCATTTTTGGTGGAATACGTTTTTCGCGAAGGCGATAGATAGTTTATAGAAAAATGCAAAATTAAAATTTCAGGTGCGGTTTTCTAATTCAAAGTGTCCCAATCGGGATACCATTCAGGATTTGATAAGTAAATTTCGTGTGACCGGCTCAGTTCAGGATGTACCGGGAACAGGCCGGCCTACGCTTTTACCAGACGAAAAAACATAATGAAAACTCCGATATAATGCTGCGTAGTCAAAGGAAATCAACACGCAAATTAGCTCAAGAACGACTTCGACAATATGTGTAGACATGTTGAAGTCTGTCTTCCAACACTTCCAGCATCTGTTATGAATGGCTGTGGTGAGTGCAACGTTTACTGTTTGTTTGTTTTTTTGATTCAAGCGGCAGCCGTGCTGCCAACTTAACTGCTGATGCTAACTCTTGCAGCAGCAAGTAAGCACTGCGGAGAGCACTCCCTGGCGCCCTGTTGCTAATTGCTAATTGGTTATTGCTAATTGGAGCTCTACTATGTTGGGAGTTATTTTCTTTATAAACTATAAATTCAAAATGGAGTCTGCGCATAATGTTACATCTGGAATAATTATTACGTGGTCAGCATAGGGCCCTCCGTATGTATTACCTATTTTGAACATTCCTTCATTGGAGCATGATTTATGGATTATAATTTGGATGGTTTCATGTGGTCGCCATCTTGTAATTGTACCTATGTACTGTACCTTGTATTTAGGGCTGATGATTTGTTTATTCCATGTTTGATCTAGGTATTGAACTCTTAGCTGATATGGCGGTGATATTAAGTATAGGATTTAGGTATACTACACTACTATTACCTCCGTGCCAAACTTTATTTCATTCAGTTTCGTCGTTTGAGAATTGGTTAGCCGGGACAGACATAGACATAAACGGACAAGCAGACGAACATTTTCCCCGTATAGATCGCGTAAGTCTACTTGAATTTTTCGCAAATTTAAGAACTATAAGCAAGCAATTATATATATAGTTTTATTAGCTTCAGAATGTGTCTTGAAAAACGGGCTTCATTTGCTTTCATAGTATTGGGACATAAGTCTTTCCAGATGATTAAATGACTCATCCTAAAACAAAAGCTATACGACTACAGCTACTACTAGTACAACAACAACAACTACTACTACTACTACTACTACTACTACTACTACTACTACTACTAACTGCGTGAACTTCGTTGAGCTCACTTCACAGTTTGAATGTGAACTGTGACTTTGAAAGAAAACGTTCGTGCCTAGCACGGTATCACAGGGATTAGAAGCTCGAATCTCACCAGCGGCTACTTAACTTGCCTCTTGTGGATGTTTA
This sequence comes from Meconema thalassinum, assembly GCA_946902985.2. NCBI lineage: Eukaryota > Metazoa > Arthropoda > Insecta > Orthoptera > Tettigoniidae > Meconema > Meconema thalassinum. The sequence goes on from OX336389.2 coordinate 1,160,354,427, forward strand.
TACAGATACTGTAAGTTCTTCCAAGTGAAGCACATTGACAACAAGTATTCCATTATTAATGTATTTAATTCCTGTCATCTTTTAGCAAACAAAGGTTTCCTTCTGCACGTACGAGTTAGCATATTTTCATACTTTCCTTTACATTCATCAGAAAAGCTCTTTACCAAAGGAGTGTTCCATTCTATGATCATATACAGGGTGTAATTGATATAATGGAAGTCCGTTACACTGGTGATAGAAAAGACTATTGTAAGCTTCCTAGGTAAAAATTTTGTCACCTGTTTTTAAATTGAAAATTTAACATTAAAAAGTCAATGTTTTTAGGATTTTCCGAAATTCTTCAAACAGAAGGTGAGGCAGCAGGCTGGGGGAAACGAGGTGGGGCTAGGTGGGACGATGGGCGGAGGAGAAGTTGTTACGTAATCGGAGCGTTGACCTTACTAGTTGAGGGGAGGTATCAGCTGTTACGAGGAAAGCGAGCAATACCCGTCTCGTAAGATAATTTGTATTGCTGTTGTTGTTGTTGTTGTTGTTGCTGTTGTTGTTGTTGTTGAAATTTCACGCAATATCTTGGGACGTTATGACCGGTAGTATTGTGTAGCCTACTTTGTAAGTTTCATTGCCGTTAATGAAATACAGTGTGACAAAATTCCGACATACCGTAGTCTGTTCACAACTAGCATTTAAGACGGAAGGAATATGCTTGATGTTTTGTTTGAGAGGCTTGGCAATTTTGGTCATTTAGCCCCATGTGGTTGGGTGTGGGAAGAATTTGTCTGATAACCTGTGTTTTTGTGGTTTCTTTAGTAACGTGGGTATTTGTAATTCAGGTGAGGTTTGGGAAGGAGGCGGCCGTGGACTTAAGTTAGGAACCATCCCATTATTTGCCTGGGGTAGAAGTGGGAAACCATGGAAAACTACTTCCAAGATTTAATACTAGTATGGTACCACATGTACATAGGCCTAGTTATATTAATAATGATAATAATAATAGCCGGCCTTGAGGTGTTGGGGTACCGCGCCTGCCTCTCACCCGGAGGCCCCGGGTTCGATATCCGGCTCCGTCAGGGATTTTAGAAAGTAACGTGAGGGCTGGAACGGGGTGCACTCAGCCTCGTGAGGACAATTGAGTAGCTGTCTGACAGTGAGGCAGCGCCCCGATCACGAATACCAAGATTAACGGCCGAAGGGACCCGACGCGCTCATCACGTGTCACCCCAATATCTGCAGGCCAAATGGCTGGGCAGCGGTCGCTTGGTAGGCCTAGGTCTTTCACGGGCTGTAGTGCCAGAGTTTTTTTATTATTTTTAATAATAATAATAATAATAACATTAAAGCAAATATAGCGAGTTGGTTGGCCCTATCAAAAGGCAATGGCATTTAGAACAGGTAAAGACCATACCTATCATTATCTCAAATACGGGCGTGATCCCAAATACCTTGCTCCAAGACATTAAAGAACTGGTTCTGGATACTCAAATGGACAAACTAATGCAGAAGGCAGTAGTCCTCTCAACAACCCGAATCGTCTGGACATTCGTGGGTAGCGATTTCGACTTTCCAGCTTAGAAGTGGCTGTTTCAGTAGCAATACTTTGGTTCCCTGAAGCCCGTATAGTTATGTTGTGATGTACCAGCAATGTGTTATATGTACTGTATAAAACAATAATACTAATTAAATGATAGTGAGGCTGTGAGCTCAGGTATTAGAGTGCTACCCTTCTCGAGGGATCGATCTAGTCTGAGTCATGTAATACATGAAGGTGAACAAATACGACAGCCTTATGCCAATGGATGTAATGGCACGTAGCCTACGTGAAATTCTGTGAACACAACATTCCGGAATCTCGACATCTCCGCCAAAAATAAAAATAGTGTGTCCAACAATATATTTTTATTATTATTATTATCATTGTTATTATTATTATTATTATTTTTATTATTATATACATTATAAGAGATTATATGCTATCTTTACTGAATGTTATTTATTTTTAAGTAGGGTTCCAATTGTTTAGGACGTTCAGTAAATAAATATTTTTGGTAACAATGATGATGGAAGAGACTCGAAATCTTGTTGTGATGGTTGTTGTTAATTCATTTTAGGGGCTTGGGACATTTGTTTATCAGCCCCGTGTAGTTGGGTGAGTGTTGGATATGTCTGATAAACTGTGTTTCTGTGGTGACCGTATGTGTAGCTGTAGTTATTAGGGTCCTGAATGAGGTTGGTGCTCCGGGACTCCAAGTACTATACTATCCCGGTATGTGCTTGGATAGCGCGTGGAAGAATCCAGGGAAATCCAAACTCAGGATAACCACTGTCGGTGCTGAGTTTGGACCTCCAATCACCGGACTTGTTGCGATCGTGGTGTACGATTAAATGCGCATGCCTACACCGCGGGGGTAGGAAAGAAAGCAGCCGTGGTTTAATGAAGGGACATTCCAACTTTGGGCTCGTGGGATGCCACGGAAAATCATCTTGTGGCTGCATATGGTGGGAAGTAAGGAGGCTTGTGGTTTTACATGACCGTAAATTTCGATATCATGAGCTACTGGACCATCTTTTTATGTGGAATCCGAACCACAGGACATGGCATTTCACTTCGCAAATCTCATATGCATTGACCGGGAATCAAACCCGGTCCACCGTGGTGAGAGGCCAATAGCTGGACCGCTGCGCCATCACGCCCAGACTTGCATATCGGCCGGTGATGGTAAGCTGCGTCAATACTAGCACCACATGTTGATGATGATAATAATAATAATAATAATAATAATAATAATAACAGTCTAATAATAATAATAATAATAATAAGAGTCAGCATGTGTAGCTCTGGTGGTAGAGTGCTAAAAATAAAAGTCTTGCAACTCGACATACCAGAAAAAAGAACATAAAGGAACTTAGGTTGGTTCCATAGTTTAGGGGCTGCGACAACGTGGTCAGGTAGCCGCGTATTTAGGAAGTTAGTGTGTCTAAAATTCTATTATTGCTATTATTAGTACAGTAGTAGTAGCCTAGTATAACAATAATAGTATTATTAATATTTTTGTTACAGTTGTTGCACTGTCTTCACACAAAGATAGACCAACAGTTTCTTAAATTAATTTACCAAATCTTTAAGATTTCTATTTTCTATGCATAGGCCATGAGGATGTCAAAATCCTAAACTGATCCACCATCACTAGTCATGTAGCCACTCCTCATGAAGGTGTGAAACAGCTGTTCATAGGCTCGGTTTTTGTATTTCAATGTCATTGGCAGACAAGGCGAGGAGGTCACTCAACTTCAGACTCTAGTCAACATTCCTTAGCGTTGTAGGGAAGGGTGACGGGGAGTGGTCAGCTGTGCTGCTGAGGGGAACGAAGTGTAAGCCCGTTTCCAAGACATTGACCGACGATTTTTGTGATTTAATTCCACCTACACTAATTAAGATCCGACTGAATTTCATGAAGATATTTGCTTAGAATACCATCTTCTCTCACCAGTGTAACGGACTTCCATCATATCAAATACACCCTGTATCTACTAGCAACCCGACCCGGCTTCGCCCGGGAACAGTTATGAATGCATTACGTGATAAGCTTTTTTTTTTTCAATGTCAATGAACAGCGACCAATATCCGTTTTACGTCTCGTCATGATGGGTTAAAATCACTGACAGGACTATTAATTATATTATCATGGAAATGCATGTGCAACAAATGCTTGTCAGACGTAATTTAAGAATGACGAGGTGCATGAAACACAAATCCCCCTTCCGTCCAATCCTAACTTGACTGTGTATTTTGCGGAACGGAAAGTTCACAGGCGAAATGAGAGTTGCACTTCCAGGGAATGGCGAGGTGAATGAAACTCAAATCCCCCTTCCGTCCAATCTTAACTTGACTGTGTTTCACAGGCAAAATGAAGAAAACCCGAGTTGCACTTCCAGGGAAACTCCAAACACAACCACTCATCTCTAAAGTTTTTAACTCAACACGACTCGCCAGTTTTCTGCTAGCTGTATCTTGGGTAATAAGCTCGTCCGCTAGCTAAGCTGTAACTGGGGTGATAGACTCGCCCCTAGCTAGCTCGTAAACTGTCACCTCAGTAACTGAATGGAGATTGTTGGAAGAAATGAAAACGTAAATACACTTATAGTAGGCGATGTATTGAAGATAGAGATATGCTCTCCCGGTCTGTTTTGTAGAACTTTTCATGCTGAAAAATTCTTACACTCATAGTATATAGATATATTTAACGGTTTGCCCAGCGTAAGCTTAAAAAGCGCACGGACGCCAGCTTTTTCGAACTTTTCACTGAAATCGTTAGTGCTTGATTGACTTCCTTTGGTCATAAATAAATTATTTTCTACAGAAATCTTCTCGAGATATCCTTTACAGAATGGTGAAAACCGCATCAAAATCCATTCAGTGGTTCTCGAGATTACCCGTGACATCCATGAATCGGGGACTTTGTTTTATACTAAGTAGAGATTATACGCCAATCAGTATAATTTAATATAATATAATTCCCCTTCAGTCCAATCTTAATTGACTGTGAATTTTGCGGAACGAAAAGTTCACAGGCGAAATGAGAGTTGCATTTCTAGGGAATGGCGAGGTGAATGAAACTCAAATCCCCCTTCCATCCAATCTTAACTTGACTGTGTTTCACAGGTGAAATGAAGAAAACCCGAGTTGCTCTTCCAGGGAAACTCCAAACACAACCACCCTTATCAGAAGTCTTAACTCAACACGACTCAACGTTTTGCTGCTGGCTGTATCTGGGGCAAGAGGTTCGCCCGCTAGCTAGGCTATAACAGGGATGACAGACTCGCCCTTAGCTAGCTCGTAAACTGTTGCCTCAGTAGTTGAATGGACATGGTTGGAAGAAATTAAAACATAAAAACACTTAGAGTACCGTAGGCGATGTATTGAAGACAGACATATGCTCTCGTGGACTTCTTTGTAGAACTTTTCATGCTGAACAATTCTTATACTCATAGTATTTAGATATTTTTAACTGGTTGCCCAGCGTAAGCTTACAAAGCGCTTGGACGCCAGGTTTTTTTCGACTTTTCCACTGAAATCTTAACTGCTCGGCTTCTTTGATCATAAATAAATTATTTTCTACAGAAATCATCCTAGAGATATCCTTTACAGAATGGTGAAACCACATCAAAATCCATCCAGTGGTTCTAGAGTTTACCCGTAACATCCAAGAATCGGGGACTTTGTTTTATACTTAGTAGAGATTCCTGACGGAGATCATATGAACACCACATAACGGCTCATATCACCTAATTTCCCACGGAATCCGTAGCGTAGCTATCCAGGGATCCAAAGATTGAATCCTGGCGTTGACAACGGCTACCCTGAACGTGGCGTATGCCCCGTTTTTTCTTCACACCCTCCAGGAAAATACCAGTATAGTATCTTATTTCAAGTCCCGGGGCACCTATCACATCCCCGACCTTAATACACACATCAAAAAAAGTTTTGCATCACCTCGGTTCCCAGATCTCCGGCATATAGACGTTGACTGTGTATATTGTATCCAAGATACAGTCCCTTTGACTGTTCATAGATGTCACTAAAACTGCTCAAAGATGTAAACAACCATGCATGAGCAGGGCCTATTAGACGGAGGGGGTACGACAGCCGATCAGTTCCAGTCATTCCACCAGGACGAAGGTACGCTGCTCATGTTGTCTGTAGTTCTACCATGCCTAGAAGGTCAATACCGCAGTTCGATCGCGTCCGCATTGTTACTTTGTGTCAAGAAGGGCTCTCAACAAGGGAAGTTTCCAGGCGTCTCAGAGTGAACCAAAGCGATGTTGTTCGGACATGGAGGAGGTACAGAGATACAGGAACTGTCGATGACAGGCCTCGCTCAGGCCGCCCAAGGGCTACTACTGTAGTGGATGACCGCTACTTACGGATTGCCGCTCGGAGGAACCCTGACAGCAATGCCACCATGTTGAATAATGCGTTTCGTTCAGCCACAGGACGTCGTGTTTCAACTCAAACTGTGCGCAATAGGCTGCATGATGCGCAACTTCACTCCCGACGTCCATGGCGAGGTCCAGCTTTGCAACCCCGACACCATGCAGCGCGGTACAGATGGGCCCAACAACATGCTGAATGGACCCCACGGAATTGGCATCACGTTCTCTTCACCGATGAGTGTCGCATATGCCTTCAACCAGACAATCGTCGGAGACGTGTTTGGAGGCACCCTGGTCAGGCTGAACGTCTTAGACACACTGTCCAGCGAGTGCAGCAAGGTGGTGGTTCCCTGATGTTTTGGGGTGGCATTATGTGGGGCCGACGTACGCCACTGGTGGTCATGGAAGGCTCCGAAACGGCTTTACGATACCTGAATGACATCCTCCGACCCATAGTGCAACCATATCGGCAGAATATTGGAGAGGCATTTGTCTTCATGGACGACAATTCTCGACCTCATCGTGCACATCTTGTGAATGCGTTCCTTCAAGATAACGACATCGCTCGACTACAGTGGCCAGCATGTTCGCCAGACATGAACCCTATCGAACATGCCTGGGATATGTTGAAAAGGGCTGTTTATGGACGTCCTGACCCACCAACCACTCTGAGAGATTTACGCCGAATTGTCGTTGAGGAGTGGGACAATTTGGACCAACAGTGTCTTGATGAACTTGTGGATAGTATGCCACGGCGAATACAGGCATGCATCAATGCAAGAGGACGTGCTACTGGGTATTAGAGGTAGTGGTGTGTACTGCAATCTGGACCACAAATGCTGAAAGTCTAGCTGTATGATGGTACAACATGCAATGTGTGGGTCTCATGAGCAATAAAACGAGCTGAAATGTTGTTTGTGTTGATCTCTATTCCCTTTGTATTTAACGGTTCCGGAACTCTTGGAACCGAGGTGATGCAAAACTTTTTTTGATGTGTGTAGTTACAGTTAAACACATTACTGTATTATCAACGAAAATACAGGTTGTCAGACAAATTCAATACACACCCAAGTACACAGGGTTGATAACCAAGATACCCAAGCCCCAAAAAGGAATTTACAATTCATTCCGGATCATCCTAGAATTTATATAATAGGGGGTAAAAATATAAACAACCATAGTTACCTTAGATTTGTCACTAAAAACAAATAATGATTTTCTAAACAGACATAGGCCCTATTGATAATAATGATAATAATAATATTATTATAATAATAAATATTGTAATAACAATAATGCAAAGGACTTTTTCAGCTATTCCAGCCGTGTAAGTATGATTGGCCCGAGATCACGTGACCTTCTACGTAAGCATTTGAGCCTAGTATTGTATCATTCAAACACCCCCAGGCATTCTCGAACCTGCCTGTTCACACATTCTATGGATGAACTGCATGCTTATCTACCACAAGCTGCCATATTCGTGGTGGGGTGGAAGGCAAACTTGTGGAACAACAATGCGTTATTCACTCACGGTCCAGGGCGTGCAATGCAAGATTCATCTGTCTCTCCATGCAGTAGATGGGTGTGTCATGCCTGGGTCCAATACTGTATATTCATGCATTTTTATAAGTTTAGTTTACTTTTGTAATTAAAAGATACACGGGACTGATGACCAAAATGTCGCAAGCTCATAAATTGAATTATTAATAACAACGCATTAAATAATGGAACATACAGTTATGAAATAATCCAATGGAAATTTGTGTGTCCTTCCAACTGTCTGTAATTGTCCCACTTATACCTTTTGAAAGGACCTGGGGTGGAGCCGTGCTCGTAAAAATCATGCTCCACAGCCGCGAGGGCAGTTGTAGCAAAAACCGGAGATCGTAGGTTCTAATCCAGGCGCTGACAGTGCCTATCCTCAGTGTGTTCTTTCCCCGGGTTTTACCATACTCCCTACAGGCAAGTCTCGTAGCACACACTTCATCCCTGTCTTTATACAGTTAGAAGTGAAATGCCATGTCCTGTGGTTCGGATTCCACGTAAAAAGGAGGTCCCGTGGCTCATAATCACAAGATTCACGGTCACGTAAAACTACAATCTTCCTTCCTTCCTTCTTTATACAGTTACACATACTACTACTACAGTCATCTCTGAAACACAGGTTAGCAGACACCTTTACCTCACACCCGACCACACGAGGCTGATGACCATGATATCCCAAGCCTATCTAATGAATTAACAACAAAAACAAAGTAGGCCTACATACTAAGTTTACAGTAAGTTAGTAGTTATTCCTTCATTTTATTTGACAGTCGAACTTTGAATTTAAAGAAAAATATAGGTCAAAGAATTAGATGCAGTGTCTCCTCTGTTTGGTCATGGACAACTAAAAAGGTCAATGATCTATCTCAAGCATTTTTACAGTATGCTCTTGTACAAATGTACTCAATAGTTATAACAGTGTAACTTCATAATTTCACAATATACGTCACCCTTAGGAGGCATCGCTCTAATATCTCCAGCTTTGAGAAGCGCCATTATCAAAGTGCAAGTTTTTGCAGGTATGCTATATCAAGTTGAAGCCACTCATTTGATCCCGCAATGCTGATTTCTGCCTTTCGCCCTTTGTTTGAAAATAGTTACCCACATTTTCTGTGGGACTAATTTCGGTTGATTTAATGGACCAGTTAAAGTGTCTGTGTATTTTTCAAGCCAGTCACGTAAGCTATAACCAAATACAAAACGACTCTGAACACGAAGGAGGAGCCAGATTATCTCGCTCGCCCGCGCCAGCCAGTAGCAGAGTGCGGCGTTGCCTAGATAGCTGAACTCGCTAGGTTCGCTGTGCCGTACGAAATCAGTATTTCTCTCCGCGCACAAAAATAATTAATTATCCAATTATTTTGATGATCGTATGTTTCAGAGCTAACAATTTTAAAACTGACTGTCCAAACCCTGTGATGCTACGACCAGCCGTTCGGGGGATAAGATCTGCCCTTGATCTGAAGGGATAGTTAGAGACAGAATGATTTAGGTTCGCCGGGGAAGTAAACGAAGAGTTACAGTATTGCTGTGTCGATTCGGTGTACAGCGGTGAAGCTTTAAGAAGTGCTGTGAGCAGACGTTTATAATTCATTACAATGTTCTTTAGCAAGCCAAGCCGGTTTTACACAGCCAGGCGAGAAATATAATTTCCAGTGTGTAGGCTTTTTAAACAAGCTTTCGAATACAGAAGAACGCGGTAAAACAAATTTCTGATAACCTGTGTTAATGTGGTGCCTGCCAGTCAAAAATATTTTTGTAATTTGACGAGGAAACTTACCGCTTCGTAGTTTTACCTTACGAAGCATGTTGTTGTTGTTGTTGTTGTTGTTGTTGTTGTTGTTGTTGTTGTTGATTGCTTTAGGGGCTTTGCGTGGTCATGTAGTTGGGTGTGTGTAGGATTTCTCGGATAACCTGTGTCACTGTGGTGTCTGTACTACTGTGTGTATTTGCAATTGAGATAAGATTTGGGTTAGAAGCAGCCGTACCCTTAAGTTAGGAACCATCCCGATATTTGTCTAGAGTAGAAATGGGATACCACTTCCAGGATGGCTGAGGTAAGAATCGAACGCACCTCTTCTCAGTTTTGCTTCACGAGGCTGAGTGTACATCGTTCCAGCCCTCAGACTAGACTTAAATTGCTTGGCAGAAGCAGGAATCGAACCCGGACCTTCTGGGCGACAGCCAAGAATGCTAGTCGCTACTCCAGGATGTAGACACGTGCACGAATACTTTTTGTGCGATATCTTATATCTGCCTCATATCGTAATTTTAAGAATGTGTGCACTACGTAGTGAGCTTGGATATTCGTAGAATTAGGCCCTTCATCTCGTGCATGCAGTTACATTCGGAGCACCTTGTGTTCAAAGGAAAGTTCGAGTGTTGACTGCGAGCGTAGAGCTGTTTCATTTCTCTGTTTCTCTCGCCAGTCTCATTGCGGCAACAACGCTCGGCTGGACGCACGCTGCTTGACGAGCCCATCATGGATAATGCAAGTGTCAAAAAGAAAATCATTATGAATATGTTAGCCACCGGCAGTGTTGAGATGAACATTCTGATTTACGCTGACCATAATGAATGGGTCCAAGCCATGGTAACGAAGAAAACCCCAAATTATCACAGAACCAATTTAGACCTGAATTACCCCTCCACACATTGCTGGTTACGTGCTTCATTGTGCCGCAACGCCTTGCAATGTCGACGCTCATTGGACCACACTAAACGCCTCCCATCGGCTACTGTACGCTTTCGGTGTTATTTGGAGCATTGAGAATGTGTATCATCAAGATTACCACACACACACTACCTTGCTGCCATGGTCATATGGCAGTGGTGAAGAGTCACATGACCACCTGTCACGATTGGAACGCCAACTGCAGCACTCTAAAGTGGCTTGTGAGCTCGTTTAAGAGTGCGACTTTTTCTTCTGGACAGCTTATTTTCTGTTTGGTGAACATGGATATTTAGAGGAAAAGCATTAAATTCCTTTTGTACAGTAGATGTTAATCAGAAGACCCAAATTCCTAGTAGGCGATTTGAAATAAATGTAAACGAAACGATAACATTCTGAGTGTTTGCATGGCTCATACCAAATTTCGTCAGTTGTATTCCGTAACAAATGGAACATTAGTCATGCGGAAACATCACCTTTGACCCCTATATTTCAAGTAAATGAATCATTATTCTTGGTACATTAATGTGGATGTTGTGACAATTACTGCTCAGCTAGAGAATCATTGAAGATTACTGTCATATTCACGAAATAAAAACGAAGCAAAGCATGAGCTCAATCATAAGTCAGGCACATTAATGGCCAGAGTCACGCTGTCCTCTCATTGAAGTATTGCGTACTACTTAACTTGTAACACCAATTTGATACAAACGAGGCATAATTGAAATGTAGCGTGAATATATTTAGTCTGAAATTCTCGGAATGCTATCTCCGATGGAGAAAACGTACGTGATACATCATCTGGTAGACATCAGACAATCGTCTATACTCTACGTAAGCATTTTTTTTTCGTGTGGCCTCCTGAGAGGCCGAGTGCAGGTCTTTCTATTCGACGCCCGTGGGCGACCTGCGCGTCGGGATGAGAGATGGAATGGATGAAGGTGAATGAAACTGGGCAAGGATGTGGAAGGAATCGGCCGTGGCCTATCAGAAGGTACCGTCCCAGCATTTGCCTGGTGTTGAAAATGGGAAACCACGGAAAACCATTTCAAGGACGGCCGACGGTGGGGCTCGAACCCACGCGTCTACCAAGTCAGCAGAGAGCTTGGTCCCATGACCTAACGCTGCGCTTTAGCCAGCTGAGCCAATGCAGTGGGTTACGTAAGCATGAGACTAAAGCAGCCTTCATTAGATCCCAATCATGTTTATTATTGCACACGACGTTAGAATCGTTATTGTTGCTTCAGTTAGGCGTTTGGGACATCATTAATCTTCAGTGCACTGTACTGTAATCTGTAGTAAATTTGTTTGTCTGACAACCTGGCGGTGAATATGGGTATCACTTTTTTTTTCTAAGGATGAGGCAGATCCTCTTGAGCTTGAAATAAAGTACTATACCAGAAATTTTCAGTAGCAACTGAAGAAAAACAAGAAGTTCCGTGACGAACTAAAGAGTCTACTTTTCTTAAAATTAAGATTCATGCCAATGATTAATCTACAGAATATGAACCTGATTAATCTACAGTATATGAACCTATCTAGAATGACAAAATTAATTTGGTAATATCGAAATGTCTAATTAGTTCGAAATATACCTGGTATAATGTAGCCTAATAGAGCACTACAGTTGGCAGCCCTGTTGACTGAATATATTCTTAGTTCCATCTCTTAAGGTACAGAATACAAAATTTGGCTGAAGTCCAATGGACGTTACATGCAGTTAGACATTGAATCTATCAGAACACGTAAAAGCATGTTGGCAACAATGTCATGCGTGTGCTGGTCAGAAATAAACTGAAATATTATGGATATCTTGTGCCAATTTCGGATTAAATCCATTTGTTAGTATAGAAGTTACATGTATTTTAAAATTGGACCTATCAGCAGGCATAGAATCATGTTGGCAGCAATTACTTATATTAATTACTCCAAATTAATCTAGAATGTTAGGTGCTATGCGTGTGCAAAGTATAGAGCTGTTGGCTTACATACTTTCTGATATATTGATATTAGGGTAAAAATGTGTAGACAGCGTTTATTAACAGTTGGCAGCCCTGATTGCTCTTAAGAATACTTATAGTCATATCTGTATGTTACACATAGCACATACGATATTTGGTAGAAATCCAACTGATAGTATAGAAGTTACAGGTATTTATAAATTGGTCCTATCAGCAGGCTTAGACTCATGTTGGTAGAACTAACGTATATAAGTTACTCCATATTAATCTAAAATGTCAGGTACTATAATATGTGTGCATAGTTTAAAGCTGTCGGCTTGCATAATTTCTGATATATTGGTATTTGGATATAAAAAAATAGAGAGAGCAATTATTAACAGTTCGCAGCCCTGGTGGCTCTTAAGAATATGCTCAGTCATATCTTTTTATGTACACATATTACATACAAAATTTGGTTGAAATCCAAGTGATAGTTTAGAAGTTATATGCCTTTAAAAATTGGAACTATCAGAAGGCTTAAAGTTATTTTGGCAACACTGTCATGTATGGCCTCCTGGAAATTAAACTGAAATTGTATTATCTACATGTGTGCTAATTTCGGAATAGCTCCCATGCATACCTTCCAAGATATCCAACATGGAGCTCAAATTTCTAGTGCGTTTTTTCAGCAGTTGGTAGCACTGACATCATTTTCAAATATAGGCTTGAGATATTCCGGTATACATTTTTACTCATACTAAATTTTGTTTCGATTGCTGCAACCGTTTAGGAGTTGATCGGGGACACACACACACAGACAGCCAGACAGACAGAAGGACAGACAGACGGACAGACGGACAGACAGACACACATTTTCCCGGATCGATCTCATAAGTCTACTCTTTCCCCATTTTTGCAAAATGTGAAAAGTAGGCTAAAATACTTGGCCGCCATGATGTTTTGTTTTTTTCGGGATTAAGGAAAGTCACACATTTGTCCTCACTTAACAGTACTCAACACCATACAAAATTTCTACTTGATTGCTTAAATAGTTTCGAAGATAGTAAGAACCAGTGAAAATTATCGTATGGATCCCATGTTGGATCGTTTTATGTATATGCTATAGAATTATATGCCTGCATACGGATATTTTAATCGCGACTCATTATACAACCTACATATAGTATCTATAGCTTGTTTAGAACACAAGAAATATAAACGTGATTTTAAAATTTAGCACACCTACCATTTTGAATTTCTCATAGAAATGGGATTAAAAGAGACGCCTATGTATTAAGCCTTACATGAAGATTTACCGTGCTAAGTGTCACTGCTCTCGGATAATTAAGTCACGAGAAAATTGCATATAAATTTTAAAATTTCGCGTTGCCGCCATGTTGGAATTGCGTTCATCAGGTTATGGAACGTATGTTAATAGCTCCTATCAACATACAACATTTCAGTTTGGTTGCTGTAATAAATCCGAAGATGTTGAGTTGTTGGTTGAGTATTCAGTCTTCTGACAGGATTGATGCAGCCCTCCATGCTTCCCTGTCCTGAGCTATAGGTTTCATCTCTACAAAGCTACCACACCCTACATCCGACGCAATCTGTTAAACATATTCTTACCTTGGTCTACGGCTACAATTCTTATCCTCGACCCTTCCTTCCAAAACTAACTTTGCTATTCCTGGGCGTCTTAGAAAGTGTCCTACCAACCTATCTCTTGTCTTCATTAGCAGTCGCCAGACACATATCTCCTCACCCAATCGTCTTAATACCTCTTCATTTGTAACTGTATCTACCCATCCGTTCTTCATCATTCCCCTGTAACACCCCATTTCAAACGCTTCATTTCTCCTCTTTTCTGCTGCTCCAACAGTCCAAGTTTCACTTCCATAGAGTCCCACGCTCCAGATAAAGGCTTTCAAAAATGACTTCCTAATACCTAAATCAATATTCGATGTCAACAGACTTCTTTTCTGTAGAAATGCTTTCCTTGCATGATCTACCCTACTTTTCATACTCTTTTTGCTTGGTCCACCATTGTTTTTTTTTTCTAAGTATCAGAAGTCTCATACTTCCCTGAGCTTTTCACCTGCCAATTCGACGTCCATAAGGGCTTCTGATTTCTTTCGGCTGCATTCCAATATTTCTGTTTTACATTTATTAATTGTAATCATGAAATCTTTCCCAAAGACAGAATACATACCATTTAAAAACTCATTCAAATCATCTGGTGTGTCGGCTAAGATGACGATGTCATCAGCAAATCTCAGAGTTGAAATTATTTCTCCTTAAATCATTACTCCTACTTTGAATTTCCCGGATAATTGCCATGTAGGGTTGTTCTTTAGGTAGGCCATAGAGTTATAGACATTATATGAAGGTTGTTGTCTATTGAAGGTTTATTATTCAAACGTTCACTTCGATCGCATGATTAGGACACGGAGAACAAAATCTTCATTTGAAAATTTCGCACAGAAGCCATCTTGCTTTTTTTGAAAACAATTGAATTTAATTAAATGCCAGGAAATTCAATCTTATATATACATTTATCGTACCAAGTTTCGCTGTGCCCGGTTGATCAAATCTCGAGAAAATGCTATTTAAATATTGTAACTTTGCTTGGCCGCCATGTTGGTTTCATACTTAAAATGTATTCAATCGCCACATCGCCGAACGTACCATAGTATTATCTATCACCATACAAGATCTCAGGGTGATACCTGTAATAGTTCCGGAGATATAGAATGCCGGTGACATATTTCGCATAGCCGCCATGTTGGATTGGTGAAATTTATTAAAATTTGAAGGGCACGGTCAGGGTCGGACAAGATGGTACTATACCCTTACTGAGTTTAATTTAAATCGCTCCTGCCGTTTGGATTTTATTACGGACACACACACACGGACAAACTTAGGCGTTAACCCGCTGACGTATGCTGATCGGTAGAAACGTGCATAGTAAGGTAAAAATGCATTATTATTATTATTATTATTATTATTATTATTATTATAATCAGCATTATAGTGGGGTCGATACGCACTTCCCACGCCATCGTCCCTACGCAGTGGGCACCGACATTTGGAAAGAGCTGCAAAAGGTTTACCTAGATGGCGGGCTCATCGGTTTGGTTGTGTGAGAGTTTATTTTATCAAATACGCGTAAGATTGACGTTAAGGTTGACTTAAAGAATGTGTGTGTGAATTCTGGAAGTAAGGTGGTAATGTGTTATCCATAATTCTCCCCTAATGTTTAGTGCCATTGGCAGAAATAAACTAGTATTTACTGGATTTCTCACGGAAATGCTATGATCAAAATATTATATTAAAAATGACGAATAGAGTTAGTTACTTTGAATTACAGTAGCATAGAAAACATGCAATAAAATACAGTC
This sequence comes from Meconema thalassinum, assembly GCA_946902985.2. Classification (NCBI taxonomy): domain Eukaryota; kingdom Metazoa; phylum Arthropoda; class Insecta; order Orthoptera; family Tettigoniidae; genus Meconema; species Meconema thalassinum. The sequence continues at coordinate 1,160,369,912 of OX336389.2, forward strand.
TGCAGTGCAATAATAATAAAGAATAAGTGGTATCTACCTTGGATACAAACGTGATGGACTCATAGTGGACTGCCTGGAATTTGTCGATGACCTGGCACTTTTATCTGATTCAACAGAAACATCAGTGGAACAACCAGGGCCGGATTTAGATTGTATGCGCTCCTAGGCCCGTGGGTTTTTTCCGCCCCCTCATCATACCATCGCGATGGATGGAGAACTTAGACCTAAGAAAGGTCTTTGTGAAGGTAATATTGATTTTATTCTAATGTATCGTGAAGTAAAATCAATTAAATAAATTAAAATAATGGAGAAAAAATTGTTTCTAAATTTATATATAATAATAAACTACCGGTATATATAAACAGGCCAACGAGATATTAAAATAAGTTTAAACCATTTAAGACTCATTATACACTTACAGATATACATATGCACTACATCATACAACCTACAACTATGTATGATGAATTATTCAAATTGAACTGATATTAATATTCAAGACTTGAATTTTCTCCTATTAAGTTATGAAACATTCCTGTTCTAAAGTGAAGTCGAATAATCTGCTGTTGCAAAACATTTGTTGGAAAATGATGGCCACAATATAAAATGGAAAAGTGTAAAAATTATGGAAAGTTTAATAATAATCATAAAATTATACGAAATTGGTTTAAAAAAGTCATAAGTAGTAAAACTCTGGTTCGGCTATCTTTGAACTGTAAAAAGAACTTGCGTCCCTCAGCATGGTGAGCACCTAGGCCGGGGCCTATGGGGCCTATTGGTAAATCCAGCCCTGGAAACAACTCGATTAGGGCTCGGACTGTGATTCAAATTATTTGGCACTGTTCGAATATTCGAGAGACACGAATAATTCTCGAATACGCCAATAATGAACGAATATTCGAATATTATTCGAACACCATTGTTATTCTGGTATTCGATACGCTGTATTCGAATAATAATAAAGAATTCGTGCACATTCGAATATATTGTATTCGAATAATTTGAAAGGCATGCCCATTGTTTTTAGCCTACTTTTCACAGAAAAAGGAAAACGGAAAACGTAGACTTATGAGATCGATCCGGGCAAATGTGTGTCTGTCTGTTTCGCCCCCCCCCCCCCCCTATCAAGTCCTAAACGGCTGCAACAATCGAAACCAAATTTGGTGTGAGTAAAGATCTATACCTGAATATCTCAAGCCCACATTTGAAAATGATGTCAGCGCTACCAACTGCTAAAAACCGAAATTGAAAAAATTTGAGCTCCATGTTGGATATCTTGGAAGTTAAGCATGGGAGCTATTCCAAAATTGGCACACATATAGTGAACCCTTAATAAGCTACGCATATTAATGATTCTAATTATTCATTTCATTATATTCTGATTTTACTGCCAGAATCATACAGGAAGGCCAGACTGGATTGCGAAATGTCAAGCTTATGTGGAGACAGTACGTTTGAACGTGCCCAGTCCTGAAACAAAGGAGTGACGAGATCGGAATGTTTGACAGACACTTTATCAGACAAAGGTGTGTTGGGGTCCTGACTCATTTCAGACCGTAATTTCTTTGTCACCCTAGCGTTACGAGTAAGATAGTTGCTGGATGAGAGAGATGAGAGGAACTTTCAACCAATCATAGGACAGAGGCTTCTGTTCTAAACTGCGATATTGACGTCATGAACTACCAATCAGAGAGGGTCACAAATTTTAGCGCCAAGGGAGCGTCTGACGCCGGCTTGAAGTTGAAAGCGGGAAAGATTGGATTAACGAAATCTATGATCGATTCCAGAGCACGATAGCCCCATTGTGACCTGTATAATTTTTCAAACTGTTTGATACCTGTTGCATGCCAATAGTCGCATTATTATAGAAGTTAGTGATAGATTTCCCTCTCCCTCCGTCCTTTTGCTAAATTCACATATATACTGTCGTCTGAGTGACGACGAGATTGATTCTTGGTGACACCGTGAGGTGATCACTTATTCTTTTCCATACCGTGAAGATATACTGTGTTAAATTTATCAGAGATAGGGTCATTATTGAAAACATTATAATAAAGTTGTGTGCGCACAGCTGAGTGTGAAATTTGTGTATCGGTAAGATTTTAGTAGTCTCCCACGACTACAACTATTAGGGAAAGTCTACGTTTAATTTTGCACTAGACAAATGGTGAATAAAGTAACTATTGGCAAAATTTAGATAGAAAAATTACGTGTGACTATAAATAACATTTTATTTTTATTCAACGTCAAGATGGAACTCCAGACCCAGAGAAAGACATCGAACCAACGTTTCTACGGCTCCATGTGGTCTGAGATGAGCTAAACACTTTGGAGAGAGAATGTCAGGCGATGTTCGATGAGACGACGCAGAAAGAGGAATGAGTACTGAAATAATTTATTATTTGACAAACTGGTTATGGTTTTGTGGGAACATATTATTTTGTGTAAATATTTTATTTTATTTTTGTCTTCGTGTTTTATTGTAGTTGGTTTGTGGTACTGACACACTTTAGTTTAGTTCATGAGCAACGTGGCGTGTATTCTATCTGTGTGAAGATTTTTTTTTGTTGATGTCAAGTACACGGGGCAAGCGTACTCGAGTGCGTGTCGCTACCGTAAAATGCGCGGCTAAGCGACGCAAATTGGGAACCGATATCATAACAGAAGCGAAACTGAATTAACTAGAGTAGATAATAGAATTGGTGGGAAATCTTTTTATTGTATAGATTTTTATTGTTACACAGGCTTGTGTGTTAATTGCCGTTTGTTGCATTTTTGTTAAGTGAGGGGTCATATGCCCAATGACTTTATTTGTTGATGAAGTTTCTCTTTTAGTGTTATGGTACACAAAATCTATGATATTTGATTGGAGTGTCGGCCCGTGGTAGATTTGTGTTGTGTTCTGCCCTATATGCTTTGTTGAGTCTGCAAATATATGTTTTATGGGATAGGAGTTTTCGGGAACCCTGGTTCTGTCTGAAGCTATGTCCAGGTTAAGCATTTAATCCTTGCGAGGAAAATGTTGGAATCCCCTTTTTACGATGTTCTTGCAATTCTTTGGAATTGGCAGAAGTGTGTGAAATTTTGTGTCGCGATTAACAGGTGGCGTAACGGGACTGTCTAGTCTCTTGTTATAAATAGCATGACTCAAAGCTTCGACAAGGAGGGCTGGTTTTGAACACAGACGTTAATGAGTGGTAAGTGAAGGTATTTCTACCCGGCGCACTCCATCAGATAAGGAGCAAGCTGTGCTCATTAGTATTCACGGACCAGGTCTCCGTTCTTCGTAATTGTTTATCTTATATTAAAATAAAGCCTGTTTAATGATAAAAGAATTGTAATCGGTAAATGGGTGCTGTTCGCGTTTTGATTGATCGAGTCCCAGCGTGTTAGCTTATCCATGCTTTTATTTCATGTAAAAATCATCGGGTTTTAGGCATCTTATTTCTTGTTTATTTATTGTCATGTTCATTGACCTCGGGTGGTCTCGATGTTCGGTCACGTTGTTGTCATGTATGTGTTGAGCAATATGAGCCATTGGGCAAGCTTCTGTTTTGCTGGGAGTTTCCTGACTCACTGCGATCTCGATGGAGATCAATTAGTTTATAAATTTTAAATGGTTGCGTGTGTCAGTAAAATTTTAATTGTTGGTATTGAACCCGCTGAGCTATGGTTCATGTGATATTTTTTTATGACAGAGCATTTATGATGGGATGTTGTACTTTTGAACACACCCAGGAAGCCACGTGAAGCTGAGAGATCACGCGATACTTTGAAGTAGCGGTGAATCGCACTTTTGACTTTGGTGTAAACTGCTAATTATTATCTGAGGTCTTATTAATTATTTTTATCTTTCCTACGAGACTCAGAATATTCCATTTCGTCATGCTGCATTATTAAAACATTTTGGAGAATGTTTATTTTTACTTTAGGTAAGGTAATACCCTTGCAGATACGCAAGAAGGAACGTAAGTAGTCGCTCAACGTTTTCGTTTTGACGACCTACTTTCTAGAGACACCCAGTACCGGAGCACTGCGTCTTGAGAATCCGCCTTGTGTAGGCGTGGAATTACATTTGTCCTACGAGACGTAGAAGAATATCCGCTGTTTAGCGTTAAAAAGTGATTATAAGGTGCCAACGAGCAAGCAAATACTAATATTCACTGTCGATGAAGTCCAGTGAATTAAATAAGAAGCTTGGGAAATAATTATTGGCAAGTATAGTGTATTGCACAACATTGCTGTGACATCACATATTACCCACGCGTATGTGGAGGGCAGATGCCTAGTGGAAATATACAGGTAATAGTGTTACAATTATCCTGAATAAGTGTGATTATAATTGTATGAGATATTTAAATTGCCAAAGTGGAAATTTCATCTTTGAAACGTCGTATAATTCACGGATGCTGCGTGATACGAAAGTAGCGTCACTAGCACGTGCAGCGTTATAAAATAGTATTAGCTCACATGCTAATCCACATCTGCAAGATTAAGGCTGTGTCGTATTTTATAATTGAAGCCTATAATAGTCACGACGGACATTATAATTTTGGAAGTGAGAGGATGAATAATCACGCAACTTATTTCGCTACCCACGTGATTGGACTTTTATTCACCATGGTTGAAGCAGTCAACATGGGCTAATACCATCCCGGTATGGGGGGTGACGTTTCTACAGGAACCAGCGTGATGGTGGAACTTCCAGAACGATGAACGAGAGGGAAGGAGCCAAAATGCCATTTCCAGGCATATCCACGAAGATGTCGACAGGGACAAATCGAACCCTGGTCTTTGGGGGAGTCCAGATGGGAATCCTGATGAGGAGGATACCGATCCAGAGAGCCAGAGAGGTTTATGTACAACCCTTGTTGTGGAATAGAGAGCTGAGTGAGAGCTCCTCCATTTCGTGAGTTTTTGTCACACCCCTTCTTTGTTCTAGTTTCTGGTGGTATAGTAGTTTTAATGTAGTTTGTGAATCAACCACACTCAGTGTCAGCCATTTTTCTAGGTAGGGATGTAACTAGATTAGTTAGATGTCATTTATTTCAGTTTAGAGTGAGACACCCTTGGGGTCAGACATTTTGGTCAGCCCTGGTGCAGCTTGGTGAACGTCGTGGAACGTCAATGCCTACCTTTTTGCTGAACCTGATCGTAGTCATTTTGAGGCTATTTTGTTCAACCCTACTTGGGGTAATTTTCAAGTCTTTGCTGACTGTAGTTATGGCAATCAGATGCCTTGGTTATTAATTGACTGCATTCTTCGCAGCCATCCTTTGTTACACCCCTGACTGTCGTTAGAACGGTCGTATCATTTAGGTAGTCGACAGTAACTACCAGTTTGTAAATGCATTATATTTCATTTTGAATAAGCTCAGAAGCTATTCTTGGTCATGTTTGAACCTAACAACTAGAAGGAATGTTTCGTTGCCTAGCATCGAACGCGGTTCCCAACGTATCATTAAGCAGATCTAGTGTGTGAATCTGTGCCACATTTATCATATTTTTTTTTCTTGAATCGTGTGAGACACGTTTTTATTTGATGTTCTAGCAACTACTGAGTTGCAATTTTTAAAGCAAAGAGCTTCAGTTATTGTAAGTTTACTTTCATTTAGACGTCTTTGGTAGAAAGACGGAAGTGTATTACTATACTCAGATTTATAGCGTGCGTTTGATACACGGACTCTGTAGAGATCCGTAACCTATGGTAATGTTTTTTATGAACCGGCCAAGTGCAGGTTTTGTACTGATTAAATCGCCGGCCTTGAATAAACTGGTTATGTAACCCAGTGACCTAGAGCACGCCTGCTTCATTGTGAGACAAAACTACTATAGACGAGGACAGAGTACGATTTGTATTCGCTTTTCCTTTCATTGCTATTTTGCTTATGGAAATCAGTTTCCACTCTTGTATTTGATCACTTGTTTTATGGATCGGTTTTTGTTAGTTTAACGCTCTGTTGCGTGTATTGTCGTATGACAGGTACAGTTATGTAAGGTTTTCTATAGGATGGTGAAGTCTACCCTGTTATAGCAGGATGTTATTGTATGCTTTGTCCGGGGATGATCCCGTTGACTAGATGTTATTGGAAGGTAACTGTTGTACAGGCCTATCCCAGAGTTATTGAACGCGAGCTTAGCGCCGCTGGTAACCCGTGTTATTGTGTGTCCGAGTTGTTATACTCGTTGATTATATTCCGACTGTTAAGTCGAGGCTTTTTGGTGGAGAATGATCTCAGTTGGAGACACTCCGTGCCCAGGCTATTGTCAATGTTATTCGCCATAAACCTACGATAAACCTATAAACCGACATTCTAATAATAAAACGCATAATTGTTGTAAAACAAGCCTAACTAACGATTCTTTCTATCTAACTTTGTTCTTTGCATTCTGGAACTGTTGACATAGCCGTGCAGTTGAAGATAATTTCCTTGTGAGGAAATGACTAGGACAGTTGACATTTTTGTAGCGACCTGAAGCATGTGCGAACCTAGAGTTCGTAGCTTGTGGAGCTCAGGCCATGCGATGTCAGACGTGGTCTCAACTGCGCATTCGTCACCGTAACCATACACATTAGATGACTATGGTTTACAAAGAGTAAACCAAGGTGTAGGCAGGAATTTATAATAAAACTACTGTGTCTATTTCGTTATTAATTTATGATGTCAAGTGTATTAAACCCTACATGTTACTTTATTGTGTGCTGTTAGCACATAGTTATTAAGCATAATTAAATTGTTTGTTTTTCATGGCTGTACACTTAGCTTTTGGATGTAATTGTTTTCTTTTACGGACGTCATCGCCGTAAATTTTGTTAATTGATAGGACTTAGCTAGTTGAATTAACGTTAAATTTAAATGTCGAAATGGTACCATCCTAACCTAGATTTGTTTTGCTACCCTGTTAAATGTAAATTCAGATATTAGCTTGATCTTGTAACTTGAACTAGGGACTTACGTCGTACCATATTCCTAGCGTTGCTGTTGTTGCTTTATCATTGTGAGTTAGATCTTTCGCGAGGGTTTTTCAGTAACTTCTCAGGTAGGGGGACCTGTTCTTTATCTTTGTTTATTTATTAATTTGCGGACTAGCCGATCATAACCCTCCGAACTAGGCTAGGGGCTTGTGAATTTTAATAAATTTTCACGGTGTTTTACATGAGTCTGGATGTTTATTTTCTCAGTCTAGTTTTAAGGTGAACCTTTCCTTAGGCGGTCTATGACCTTCGTCACCATGTACCACGATCCCCGTGGACTACGGACTCTCGTGCCGCTTTAGCCTTTATGGAAGGTCACCTGATCCTCACGGTACTTTTTATTCGATTTATGTGTCGTTAGTTGAGTCATCGTGGTTGTTGACATCAACTAAACGGTCTCAGTATGTTATTCTACGAGTGTGTCCCATAAAGCCATAATAATGGTTTGCAGTATGGGGGTTTGCAAGCATATTGGCTGTTCCATCTGTGAGCAAATCTCCATCAAAAGTACTTATTTCTTCTCTAGCGTAGTTATACGCGTGCATACATATTAATCAGACAAGTGGAATTTTGATCCACAATTTTAATTCTTTGGAGTGGACCTTTCTAGGCCACTCAGATCTGTGTAAATTCTTGTACAGTGGGAGTAAAGTTCAGGGTGGACTTTGTTTATGTTATATTTTTTATGTTTTGTTGTTTTTATTCAGTTATTAAATGGTGGTAATTTTATTTGTTTTTCACTCATTTTCTTGTTTGTAGTTTTGCATATGGTCCTTGTATTTGTAAGCAGCCGTCTGGTATTTGAGCTCTAGTGAAAGCATACCCGGACTGAACGCCCCCCGAAGTTTGATTCTCGTATATACGACGCTGTTATATACAAGGGCACAATAGAGAGCCTAATGATATTTCAGTTAAATTTCCATGAGGCCATACATGGCAGTGTTGCCAAAATGATTCTAAGCCTGCTGATATATGAAGGACAAAATAAGAGGAGATGCCCTGAGCTCGTTTGAGTGAAGCCAAGCGCTGCGTCCAAAGTGGGCGTAACCTTAACTTGTATTCGGTGTTCCGTGACTTGCATTTGGTTGTACGAATCGAATAACTGTTCTGTTTATTAATTTTAAGGTTCGTATTCTTGAATATCAAAATGTGTACGAACAATGAGTGAAATTTGCTGTTCTCCAAATTAGGCCTAACAAGAAGTTCCGTGACGAACTAAAGAGCCTACTTTTCTTAAAATTTAAGATTCATGCCACTGATTAACCTATATGGATATATCTAGAATAGTGACGAAAGTAAGTTGGTAATATCGAAATTTCTAATTAGTTCGAAATACTGTATACCTGGCATAATGTAGCCTAATAGAGAACTACAGTTGACAGCCCTGGTGACTGAATATATTCTTAGTTCAATCTCTTAAGGTACAGAATACAAAATTTGGTTGAAGTCCAATTGATAGTATGGACGTTACATGCAGTTAAACATTAAATCTAACAGCGCGCGTAAAATCATGTTGGCAACAATGACATACATGTATTGGTCAGAAATAATCTGAAATAATATGATCTATTGTTGTCTCAATTTTGAATGAAATCCATTAGTTAGTATAGAAGTTACATGCATTTTAAAATTTGACCTATCAGCAGGCTTAGAATCATGTTGGCAGCACTGGCGTAGGCCTATATTAGTTACTCGAAATTAATCTAGAATGCCAGGAACTATACGTGTGCAAAGTTTAGAGCTATTGGCTTGCATACTTTCTGATATATTGATATTAGGGTAACAAAAATAGAGACAGTATTTATTAACAGTTGGCAGCCCTGGTTACTCTTAAAAAATCGGCATAGTCATATCTGTTATGGTACACATAGCACACACGAAATTTCGTTGAAATCCAAATGATAGTAGAGAAGTTACATGTATTTAAAGTTGGACCTCTCAGCAGGCTTAGAATCATGTTGGTAGCACTGACGTATATAAGTTACTCCAAATTAATATAGAATGCCAGGTAGTATACGTGTGCATAATTTCAAGCTGTCGGCTTGCATACTTTCTGATATATGGGTATTTGGATTTAAAAAATCAGAGCATTTATTAACAGTTGACAGCCCTGGTGGCTCGTATGAATACGATCAGTCATATCTGTTTATGTACACATAGCACATACGAAATTTGGTTGAAATCCAATTGATAGTGTAGAAGTTATAGGCTTTTAAAATTTGCATCTATCAGCAGGCTTATAATCATTTTGGCAACACTGCCATGTATGGCCTCCTGGAAATTAAACTGCAAAATTATTATCTATACGTGTGCCAATTTTGAAATAGCTCCCATTCATATCTTTCAAGATATCCAACATGAAGCTCAAATTTCAATTGCGGTTATTCAGCAGTTGGTAGCACTGACATCATTTTCAAATACGGCCGTGAGATATTCAGGTATAGATCTTTACTCCTACCAAATTTTGTTTCGATTGCTGCAGCCGTTTAGGAGTTGATAGGGGGGGGGGGACACACACAGCCAGCCAGACAGACAGACATGCAGAAGGACAGACAGAAGGACAGACAGGCAGACAGACAGACACACATTTGCCCGATCTCATAATCCTACTTTTTCCTCATTTTTGCAAAATGTGAAATGTAGGCTAAAAAACGGGGAATACCTGATACAGGAAGGCTACTCCCAGCACTGGAATTTGAACCTTCAATCTCCGAGCAAGCAGCTCCCTCAGTTAACGTGTGCTCAGCGAATGAGTGACGATAAACCTTGAAGCTAATGCAGGAGAGTTTATGTCTTGATTCTGTGGCTTCATGTCATTTGTGGCATCTTTCATCCCAGGCTTGTCCCTGGATTGGATAACGACATCTGACGGCCATGCAGAAAATCTTTACGTTTAGCTTCGTTCCTAGTGATATGTGATTAATATGAATTAGCTGTGGGTGACTGCATTGCCTCGTGACTGTTTTACCTGATCTGTACGCTACAATCAACCACATGCCCACTTTTCGGGCAAATACCTTGATTCATCTAGCCTAAGGCATGTAGGGAGCTTGAATGGTTTCAAAAGCCTCTCTCACAGCCAATAGAAAACTGCGACGAGACCAACTAACACTGCATACAGGAGAATATTGTGGCTGCATTCTTGCAATGTAAAGAAGCCATTTAGTAAATAAAACTGAAAGGCAATTGTATGCCATATTTTTTGGTGTATATACAAAATGTCATGCGACGCAGTACCTTACTCTCCTGGGGTGAAATATGAAAGCTGTGTTCTAACCATGCCCCATTAGCAAATCACTTACAGCCTCGCTCACTCCGTTCGATTGACTTCGCCCTGGCTTCTCGACTCATTCATTATAACTCTTTGTTCCCCTTGCACAACACAAGAATAACCGCTGACAGATTTTGAGTGGGAGCGTATATAATATGCCAGACACTGCTTTATTGAGGGCAAATACGATGCTTACTTCTCTCTTCATTCTCTGCATAATAACGGAAAATATGAGTAGGCCTATACGCCCGGTTGAATTAGTTAATCGTATTAAATTCAAAACCCAAGATAGTGGGTCTTATCCATACTTAGACCAAAGTCATTTAAGGGTGATTAAATGAGATACCCTGATGTCGGTAGATTTTTTGGAATGCCACAGTTCCCCTCAAAAGATGGCATTCCGTCATCCCAGTGCCTCGAAAGCCAAATAAGTTAAAAGGGAAGTTAAATCCACAATAATTGGCTACTACTTAAATAAGAATAGTTTCATTGATTTTAGCGTCAGAAAAAGTTGTTGTTCTTTTTGTAAATTCAGTTAAGGGGCTTGGAACATATTGGTCATCAGACCCGAGCATCAGAAAACTAGTATGAACTTCTATGTCTGATGATGCACGAAACTTGAGATCGTTAAATAGAAAATTGAGTAGGATAGAGTTGTAATAGTAAGTGGAGACATCCCAGGCATTGATAACTGTTCACTGTCTCGCTTGCTGGGAGCTCGTGTGTCATACATAGGTCATTGCTTTTACTTCATAGAAAGTGCAGTGTGAGAAACGTGGAAGTTATTGATAACATGTGTGTTGCATTAATATATATAATGAATGTCAGTGAAATTCAATATTATTAATAATAATGGGTAATTATAATGATAGAAATAATAGTGATACTGTGCGTGGCCTCCGTAGAGGCGTGCTGCATGTCTTCCAAGTTTATACTGTAGATCGCCTGCATGTCAGGAGAATGATGATATAAATGCTAGACGTTACAAACACCCAGGCGCCACACTATGGCCGTTAACCGTCCGAAGCTATATCCCACGAATCGAACCGGAAGCCCTATAAATCTAGGGCTAGTGTCTTAATCTTTAGCCAAGGAGCCAGACATAGTACATAGTTATTTTCCATTGAGTTGTCTGATTACCATGTACTGTACAAAAATACGGTAATTAAAAGGTTTATTCTGTAAATTTCCATTTTCACAAAAAAAAAAAAAAGCTCTCCGGAAAAGAATAGTCACACTGTTGAAAAAGCTCACTAGCTTCTTTGAAGCGCTCCAGATTGCATTCCACTCGTGACAGGCATGAGCCATGGACGTCCAAGTCTCAATTTCATCGGGTACGCACCACTACTTTATGCCAAGAATAATTATCAACAAGATAAGTTGTTTGTCATGTGCGTCGATCAGCGTGATATGGTTCTAAAATGGAAACTCTTCAGAACGCCGCGAAATGTGGAGGACTTTGCCCGTATAGGCCGCCCATGTTTAGCAAGTGCAAGTAACGATCACTAACTCCAACTTTAGGCTCGGAGGAACCAAGGGCTGAATGCACTGGAACCATGTTTGAGGCTCATGATACCTTAAGGACTTCGCGTGTCCACGCAGACTAATGAACAGGTTACAGTGTGCTCATTCCCGACTGCCATGGTGAGATCCATCTCAAACACCACAAGATCATACAGCCCATTACTGTATATATGATCAAGAAGTCAGGCAGCATTGAGGTAAGATGCTGTTTATCGGCGAATGTCCCATAAGTCTCACTCCAGACAATCACAGACCACGTGTCTGCAAGTGATCCAGTAACAATGCATCTCTACGACACGATGTTAACCAGGTGCAGCAAAGTGGTGACCAATTGATTTTTTGGATTGGTGTCTCATGGGGCTCCCATACACCTCTCGTGGTTGCTCGAGGTTCCTCTAAAGCTCATCAGTACATCGGCGGCATACTTTAACCCATAGTGAAACCATAACGCCAGCAGTTCGGTGAAGTCTTCTTAATGGATGATATTCTTTTATAATACATTGTGTAGTTACAGTACTAGTATCACGCGACTGGAGTGGCTTTTTTGTTTTCCTGGTATCAACCCCATTGAATATATCGATTTAAAATATAATAGGTTATTTCACAAACATTTCACGAGCATGCATTTTCTCTTATCTATATTTTCAGATCCTTTTAAAATATGTGTAAATGAAGCTCGACTTGTATTTGCCTCATTTGAAATAGTAAATAGTGCATGCATTTTGTAAAGCAACATTTCGTCACTTTAATGCAATAATACGATTTTTTTTATCAAAAAATTTTGAAATATAAATACTGTACTAATTTCATTTTAACTCTGTTAGGTCATTCAGCACAGGCATATTTTGGGATCTAATGTACTGCTAATGTAATTCACAAGTATCTCATCCTGTGGTGGCCGTATCTAGTAGTTTTGCGAGATCATTAATCTTGTGACCAAAGGCTAGTGGACCTTACTTTTGCGGAGAATCAGAACTACCGGTCGTGACATTTTTCCTCAAAAAATCTGACATGCATTAACCAGGCATTGAATCCGGTCAGCTTTGGTGAGAGGAAAGCAGCATGACTGCTGCGCGATCATGCTTCTACTCTGTAAGTTTTCATGCTATCAGATTCAATGTAGAAGCATCCTGTCCATTACACGTCCATCAATGGGCAAATCCGTACCGCCAATTCTTGGTTATGCTCAGTGTGCTTCAATTTCTAGGACTGATTGTGAGAATATATCAGCCAAGGCATAACCCCGTATTTACCCATAATATACTCCAAAAGACATTAGATGATCTTCAGAGACCTTACTCATAATTCATTATTTCCAAAGCTGTGGTCGACTCCCAGACTGAAAGCTCCGGAGAAAAGTAATGAGGTGGGAAGTTATTTGTAATTATTGGTAGTTATGGGTATTGGATTCGAAATAATCTTTCAGTAAAACAAAGGCAAAGAGACCATTTACGTTTTTCCTTGAGCAAATCAATTTACTGCGTAGTTTGTTTCCTTTCCTTGTTAAAGCGCAGGGGATAAGCGGCTTTGGAGACAGATCCAAGTTAATGACGTTTCCCACTCCTGATTAAGACTCCCTCTAACAAGTAAAGAAACAACTTGATCCAACAGAAACAGAGAAATGATTTAGTAAGTTTGTCCTCATAATAAACACTCCTCGTTCATTGATCAATTCCACCCTTTATCTTTTTTAAATCCCAAGGACTATGACAACTGAGTAACACTGGTGGGATTATTTTCCATACTTAGCTCTAAGTTTTAGACAACATACAATACAAAAATGAACACACAATACACCTAACGGTTTACAAATTCGTATTTTAGACAACAGACTAAGAAATTTGGGATTTTTCGTACAAGTTAAATCTCATGCGATAAATAAACACCGAAGCCAAAGTATAGTAATTAGATTTTTGTGTGTTCAAGTTATTGTTCCATATCTTTCCTAGAGTTCACTAAAACGTCAGTTTGATGGCATTCCTTGTCAGAACTGAACTTTTGATCCGAAGTAGAAAACCATGCTCTATGGGCACCTTGATTTCCTGATTGGCTGTAGTTTAATGTCTTCACTGTGACAACAGTGGATAAATTGAAAGGCCAACTAGCGGTTATGTGAGTAAGGAGGTTTCTCTGAAACTAATTAGTGGAAGGAAACTGGGGCAGAGCCTAGCCATGACTCTCAGGGTCCCAATATGAATCCCCTACCAGCATCAATTCCTCTTGAGGACCAATTTCTACAATCACGCCAAAAGACAGCAGGATTCCATCTCATAATATACTGGTTGCCCGTCCTAGAAAGCAAAGAGTTACTGTAACGTTTCAACTTGCGGGGTGCGAGGGGGTTAAACACCTGTACTATAATACCAACAGCAATAAATATCCACACTCAACTACACCGGTGACCGCATAAAATAAAAACAATGGAAATCTGGTAAAAATGGATATATATTCTGATACCAGACAAATAAATACACTCGGTAGGATCCTCGTTGATACAGACTACCCTAACACTCTCCATCATATATACACAGGCACACGTATGACATATAATGATAGAACCCTCTGAAGATGATGTTGACTGGTACTTACATATGATTATCTCAGACGTGAAGACTAACTCGACTGATTCTGGGGTTAATGCCCCCATAGAATCAGTCCTAATTACTTGTATCGAAGTTGCTAATTATTTCACACGTATGATTATCTATTGCAAATATTGATTACTGTAGATTACTAACTTTCAGAATCCATGGATTTGAATACATAATATCGCTCTGAATCCGTTTGGTGGATTATAGCAAATAATTCGCACCTGACTTGAACAATACTTGGCATATTTCACCAGCATTTGTAGATTTACTAAATATCGTTATGGCCTTCGAATTTCGGTAAACAGACGTAAGTTCTCAATACTTCATGCTTTTTGAGACAGGAAGTCTTGGCGACTTATCTGAAACTAGACGAACTATTCTCTTGAGAATAACCCAACCTGCAACTCAGTGTAGAACCCTTAACACAATATTGTGATCGTCCTGAACTACCGCCTTTCCCAAGATCAGCCAAGCATAACCAAACTTGACCTCTTCTGTTTATAAGTCCAAACACCTATCACCTTACTTGATGTCGATCCCAGATCGAACCTACAGAACGATCAACTCCTCCACACGGAGTCCGAAATAAGAATCAACCACTCCTCACGGAGCCCGTAATAACAGTAATCTTCACGGCCTCGACAAAATTACATATCAGTCACATCCCCTTCTCTTGCCACCTTGCTATCCAACAGAAAATCACGGCTACAACCAATAGAACAATACACGCAATTCACGTGTTTGTAAGTAACACGCCTTATCGTACAGTGATGTCGGATTTACTCACTCTCCTGGGCCTCTGAGTCATGCTTGCCTCCTGCCACTGGACTAAACCACACCGCTTAAAATAGCTCAACCCGGAAAACTCTATGCAATAACAAGTCTCTCCAAGACATATTTCCTCAAAGTGTGCACTCTCCAGCCCTCAAAATAATTATCATTACAGTGTTAAGACTTCGGATCCTGCTATAAACAATATCTTAAACCTAGAAAAATCATACGGGAATCAATCACATGATATGATACACTCCATAAATAATTATTCAACATTTAAAAGCATCAAATAAAAATATATACATGATTATGGAAATCATGAGTCTCCAAATTGAGGGTTCGATCCCTTGTAACTTTGGGAAGGGTACATTACATTCCACCCTTATTCTTTCAATGATGTGGAATGATTCCGTCTAGTGTAGTTGTGTTCCCCTTTCAGTCAGGGGACTTCTTTTGAAGGAATAATTCATCATCCGTCGCCTTATAGTCTTTTGACGGAATGAACCAAGACCAGCAATGAGTGTGATCACTCAGCTTTAGATCAATGTGGAGTGTAGTGATAGCCAGAAGGCACACCAAGCGTTCCATATTGAGCCCACTTCACCCGCCTCACATCTTAGCAACTCCGCGTTGGATTATCCATGACACCTGTCTACCATACTATCGTTTTGGAATGGACCGTCTAAATTGAAAGACGTGAGTAATGTAACTGCTTAGTGGAGGTCTGCTGAGTGTTACACGCAGCACGTTATTTAGTTACAATCTGCTGTTTTAAAATGCAATAACAAATATGATATATTGACGTCAATGGTGACCATGACGTATCAAATGTTATACATTTTTGTAAACGTTCTCTATTTCATATTTAGACTTGTAATTACAGTGGCTGCACAGGACATAGTGAAGTATCGTTAGAGTGACTTCTTGATTAAGAGGCCCAGTTACGTGCTTTATACCGACCTGAAATTCTAATTCCCATCCCGTCACCATTGTTTACATTCAATGTCCTGGCGTAGCTGAGAGAAAAGATTAGTATTTTATGACTTAAAGCTTAGTCTATTAGAGGGGATAATAACACAATCATTTTCAGTTGTTAGTTTTGTAGCGGCTATCGCTCCAAAATCCGGGCACAATTCCGGCTCTGCCAAAAACTTTCATTCAGGTCTGAGTACTGAAACGGGGTACACTCAGCCTCGCGAGGCAAAACTGAAAAACGGTTTAGTTCCCTTTTCAGTCAAAGGACTCCTTAGAAGGAATAATACATGAGAAAGATCATTGGACTGTTACATATTATCCATCGCCTTATACCTCTCTTGATAGAAGTCCAGGAAATGGTTGTCCGTGGTTTCCCACGCCGGGATGATTCCCAACGTAAGGCCTCGGCTGACTGCTTCCCAAACCTCGCCTGAATTACAAATACGCACAGTACCACAATATCACAAGTTTTCAGACAAATTCTACACACACCTAGGTACATTGGGCTAAATGACCACGATGTTCAAGGCCCCTGAAATGAAACAACAACAACAACAGTTGTTCGTTACAGGGAGACCGTAGTCATGCTTACCGTTAATTCGACTATGCTTGAAATATACAGTACGTGATTACCAGGTGGAATTCAATGATGCTTGCTCAATGTGTTTATGTTCAATTATGGCTGTGAAATGTCCGCGAATTAACTCATGTTACAGTATTTCAAATCAGTTACTATGTACCAGTTTGAGAAGTAAATGCATCTGAGGATTGTAGGCCCTGTGTTGAGATGTGATCCTGTTCTTACTGTCTAAATAATATGTGGTAACTCATCCAATTCCCACTCGTTTGGCAAAAATAATTGAGCTTAAATTTTACTGTTTGATGTTACAAATCTGTAATAAATAACGCCAAGTTAGTCTCTTTTGTCTACTCTTTATAAATGCAATAGGCCTACTCTGTTGTTTCATGAATCAATATGTTTCCATGAAAACCACTTCTTAACACATACGGCGTATCAAAGAAGCGAATGCAGGTTGTACAACTCCATACATTCAGGCAGATTATCGGGCACAAGCTGATGATGATGATGATGATGATAATTGTTATCGGTCCCAAATGGTTTGGGTGACAGTGAAGATGAAGATGATCAACTATTTAAAAACTAACTCCTTACTTACAAACTAGAGGAGGAATTGGCAAACAAAAAGAAGATGAATATAAATAAAAGACAGGAGGAAAAGAAATGCCCTCAACCCTCGAACAATGAGACTTGGAAGGAAGAAGAGCCATGAAAGGCAGAGAGGAAAGAGTAGAAAGTCCGCCCCAAAGGCAATGGGAAAAGGGGAGAAACCGAACCAAGCTCAGGAAGCCCTCGGGATCACCAACTCCCAAACTCACCAGCCGTGATCCCTTAATGGTGTAGCACTATTGAGGGTGCACCAGAAGCGGTGGGGCTAGATACACTCTGCCTCCTTAAGGACCTTGAGCAGAAGGCAGGATATATGAAGAGAACAGAAGAGGTCTGACCCCTCGAAGAATGAGGGATCAGAAAAGATGAGACACTGGCCAATTAAGGCGGGAAAGTAAATGACTCCCTAGGCCTCGGATAGCCTACCCTAATACCATCGGGGTTGGAAAAGAACAAAAGTTGACCAAGGGAGGTAGACAGGAAAGATGACAGAGAGGAGCCCGGCACAGATAAGTGGAAGTAGTGCCGAACTCAGCTGGGGTCCCGTGGTCGCCAACCCACGACCCACTAGTTGTGAGCCCCTGGGGGAACGGGCACAAGAGGAACGTTTAAACTGAGAAACACCAAGTAGCGCCAAGGAAGAGTTCGAGTCGTCCTCGGCACGTGTCTCAGGGCTATTAAGTCAAATTCGGGAGGGTGGCATTTTACTTGGGGTCAGTGGCGTAACCAGGGGGGTGTGACTGGAGGTTAGAACCCTCCCTTTTGGATTCTTTTACGTAAAATAAAAGAGTAACTGATAATAAAAATAATTTAAAAAGACATTTCTTAAATAAAACAATTATATGATACTTGCTAATGGGTTTATAACTCTTACTGTTGTCGCCATTAGGCCTGGCTCCCCATTTGAGCCACACTCGTCTTCATTACAACATATATCTCAGTCTTCCAAGGGTTACCAATCTAGCTTTTTCCCTGCTATATAGCCTATAGCTTATTTTAAACTGAGTCTGGCGCCAAAATAATGTTACATCTCGCCCAGCGGGACATTTATGTTTTTATTTCCTTTTCTTAGCAGGAGGAAAATTGTTAAAATTAGTTTTAATCAAAGATGAAATGTTTCCATAAATATCTAGAAAATAATTTGGGTCAATTGACACTAATTTGGACGATTACTGTGAAATAGCAAGGTAATCTGCCCTTATTAATTTGGAGATCGTTATTAACTTCTTTAATGTGAGATAGTCGAGTTGCTTCATATTAAGGATATCCATCTATTCCCCTAATTACGATTATCCCGCAGTTAACCCTTTGGTCGATCTTGACTACGCTACTGCTATGGATGAACACTTTTCTGTATTTTTCAGCAAATACTATTCTTTATCCTCGTTGGTAAAGCGATGCCCATACATTAGAAACGTGGGACACATTTAGTATATAATACACTTCGTTAGGCATTAACACGTCGTGCTTTCAATCCCTTAACAACAGTTCATTTAAAACAAACCGAAATCTAAGTCATATAAACTATCGCATCAATTGCTTCGTAAAACATGTATGAAACTCAGATGCGTTTAACTTTATGAACGAGGAACCGTTAGCCTCACTGAAATAAAGGGTCTTCATAATGGTCCATCAAGCTATTAAAATAAGTGGTTCATAAGAAAGAATCAAAATCGGTGTGCTAAACAATTAGGCAAGGTTAATTTACCAAATATCTTCAAATTGTATTTTCATCCTTGCAAATAGGTTAACTTTGCGTAGGACTATCGGTCGTAAGGGGCCCGAGATGTGGGGAAGTGCACAATACTACTTTCTGCATGCAACGCACCTATCGACCTTTACTCCATTTTGTCACACTTCATCAGTTAGGTTTTGACGTATTTTGCCATTTGACCTATAGGAAGGATGACGTGAGTGCTAGAAAAGAGGATTGATCACCCGATATCAGCCTTGATCAGTCCATAAGCCTAATAAACAATATGTTCTTCAAGGCTATTCGTTGGTGAACAAGGAATAGATGCCAAAATCACGTCCAAATCTTAGCAGATTGCATGTGTTCCGCAATGTATTTACTGTCTGGGTTTACCCAGCGTTAGCTTCATCCACATGATCCTAATTTGGTTATTGTTTGAGTCTTCAGTATTTTGAATTGTTTGATGCAGATCTCCACGCCACCCTGTCCCGATCTAATCGTTCCATCTCTACATAACTGCCACACCTTACATCTGAGGCAATCTGTTTGGCATATTCTAACCTTAGTCTACCCCTACAGTTCTTGCCCTTGACCCTTTCTTCCATAACCTATCTCTTCTCTTCATTAGCAGTCGCTTGAAACATCTCTTCTCTCCCACTCGCCTTAATGTATCTTCATTTTGTTACTCTATCTACCTATCTAATCTTCATTATTTTCCTGTAACACCACATTTCAAACGCTTCTATGATCCTTATTTCTGCTGAGTCAGCAGTCCATGTTTCACTTCCATAGTGTGACACGCTACAGACAAAGGCTTCACCAAATTACTTCCTAATACCTAAATCTATATTTGATGTCAACAAATGTATTTTCTGTATGAATGCTTTCCTTGCCTATGCCAACCTAGTTTTTATATCTTCTTTCTTTGTCCATCACTGGTTATTTTGCTTCCTAAGTAGGCCTACCAGAAGTCTCCTACATCCTTCAGGTTTTCACCTGACAATTCAGTACGTTCTGGTATTAACATGGATGTACCCATTATTGTAAAATATTTCCAAACAGAATTGTAGTTGTCCAAAGGATATATAGGCCTAAGGCCTGCAATTCTAGAGAGTTACATCACCAGCCTAGTGAATCATTTTGTTTTATATCCAACTGATTATACCGTAGCTGGTAGATAATTGTACGTAATCATTCATGTACCAATTGGTATGCTAAAGATTTAGTGTTGTTCAAGTGTTGTTTCCATGACATCATAATACGAGCCCGCACATGAATGATGAAAGTTAAGCTTTGGGGTCTGCACTCTCATTCCTTGCAAACAATGTATTATTGGATTAATAGCGCTATTTTTCTCTTGTTACAGGTAAGTTTCGCCACCCACATAGGTTATGCATCACTGTCTTCAGGTAGGATTCATCCAGAATATTCTATACTTCCTATAACGTCCAAGATTTCATTTAATGCAGATGCTTTCAAATTTGCAAGTACAATGGGAATAGAAGCCCAAAAAATAGCTACTTACTAATAAAGCGAGTCACCTACGTCGATCCATTGCAGGCCTGAAGGGTATGGCCATTAAAATCATCATATTCATACAATATCGCAGAAAGATTATGGCCTATGCCGGCTATCTTTGTTAAGTCAATTAACTTGGAAGCATGGCTGTCATCACAATTACTATTGATGAATTGATCGGACTAAAGAATATAAAAAATAATTATGTATTTACACCTGTTGCTTTGTTTGGAAATAAGGATATCTTTGATTTCCAGCTCAGTTAACTGCGTTCTGCGTGACATTTTATCTTAAACGGTATTATTCTGGTCCCGGTATTAGTGTGAGCAACTTCTTTATTTGGGTTTTGGATTGGAAGAAGGAACCGTAGCGTGAGTAAAGTGAATCCCAGCGTTTTCCAGAAATATTTCAAGCTATGTACTCAAACCAAGCTGTGGCTGTGGGAGAAGCAATTATAATGCTACACGTTGAATTTAATTTAAACGGTGATATTTCATTTCCACACCGCACGGTTAAAATATAGCGGAATGTATTCATGATATTCGCCAGGGGGCGTGATGGAGTAGCTGCCAAGCTGCTTACCTCCCACAAACGTGGACCCAGTTTGATTCCCGGTAATAGGTTCTGGGTATTCGAGCTTAAAAGGCGGGGATTCTGATTCCACAAAAAGGAGGTCCCGTGGCTTATCATAGTGAGATTAATTGTCACATTGTACCCAATATTATTATGAGCCTCCATGACAGTTTGACCTAGACAATTGATATTGTTAATTTATTTATATAAGTTTTGTATCAACATTTTATCAGTGTTGGCAACGTGTACTATTTCATTGGTTCGTTCGCAGTAGACGCAGTGTCACTATTTGATCAAATTATTATTATTATTATTATTATTATTATTATTATTAGATCATGTTTTAATCCGGGGTAATGACTGGTTTTGTTTGATGATGTCCTGAAGATTTGTTTAATTCTGTGTTGCATAGCATATTTTATTTTAAGTGTAACTTATATGTATTTGAAGTGTTCGTGCATTTACGCCTAGCAGGATGTAACTTGTAGAAGGAGTGTAATTCCTTGATGGGAATTTGAATACTAGGGTTATTTCGAATGACGCATTGGACAGTCCCGAGGCTCATCGGTCTAGCGATATGCTGTCTTGACCGGGTGTGGCCCAGCCAACGTGTGTGTCTATAATTGGCGGAGATCATTTGGATCTGGAGTGGGAGAGACTGTATGATTGGTTAACGGAGGATTGGGGATTTGAGACCAATAGTCATGATTGGTTGGCTGAGGCGCAGGAACTATATTTTTCACAGGCGGATGAGGAAGGTAATTCTTCCAATAAATAAGGCCAAGCCGTACATAGCTCAGGAACCCATATGAATAGAGATGAGCTTAACCGATATTTCGGGATATCGGTGACCGGCGTATCGGTGACAGAAAAATATCTGTGACTTTTATCTGTGACTCTGTCACAGGAAGCACGCAATATTCACCTTTGATAATTTAAGATTTTTTTATACCAAATGCATAGGGAAATGTTTGTTAACATGATGTGCAATAAATTAACAAACGGAATGTCATTACCCGTGTCGTGTCTCTGAGATATCAATTATTAACAGTATTTAATGTAGGTTTAAAAGTAAAATGACCAACTTTTATGACGAGTGTTCATACAATATAATATACAAGTACAACATACAACAGGAACTGGTACTTAACCTGGAGGTTTGCTACAGAAACAATCTTAACCTTATTTATGTACAGTTCTACATTACAAATGGTAGGATATAGTGGCCAAAATTGGAAGTATGCAGAGCTTATTTTGTCACAGATACTTCCGTGACAGCGTATCTGATATATCGGTGACAGAAAAATATCGGTGACAAAGTAGCAGGCTGTGATTTATCGACCATCTCTACATATGAATACTTATTTCAGTACTTCGTATAAAAGAGCTACGTGTGAGTATGGATGTGTAACTGGAACTTATTATTCAGAACAGTCTGATGTAATTTGAAGTGTGGTGTGTATATGACAGTTGTGCCGAAACTTTCATGATGAGGGAAATTCTCCAACTTCAGAATGAGTTTGGCTGTTGGGCCAGATTACGCATTACTGTGCTTTGAGTGAGTGCGTTTTGAAGAAAGTCTGTGTCGGTACTGTGCCACCAATGAGTCTGCGATCATCATTTGAATTCTGAGACCGAGATCCGCTGTATCCCAGTGACGGGAAGGAATTTGCAACTGTCTGTCTACAGCAGGAATGCAGTGAAAAGGGCATCATCGTTTAGTAATGATGAACTCTGTACATTTTAGAGAATTAATTAGTCAATGCCAGGCTTAATTCTTAGCGTGAATTTTCATTTTGCGTATTGTAAATTAGAGTCATTTGTGACAAGTTTCAGAAAATAATTAATTTGAATAAGCCTAAGGTAGAACAGTTCTCTTTATTTCCATGCCTGTAGTTAGTTAGCCTTCCTGACTCTTATATGGTTTTAGATAGAGTGGGTTAGGCCTATGTACGAGCCAGTTTCTTCTAGTATCTCTGCACTCATCCAGAGTCTTTGTTAGATTGTGGATATTATCATTTATTTTTATTAATCGTTCTTCCAATTTAGTAAAAATTGCAAATGGGCCCTTTTAAAAGCCGACTAGGTATTTCTACTATATGTTTTGTTAATACAAATTTACAACACAAAGCTTCCTTTATTCTCACAATTGTTAGTAGGCTACTTAGTTACCAGCTCCGCAGTTCAGTCCCTATGCAGGCCTACACATAAAATTGCAGGTAGCTTAATTCTTAATTCTTTACCCAAATCGTCACGTTTGTACATAGCCAGTCCTATCATTGTATAAATTAAGGAATTCGTAGTATATAAAATGTAGGTGGGCTATACCAAACTCATACAAAAGTAGCCTAATTCACGGAGTAGTAACGTGTGCTAAATGACTCACAACGGCTTCGAAAAGAAGCTGCAGTAAGTGCGGAGTTAAGTGGTTGGAATCCCGGTGCTGAGAGAGGTCCTCATGGGTATGAGCTTTCCACGGAGTTTTCTACACTCCATCCAGGAAATCGCAGGTACGGTATCTTATTTCAAGTGCCAGGACAGGTCTTAACCCTCTAGGGAGCGATTGTATGGTAATACCAAACCATACGACTACAATGTTCAATGCTTAACATGAAAGATCAATACTCTCTGACATATCTAGGTTGGTAAAATGTCAGGAGTCTTCCTAACTACAGAAATGGAGGGTTATTCTATATTTTTGCATACTCTTTATAATACATTTATTTATTTATTTATTTATTTATTTATTTATTTATTTAGCGTATGGCATTTTGTACCGGGAGTGCCCGGGGTCATGTTCGGCTCGTCAGAGGCTGTAGCTGCTTCAAGAGGACACCCATAAGATGAGCTACAAGTTCCGTTCAATTTCAAGTAGTTCCAACTTTCGCTACTAGATATCACTGACACCTAGTGGTGAACATTGGAACTTTTATAAGCGTTACAACGAAATCTAACCTAGAAATTTAGCTTCACACAGGGTTAGTTAGTGGGAGGATCTTTTACATGCCATAAATCTATGACATGGGACCGCCGGCTTTACTTCCCCTCCGAAGGAAGGCATACTGAAGGATTTTAACGCTCTTAAAAATCCGACGACTTCGGCCGGGTTTGAACCCGCGATCTTGGACACAGCAGTTCAGCATGCTACCAACAACGCCACCGGAGCCACTACTCTTTATAATGAAGTCAATGTAGTGGTTTTAGAATTAAGTTTCTTAATATGTGTTTCACACATTTCACTCTCCAATTTCACTAAAACCTCTTACTCAAAATTCGGTATTCCATCTCTTTTTCTCTCACTCTCCGGAACTCGCTGACTTGACACGGCTCCTGTAAACTCAGACAGCCCAGAACTGACACAAGACACCACTGGTGGCTGACTACTTGGAACTCCGGAGTTCACTGACTTTCATTAAGTTAAGACAGACCAGAATTGACACAAGACACCACTGGTGGCTGCTCACTTGGAACTCTGGAGCTCGCAGGCACTGATATGGCTCATATAACCTCAGGCAGCCCAGGGCTGACATGACTTAACACTGGTGGCTTAATCTTGGAATGGTCTGTATTGGAAGGAATCTAATATTCTTCAGTTGATCAGCAAGGGAAGCCCAATTACCTTGGGCGCTTAATTTATACATTATATTCAACAAAGTACCTGAAATGCAATACTACGTACAAATTGCACACATTACTATTTGAAATAATTGGGCAGTAGGCTACTTGTGTAGAATATATTTACATTAACCGGTCCGGGAAGGCAGCCCGGGACTTGAAAAAAAACCGTCGTGGCATTTTCCTTCAAAAGGTATGGGAATAGGAGATATAATTCACACTCAGGTTGGCCACTCTCAATCCCAGGATTTTAATGTTACATATTTGACTTGCAGATCCTCATTGCACACGTTGTGCGTGATATCACCCACTCAGCAACGCTACTAGGCTATGAATCATTAATGTATTAATACAGGTCGTACCTTCTAAACTACAAATTCAATAAAATCACTTGATTACAATAATACGTACAGGAATCGAACTGTTTTGTCGCGTATTTTGCTGTATGTACTCACACAATATCCCTCTTAAACCTGGACTACTTACATAATGTATCTTGGGTGAATAGCGTTAGGACGAGTTGGATGATAATGTAATACTGTGACTGTAAGTTGCCATCCAGACTGATATTTTATTTACTACAAGCGGAAACTGCACACTCTTATTTCGGGAAATTCTCTAAATTCTAAACCATAAACCTTCATATACTGTAGTTGCACTTCCACGCATTAATTCAGATATCTAATACAACAATTGCACAAGCTAACAAGCAAATATTCACACCGATAAATTATCTCTAACACATACATGGGGCTAATTTCAAATAGTGCCTAACCCACTGCATAGTATAACCATGCGTGTTAGGTTACGCACCACGTCTGGTCGTTTGGTGATTGATAGTTTGAAACCCATCACCGATAGCAACCATCGTGAGTGTGGTTTTTCCGCGTATCCTCTCCCTCGAGATAAATGCTCGGCTGGGCCCTTATATACATTTTCGGGTCACCTACCTCAATATTAGAACCTAATAATTAGATTTCTTTACACGTTTTATTAAATTTCCCTCTGAAAAAAGACAATCAAAATTATACAACACACACCCAATACACGGAGCTGATGACCAATATATTCCAAGCTCCTCATATGAATTCTTAAGAACAAGTACCTATAAATCAGCAGTGACCACTATTAATTTACAATGAACGTTAAACAGCGATTAAGTCTATTAGAGAATACATGCCAAGCGATTGCTCACGAAGAGGCCCAGTTGGAATGCGATATTGATTTAACATCACTAATGGAATCTCAAATCAAACACGGTGACATGGAAAGGCAATGTGAAAGCTCCCGTCTTGTTCAGTGTCACTATTATTACTTGACATGGGTTACAATTAACCTGTTTGCGTTTGCTTGCCTTTAGCCTAACACTGTCAACTTCCCGGAGCTTCAAAACTTGATCTAATATTATCCAGTGTTAATGTGGAGTGGACAGTTGAAGGCTTCTTTATTAACCTGTATATTCTTAGAGGAACATCCAAAATTAGCTCTCTTATTACGATTTTTATCTAAATCTAAAAATCGTCGTATACTGTGGCCTTCTTAAAAACATCGTAATCAAAAAGTGAAGAACTTATGATCATTCTGAATATGTACGTTTCGTAAGTTAGGCGTCCTTCTCATGGCCATCTCTGCCACTGACACTAGCTATATGATTCTACAATATTCCTTATAAGGTTGCATATTCGGAAAGCCTTGTTTTAAGTCATGGACTACAATGTGATCCACCACGAGCTAACTGCCTTTCTTCGTATTGTAACACGAATCATATTTGGTTCTTAGTTGAAATTGAAAGCGCCGAAATTACTTCCACTAACAAGAAGAATTAAAAATTCTTAAATATCTCGACAACACTATTTTCATTTTATTATAGTCCTCCTTTGTATTGTTCTGTTAGTAGAACTATTTTATTTCTGCGGGAGTGTTCGCTAAGCTTTCATTTCCCTTCGGCTCTGGTCAAGCATAGACAAATGGTCAACAAGTGCAAGCATGATATAACCATAGGCTTCTTCTGGATGAGAACATATACAAGCTTGAATTCAAAGGATATTATTTGTTGACCTGTCTATTATTATAATTTTTGGGTTATGTTTTACAGTCACCAGCAACACGTAACAGAATATGAACCTTTATCATATGGAATTGGAAGTGAAGTATTTTATCAAGTAAAATAAAAGAACATGTAGCAAGCACGCACAGGATATGTGATAGAAGAGCTATGGCTGGCCTATATGTGCTGCTCTAACTACCACCTAATATTATATTGTGGTCGATATTAGTCAGGGCTGAAAAAAATTCGTCCCCGGCATTCACATTCGCTCCAAACACTGAAATATTTTTCAATGTTTGTTCAAACTATGGATTCAAAATCTCAACCTTCCCTTTAAGGATCTTTTTTTTTCCCTTACCAGCACATGATCACTATCTGATACGAGCAGCTGCCTTCAGCTAAAAATCTAGACTTTTGCACTTTTCTTTAGCACTAAATGTCATGTCATATTTCCAACCCCTCTTTTCTCTTACTACTCTCATACAGCAGGCAGGGAAAGATGAACCCCGAGTCCATTCACCCTGTTCAGTAGCTATTGTGTGGTCTAGGATGACAATGGGACTAAATATGCTGCACCATAACCAGAAGGTGAAGGTGTAGGTGAGTAACATACGTCCATTAATCTAGTGCGATTGGCGGGGTTGGTGGTGCCAGGTATTTATTCAGATTAATTTTTATAATTTTAGCCTACATTCAATAATTTCAAGTAGATTTATGAGATCAACATGGACCAAATGCCCGTGTGTGTACCCTTCCCCTTCTATCAATTCAAAAAAAGGAAACGAAATTTGAACCAAATTTGGTACAGAGGTAACATGAGTAAAGGGGACCTTAATGACATGCATCATATCGCCGCCATCTTATTAGAAACAAAATGGTGGCCAGCTGAGTGTTTAAAGTTGAAGTCGAATAATGATGAGACTACTGTAATCTCCAGATCTCTAGCAAATTGTAAAAAGAACCATCCATCATGTGAGAAGTGTCCAGGGTTTGAACTACTGAGCTATAATTACAAGATGGTGACCATATAAATCATGCAAGCATTATAATCAATAACATAATATGATTCAATGAATCAATGTTTACAGTACGTGGCACTCAAGTAGATTTATATAAGGGTCCTCTGTTACCAACGCAATTAGTATATGAGTGCATATTGCACTCTTGAAATTACAAAATATAAAGTTAATTAACTCTCAAAACATATGAGCTATTGAGACGAAAATTAGTGACAAGGTAGGACAGTATATGTGGCTTTGTTTGACTAAGGCAAAATAACACTCTCTTCATAGATTCAAGTTGGCGCCAGCGTAAACTACTAAAGCATTAAAATCGTTAACTCAGAGTGAAATTGGGTAATTAAGATGAATCTTGCCAAGAAAAGCTCTCACTTACGTAAGTCAATATATTATAACACTGAGTATATCGCACACTGGCTATCCTGAAATTACATAATTTAACAATAAATAACTTTCTATGGTTTAGAACTACAATAAATAAAATTAGTGAAACGCATATCGCCACGGAAATATACTGGCCTACAGTACAATGAATGTAAAGCTCATTTTCCTTTAGGTCACTACAAAGTGTTATGTATCTGACGTGAATTGTTCTGTTGGATGACACATCCACACTCGGCTGGGAGGCTTGACCAATTATCAGGGAAATACTGGAAGAGAAGAGCATTGTCAGATCTACGGTATTGCAAGTTCTGCGACGAAATCGTAATGTGATCAACTTTTCATGAATCCTCATATACATGAAGAGATGTTGTTGCTTATTTAAGGGGCTGCGATATCATGGTCATATAGCCCCTTGTATTTGGGTGTGTGTAGAACTTATGTGATAATCTGTGTTACAGTGATGGCTGTACTACTGTGTGTATTTGTAAATAGGGTATAGGATTGGGACAGAGGTGGCCGTGGCCTTAAGTTAGGAATCTTCCTAGCATTTTCCTGAAGTAGAAGTGCGGAAACCACGGAAAACCACTTCCAGGTTGGCTAAGGTAAGTACCGAACTTTCATCTTCTCAGTTTTGTCTTACGAGGCTGAGTGTACCCCGTTCTAGCACTCACACCAGAATAACCGTAAATGAAGAGAGTATTAGTTAATGTATGGTTTTCTTCTTGAATGTAACTGAAACTGAACTGCACCAACTTTACTTGTAGACTAAGGAGTGCAAGATACAAATTCGCTTCATAGTATCGGACATTTTACTGTGACCTGTACTCATAAAAAGAAATACTGGCATACAGGATAGTAATGGTATGCGCATTGCATTGTTCCCGTATCCATTCCCTACCGCCATTTACAAGGATGTATCAGGTGAAATGCGATCATATAACCACTACTTTAACTTTAAAAGCTCCAGCACCATATGAGTGCGCCCTTCAGAAGCAATAACGTTACCATAAATGTATCTTACTCTCATTGCACAGTTGTTCTAATGATATTGTCCCACATTTTACACAATACAGAAATATTGTAGGTGAAGACAAGTTTCATTTAGACTAACTTATTTGTCTTTTTAGTTGGTTATGAATGAACATCAAATAACTAGAACCGCCTCGTTGTGTAGTGGCTAGCACTCTCAGCTGTCACCAAGGAGGTCTGGGTTTGATTCTCGGCTCTGTCAAGTACTTTAATTCTGAATTGAGATCTGGAACGTTGTACACTTAGCCTCGTGAGGCCAAACTGAGACGAGGTTGGTTCAATTCCCACCTCAGTCAGCTTGGAAGGGGTTTTCCATAGTTTCTTACTGCTCAGGAAAATGCCAAGATGGTTCCTAAATTAAGAACACGACCACATCTTTCCCAATCCTCATCTGAATTACAGTAACACAGATTATCACACAAATTCCACACGCATACTCACTTACACGGGACTTCAACACCACGATGTTGAAAAGCCCCATATAAATCAACAACAACATATAATTAGCGATACTTGTATTTTCCTATAAAATGTTCGAAAGCCATACACGATATTGATTAGGAGGTCCGGTCGACTGAGATTAGTACATAATGTTAAGGAAGGCCAATCATTCATTGAGCTGAGAACCACTCATAGGTTATAATACCTGGACATCGAGCATTGCGGTTTAAAATCTTCGTGCTTAGCACAGGAATCAAGAAGCGTAGACATTCTGCTGTTGTATCATTTCAGGTACTTGTACACTGTGGTCATTTGGTCCCACGTACTTGGGTGTGTGAAGACTTTGCCTTATGATCTGTGTTATTGTGGTGTCTGTAGTATTCGGTGTATTTGTAAGTCAATTCAGATGAAGATTGAGAAGGAGAAGGCCATGGCCTTAATTTAGGAGTTTACATAGTATTTACCTGGAATAAAGTGGGAAGCCCCTGAAAACCACTTCTTGGATGGGTGAAGTGGGAATTGAACCCACCTCTTTTCAGGTCTTGCTAACGAGGCTGAGTGCGCCCCGCCCGGCTGTCAGACCAGAATTACATTTCTGGGGAGAACCAGGGTTCGAACCCTGACTTCCGGGTTGACCACCTAGAATGCTAGCCTCTACTCCACACACTGTTAAAGGGAAGGATCTTAATCTTAGGCCAAACTGCCTCCCTTTCAATACTCACCTGAATTAAATCACACACACTACTACTGACACCGCAATATCATGGATCCACACAAACCCTACACACACTTAAGTGCACGGGGATAAATGACCGCGATGTCCTTCCCCCACAAATGAAACTAAAACATTGATCTTAATTGAAATTTTAGGGAAGGTTTATCAATATCAAGCGCGACCAGAACAAGCTAGGTTTTATCACTAAGTATATTAGGATGACAAATATACGGCGAGATTTATACGAGGGCTGTCTTTTTCAAGTTCAGATGGACTGTATAAAAATAACAGATTGACATACCAAACTGATTTTACTACTAAATGTTTTGTTGTTTTATTCTTATGTCTTAACATAATCGCAAAAACGATAGAAACATTTGTCGTATCGTTACACAGCTTCCCAATGCCCTCGGCAAAAAATTCTGCCGCCACTGAAGTGAGTACGTCTCGAGAGTCTCCTGAAGTTTTTCTTTTTGGCGAGGCGTTGCCGCCCAACCATACCTTCAATTCTCGAAAAAGGTGAAAATCATTCACGACCGCACTGTGCCAACGTTACGATAGACTTTTTCAAAGAATTCAAGTGTGAAGTTATGGACAATCTGCCGTTTAGTCCAAACCAGCACTGAATGAGGCTATGTGATGGATTAAATAACCTACAGTACATGACCTGCATTGTGATAAATTATGGGACAATCGTAGTCGTATTACACAACAATACTAAAATCATATTTTAATAGACCAAAAGGTCTCACTATCGTACTAGTGTACTCTATTACCTGTCTTAAACAAAAGTTTTCATCGCTGCTCAAGATTACTCATACCAACACACGTCCAGCACCTAGAAGAAATTGTGTCCTAAGTCACATCATGAAACGGGATCTAAATTACATGCATACAACACTGAATACTTATGTACCTGAATATTAATTCTAGGTTCTGATTTAGCAATTTTCCCAAACACTGGTTCAATAGAACGTCAATAAAAGATTCCCTTTTCAGAAATGAACATTCGTATAATCTATAATTTACGATACCTACAATAGCATATTGAGGCTGATGATCTGGATTTTTCCGCCCTTTAAACGATCACCACCATCAACATTACAATAAAGAATTTCGTACTGAAATATGTAATTTTCAGAATTGGTAAATATCTATGGATCCCCCCGTTTGTATTTTAGGAATTTTGCACTGTCACCATATAAAATTTCTGAAAACTACCGTATTGAGAAAGATTAAACGCATCTTGCTGTAAGTAGAGATCCAGTGTGCCAAGTGTCAGTGCACTCAGATGGTTAGATCACCAGAAATGTTATTTGAGATATTAGAAGCACACTTGAGGGCCATGTTTTTGTGCTTATGAAGACTTTAAAAGTCGTATATGTGTATCTACTTCAGCAGTCCTCTTATCACTACCCAAAATTTCAGTTTAATTTCTCTAATAGTTTCGTGGATGGTGTTAGACCCTGGGGTTCCTACAGGGTATAACCACCCCCTATCAGCCCCCTTTTCACCACCCTTCATCCCCATTTTACGCCTAAACCATAAAGGAACCGACAACAACACACCATCTAGCCATCACAGTTATACTCAAGCTTGGCAAGCTAGTTCCATACATGTTGTAAGTAACACAAGGGATGTGCCGACTTTGTACGCAACATCGGACATCGAACTTTCTAAGTAGCACAAGGAATGTGCTTGCTATTCTACACACCATCGACGCTTCCCATAAATACCCGCTACACCAGGAAACGAGGTCTCTCTCCGTCCCTCGCTCAGACAGACCAGTAGATTGGTGAATTTACTTTCGGTTTTCCCGCACAATTCCTTTCTGAAGTCCAGACCTCTAATTTGTGATCATCGCCTCCATTACTGTACTTTGTACTCCGCTAAATTCAACTAGCGAGTCTTTACGCAGTCCACGCTAAACAGTAATTAAATAATTTACATTATGTTAGATTAATTTGTTGTATTTCTTGAATTCTTGTTTTAACGCCAGCTCTCAGCCAGCGAACCCTAGACCGCTGCACCACAGTGCCAGACCAATGCGCGGCCATTGTCACCGTAACCTTGTACACAGCCGTCATCATTAAGCTTAGCCTGCACTTTCTGCCTGTATCCTGTCTACGCTCTCTTTCACTTAAGCTCTCTCTCACTCCTGTACAACACGTCACTCTCGAGTATTGCCCTGCAGACAATTACACTCATCTCTTTAGACGTAGCCACCCCAACCGAGCTAACAACACCCAGGGCAAAACAATTTGGTGGAAGCGCGGGTTGTCGCAAGCAAGGGCTCATAAAACGAGCCTAGCGACAACGACCCTGTACCAATTCCAACTAGCCAAGCGAGTGAGAAAATCAAATACCCACGTAAATTAACAAATTATAGGCCCGGATAATCGCAATTAGAAGGACCCATACAACGGGCCCAACGACTAGATTAAGCCAATACATCGAACAGGCTTAACGCGAACCCGCAGCACCTACTCAGCCAAGCGAGAAAATATTTCACTTATCCTCCCAAAAGCCAAGCAAGTAAAACTACTCATAGTATAGGAATTAAATTCCCCCCACTAGCCAAGCCACTACAAAACTAAAACTAGCCCCAATACCTACACGTCTAGCCGTCACGAGCCAATACAAAGCGAGAAGTTAAATACCCCCCCCCCCCCCCCCGCCCTTGAAAACTAACACAGGAATAAGGAACACTAAACACTTTCGGTAAATACACAAACAGGTCAACCACTCACCCTTGCAAGCACGCATCACATGTTCACTCTGCAAACTACCCTAAGGGACTGGGCACACGCACTCAAGGCAGATCCAACACCACTCAGACCCAAAATAAAAAATAAAAACCAAGACTTAGTAGACGAAAACACTGCACTTCGCCTACTCCAGGAACTTGAAGCGACAGGCTCGTTGAAACACATAACAGCGGTACCATCTCTCTCTACTAGCACTCTTCATTAAAATTTTAAATTATTTTTAAGAAAAGTTGAAAATATTTTCAAACTGTGTGTCGTTAGGCCCTTTGACATTTTTTTCGAAACATAAATACTACATTCAAAAGGGGGGCATCACCCCGAGTCTTTGGACACCTCGTACACACCTCTATCCTTATTGGTTTGCGAGATATTAAAATGCCAATGACCTATTAGTTTTTGCTCTTTTGGTTGCATTAAGGGGGCTACAGGAAAAAATGAGGCGTCAACCCCTCATACAAGTCCCTATCCTTATTCGTTCACGAGATATTAACAAAAGTGCAGTTAGGCCCTTTTGCCAAAAATTAAAAATACATTTAAAAACAGGGGATTACCCCAAGTCCTACAACCCTTCATACAAGTCCCTAGCCTTATTTGTTTGCGATACATTAACAAAAGTGCAGTTAGGACTTTTGACAAAAATGAATAATGCATTCAAAAACAAAGCGTTACCCCAAGTGTGTAAAAATGTCAAAATCCGATCGGGGATCATAAAATATTAACAAAGGTACAGTTAGGTCCTTTTGACAAAAATTAAAAATATATTCAAAAACAGAGCGTTACCCCAAGTCCAACGACCTCTCATACAAGTCCGCAGCCTTATTGGTTCGCGAGATATTAACCAAAGTATAGTTAGGCCCTTTTGACGAAAATGAATAATACATTCAAAAAACAGGGCGTCACCCAAAGTGCTACGACCCCTCATACAAGTCCCTAGCCTTATTGGTCCACGAGATATTAAAAAGCGTATGACCTATTAGTTTTCGATCTTTTGGTTGGTTTAAAAAAATAACTCATTCATAAATAATTATTTAAAGAGCCCGCCCTCTTACAAAAATCCCAAGTGCGCATGTGTAAAAAAAAAAGTTAATTCATATTGGCATCCAGATCTACGCATGTCTTTTCATGTGGAACAACATTTAATTTCATCATAGCATTAGACTGCATGTCTGTCGTACATGGAAAGCCATGTTTACTAAAAAGTTATTATTTCACCCCCTAGTAGGGGTAGGTTTTATTTTGGGGTGAAAATAAGTTGTCTATAAGAAAGGGGGCGTCACCCTGAGTCCAACGACATGTCGCATGCCAAAAATAGACCGTGTGTTCGCGAGATATCCACATGAGAGTTCGGCGTAGCCAAGCGGCTAGTGTCACTCGTTTAAAACCGCCTTACTCCCCTACTGTACAGTTTTTGTCCTAGAGACTTGAAACTTGGTTTGTAGGTAGAGGGGATAAGGCCCATTAATTTATGTCAAACCAACTTTTTTTTATAAAATTCTTAGTTTCCAAACTATAAGAATTTCAAAATTGGACTTTTTTAATGTAAAAAATAAGTTTTGTTCTTAAAATAAAGGGCATAGAGACCTTTCGTTTAAGCCATTGCACAACGTTTTATCATGTTTGGTTTTGGAAATATCGCCTACTTTTGAAAACAAGAATTTTCAATTTAAATATATATATATATATATATATATATATATATATATATATAACAAGTGGTCCATTGGAAAGAGGACGTCAGCTCAAGTAATTTAACACCTCATATGTTCAAATCAAATCATAGGTTCGCGAGAAATGTCTACTTAAAAGTAACAACTTCGCTTGGCCGCCATGTTGGTTTATGGGCACAGCCACGTCTAGTGAACCAGGATTGGCCTTACCTACTCATATATTTTTTTTTTTTCAGGAGCGTAATTTACATAGGTAATATACATTGTACGAAAGTGATAGCTAAAAGACTCGAACCCTTTGCTGAATGTGTGTTGGGGGACTATCAGTGAGGATTTAGGAGTGGGAGATCGACAACTGACCAAATCTTTACCATCAGAAGTATAATGGAAAAATGTTATGAATATAATATCCCAGTTCATCAGTTGTTTGTGGATTATAAAGAAGCATATGACAGCATTGAAAGACCATACCTCATAGAATCCATGCACCTACTAGGAATACCTGCAAAGCTTGTGCGGCTGGTTGAAATGACACTGAAACAAACGCGAGGAAAAGTATCGTTGGCAGGAGAAAAATCTCGGGAGTTTAAGGCGACTCGTGGATTGAGACAAGGCGACGCTCTATCATGCATGCTGTATTACGCTGGAACGAGTAATACGGAAGATAGAAATCAACCCAGATGGAACACTGTTTAACAGAACAATGCAATATCTTGCATATGCTGACGATGTAGATATTTTGAGCAGAAATGAGAGGAGGCTTACGGAAGTGTTGAGAGAATTAGAAGATGAATCATTGAAAGCAGGGTTGTGCATTAATAAGGACAAAACAAAGTATATAGTAATGAATAGAACACAAAGAAATACAGGAGGAGATCAGGTAAAAATAGGAAGGTATAGTTTTGAAAGGGTTGCATTCTTTAAGTATTTAGGGTCAGTCTTGACAGAGAAAAACGAGACTCATTTGGAAATAAAAGAAATAATTAAGGCAGGCAACAAGGCTTATTACAGCTTGCAGCATCTTCTGAAATCACGGCTGATCAGCAGAAGGAGCAAGAAACGCATATATAGGACGGTGTTACGACCCATTGTAATGTACGTATCTGAGACGTGGGCAATGACAAGACGTGATGAGATCCTTCTAGACACCTGGGAGAGGAAAATATTACGTCGTGTATATGGTCCTGTGCAGGAAGAAGATGGATGGCGGATTAAGACGAATACCGAGGTATACGAGATGTATGAAGAACCTAGTGTTGTGACGGAGATCAAGAAAGCAAGCCTTAGATGGCTGGGACACATCGAACGTATGCCAGCTGAATGAACTGTAAAGAAGGTATATTGTCAGAAACCAGAGGGACGTCGCCTGCCTGGATATCCAAGGAAAATATTGCTTGACGACGTGGAGGAAAATCTCCGGCAGATGGGTGTGAGTGGCTGGCGCCGTCGTGCCCGGGACCGGAATGAGTGGAAGAGGATCGTTGAGGCGGCCAAGGCTCTACATGGGCCGTAGTGCCAATGGGTAAGTAATATACATTGTATCCTGCTCATTCATTGGCAAATTCGAATTGACCGACTGAAGAGTTACAAATAACTTTCAATTTCAAATCTGCTTCTCCATAGAATTAATGGTTGTATCCAAAATTTAAATGTGGATTTTCACTCTCTATTTTAAGGCTGATGCGCTATTATAGCAGATGCTCTTTTGTTTAAAAGGAATTAAAGCTTGTAGATTGACATGATCGTTAAACCAATTTGTATTTGTGGGCTGTTGGAACGTGGTTTACCTGCATTCACTTCTATCCGCCTCTTGCACTGAAATGATTTGTTTAGATACCAAATTAACATCGGTCCATTACATGAATTATATATCAATTAACCAGATCAAGGGATTCATATACTGTAACATAAATTGCCTATGTTATATCAATTAACCGTGTATTGCCTACAAATTACAAGTAATGCAAAATAATTTGGCTGAGTAAGTAAACATACTATACCGGTAATGAAAGGTGATAGTTATTGAAGAGAGCAGAATAACGAGGTCATCTGCTCCTAGTATTAGCAGTAATATTGACGGACCAAATTAGGGATTGCATTTTGTTAAGAATACTAAAAATATTTATTAATAACTTGATTATTAAAAATTGAAAGGGATCAATGCTTGTAGGGAGACATAATAGCGTGTTATTTTGTGTTGAATATCCTATGTCATATTTTTCACGTTAGGGCATATAAATACTTGTTTTCTAGTCTAATGTATTTAGGCACCATCTGTGTTGTCCGACTGGAAATAGTTTTTTAATAGAACAAGGAACATTGAAAAATGGCTTCTATCACTTCAATATTCAACAATTATTTAATTTATTTGTTGTCTTTAGTAGTGGCGAAGTTAGGGCTAATGGACGTCTCTGGCGCTTAACCACGCTTATGTACGTTCTTACAATCTAGTGAAATGAAAATCCACAGCCTGCTGCCAGTCTCCGACCGGGTCAGGAATGGAATGAATGAAGCCCCCATCTAGCGGCGAGGATATGAACTGTGACGGCTGCCGAGGCCTGACGCACTCCTCTGGGGCAATGATTAAATGAATGACAGATGAAATGAAATGATAGTGGAGAGTGTTGCTGGAATGAAATTTTGACAGGGAAAACCGGAGTACCCGGAGAAAAACCTGTCTGCCTCCGTTTTGTCCAGCACAGATCTCACATGGAGTGACCGGGATTTGAACCACGGACCCAGCGGTGAGAGGCCGGCGTGCTGCCGCCTAAGCCACGGAGGCCGTTCTTACAATCTAGTGCACTCGAATATTCTCAACATAAAAATGTCTGGTCCACAAGGGTTGTGACATGTGCAGGCATATGTCACCAATGTGCTAAGTAATTCATTAACATAATATTAACATTTACTTCCAACAAATCATTTGACACATTGTACTAAGTATCGTCAGTAAAATTTGAAATAGTTTCATTATGGTGAATAAAGTTATGGAAGTTTAAAGTTAAATGCTCCAAATTACACGGTCTTCCCTTACTAAGAAATATAATATGAGATGGAAAGATAAATACCATACTTTAAGGCGAGTGACACCTTAAGGGAATGGTTTATATATAGAGAAGTAGCATCCCATTCACTGTGAGAATTGTGATGATTTCTTATATTGACGTAACAAGATACCAAAGAATAAATTGCCATATATTACTCATGAAGATACTTAATCAGAAAATAAACCTCAGCCATGAAAGAAAATGCATTAGCTAACTATACATGAAAGGAATTGTCGTGAGGAACACAACAACTAATTTTCTATTATTATTTCAAATTAGAAAGCAGTCCGTTATAATTTAATTCTTCCTGAATCTTACTCTGCTGCAGTAGAACATCTCCTTCAATATCTTATCAAGAAATCTTACCATATATATCAAAGTTAATATCTGCTGCCTTCGGCCTTATTTGATCAATTCTCAGGAAGTTCTCCCAAGAAAGTTACACGACTTACAATATTTCTTTGTAGTCGTCTTGGATATACGGTTACCAACCGTCGACTAGTAGTGGGAGTCCAATGATGAAATATATTTCTCTGTGTAAATAAGCTTTAGAGAAATCTATTCTCCATGCTAAATAATGTAGCTACAGTACTGTATATTTCTCAAATGAAAAGATCGATCACTTCATAGAGTTTTGGTTTTGCATATCGTA
This sequence comes from Meconema thalassinum, assembly GCA_946902985.2. Taxonomy (NCBI): domain Eukaryota; kingdom Metazoa; phylum Arthropoda; class Insecta; order Orthoptera; family Tettigoniidae; genus Meconema; species Meconema thalassinum. The sequence continues at coordinate 1,160,408,380 of OX336389.2, forward strand.
AGCTTGATGTGGATGAGGTTGATGGATTCTTATGGAAAAGCTCTTGAATTCCTTGATAAAAGTTGCTTCCACAGAGAAGGTTCCCTCAGTAACGATCCCACATGTCACTATGTGAGACGAAGTCTCAATTAGTAGAAACTTGACGAATCCAGGATCTTACCTTACCATAAAATCTGAGATATTTATGTACATGCGATTCTCGCATCTAGTATATAATATTTGCGGAAAGTTATCCAAAAGAGTGCATTATATGACATAGGAGTTATTTTAAACCAAGACCTTCATCAGGCGTGCAATACTTGTTAGGTAAATACCAAATCTTAAAACGAACCAAGTATATATAGAGTGTAGACACTATAACCAGTCTTGCGTAGCTTGATATTTGTTGCGAATGCTGGTCCATCTCGGTACGATTTGCAGCGTTACTACTATTGGTGGCCATGAAACCAATACAGGGTTCCTGATCTCATCACTTGAACTTCCTATGAGATTCATTCTTCCTCTAGTTTTGATTGGATGGAAGTACATTATTATGTTCAGTTTATATCCCTGTGTTTTAAATTGCACACCTAAACGTTCTAAGTGTTTTCATCAGGGTATGCGTACGAATTGTAGTGGGTGTAAAGCGATTGCTTCCTACACCAACAACGATACGAAACTGTCGATGAAAGTTACTTACTGTTTGTCAATTAGTAGAAAATTTCCAGTACAAACGGAATAGTTACTTATTTTACTACCGACAGTTCATGACGTATTACATTTTTCAAATTTTTGCTTTTCTTAAAATATTGTGAAGCAATACGTCTACTTAAATGTCAGCTGTCTTTTCTACTCGAGGGCGTGGTCGCGCAGCGGTTAAGCTGCTGTGCTCTCACCACGGCGGACTGGGTTTGATTCCCGGTCAATGCATGTGAGATTTTCAAATTGAAATGCCATATCCTGTGGTTCAGATTCCAAGTAAAAAGGAGGTCCCGTGGCTTATGATTTCCAGATTAACGGTCACGTAAAACTACAATCTTCCTTCTTTCTTTTCTACTCAAGTGTTTTTTGTGAGAGGGACGATAGTAATAATAATAATAATAATAATACCGGTAATAAGAAAGTTATTGGTTTTACGTCCCTTTTAACTACTGCGGCTTTTATAGACGCCTGGGCGCCGGTATTGTGATGGGCACAGCATGCGAGAACATTGCCACAGCATCACGCAGCCCGTCATTGTGAGAGGAATAATTTGAATGTTAGGGGTGGGTTTGTTCCTGTTGATTGCTACCACTTGGAGACGCAAGGGAATTTTTAAGTGCTGTTTAATCTGTTGACAGAGGTTCTTCGAATTTACACATCCTGAATTGCCAGATGATTGCACAGGGATTTAATGTTACAACATTTGACAGAGCAGACAAGAGTTACATGAGAGTCCTACCTGATACGCCTCACAGCATGCATGTGGAAAGAAAACTATAATGTATACACAGCATGCAAAATAGTTAGAATTTTCCTAAGACCTAAGATAAATATAGACGAAAGTTTATCAATGGTTTATTCTTCAGTTATATTCATGGTTTAATTTCATAGAGATTATAACAATATCGATTCAGGTAGTCAAACCAAGTGTTATTTTTGTAAACAAACATAATTAAAATGCCAAGAAACCTTATACAATACCTTTTACAAGCTAAATGATTGACATGGTGATTTTATAGACATGACAAACGCCATATTTCAGATTGTTGTGCCTTATTGACGCGATCCTCTGCGTTGCAGCCATGTACACTCTCTAATGTCAAATGATGACGTCCTATTTCGCATTGCCGTCCGTCAGAGAAACCGGAGCATTACTGGGCGACGTGTGCCTTGTAATCCCCAACAATAATTCTTAATAATATTACGCCAAACAGTAAGAAACAACAATTCAAATATTTAACATCTAGTCGATTCAATCATTCAATGTCAAGCCAAAATATGCACAAAAATTGAACAATTGGATAGATGTTCAATATTTGTATAGCTAATTATTCATTTGTATTGATTGGCGTATCATTATTAAGAATTATCTATTGATTAATACTGTTAATATTCTGCATTCTCATAGCATGGTAAGTGTTATTGCTTTTTTTTCACCAACAATTTTTTTACGACCCGACATCCTACAATTTAATGTAACGTGGATTTTTCCAGCCTTTCAAAAAATCAGTCTTATTCTGTCGGAAATTGGCCCCATGTTCTTCAGATTAGGAAGCGAACATATCCGATGATCCAGTGACGAAGAAATGCTATGTTTATGTACTGTATGGTATAAGGAGATTATTCAGTAGCACATTCCAGGCAGAGTAACCGCTCCAAACATTGAAAGAAAAAAAAACATTAAGAATGGAAATGTGTAATTAGTAGAGACAATTGAAGTTCGCGGTGTCATTTGGTGACAAGCTAGATATTAAAGCATCTAGATACATGTGTTGCCTTTCTCATTGGGTCACAGTTTACTTGACCCACCCTGGAGTTTTCGAATCTGTAATAAGTATTCTACAACAACCGACAGCGGTAGCTCTGTGGACTGGATAGATGTGGGTTTGAGCCCCACTGTCGGGCGTCCTTGAAATGAATTCCCGCGATTTCCACATTTCCAACTCCAGGTAAATGATGGGTTGGCACCTTCTGTCAGGCCACGGCCGCTGTCTAGCACATCCTTGCCCAGTTTCATTCATCTTCATTGATTTCATCTCTCAATAACTTCTCTCCTGAGGATGGCGTCAGGAAGAGCTTCCGGCCATAAAAACCACCCGCCACATATAATGTCATCGCATCTCATCCCCGACCCCGTTGGATACTGGAATAATAAGGGGTAGACATACATACAATAAACAGTCTACAACAGAATGAGCGTTTCGTATGCAACTTAGTCTCCGGCAAAATTACTTCCCCTCGGTGACAGCAGCCAATGAACACAGGATATCAGTTGAAATAGGCGTTACATTTTTCATTCGTAATACCAGGGTTTACTGTATGCAATTTTTAAGAAGTTTTATACCAAGCATGCTTGAAAAAGACTACGTTATACTATGTCTGTGGTGTGTATTCCTTGAAGCTAGGAGTGTGTTATTGTCAGCCGAAGTGAAAGCCACCAGTGTGATTGCTATCCCCGGTGCACTTGCTGGATAGCGATTACACTTTAGAACACGTATCTATTTCATTCGAAAAAATTAGCGGCTCCTGAACATAATATCAGAAACAGAATTCCTGGTTTTTAACATATCATCAGAAATAGACTTCCTGGTTTTTAGTTCCCGCGACAATGCAGGACAAGTGATGTAGAAACGTGAGTGAGCAACTTAACAGCTCCCTAGCTCCATTGTTGAGATTGAAGATAATGAGTCACATGAATGCATTAGTTAAGATTATTCCACTACATCCGACAAAACCATACCATGTTATACACACATCAAAAAAAGTTTTGCATCACCTCGGTTCCAAGAGTTCCGGAACCTTTAAATACAAAGGGAATAGAGATCAACACAAACAACATTTCAGCTCGTTTTATTGCTCATGAGACCCACACATTGCATGTTGTACCATCATACAGCTAGACTTTCAGCATTTGTGGTCCAGATTGCAGTACACACCACTACCTCTAATACCCAGTAGCACGTCCTCTTGCATTGATGCATGCCTGTATTCGTCGTGGCATACTATCCACAAGTTCATCAAGACACTGTTGGTCCAAATTGTCCCACTCCTCAACGACAATTCGGCGTAAATCTCTCAGAGTGGTTGGTGGGTCAAGACGTCCATAAACAGCCCTTTTCAACATATCCCAGGCATGTTCGATAGGGTTCATGTCTGGCGAACATGCTGGCCACTGTAGTCGAGCGATGTCGTTATCTTGAAGGAACGCATTCACAAGATGTGCACGATGAGGTCGAGAATTGTCGTCCATGAAGACAAATGCCTCTCCAATATTCTGCCGATATGGGTGCACTATGGGTCGGAGGATGTCATTCAGGTATCGTAAAGCCGTTTCGGAGCCTTCCATGACCACCAGTGGCGTACGTCGGCCCCACATAATGCCACCCCAAAACATCAGGGAACCACCACCTTGCTGCACTCGCTGGACAGTGTGTCTAAGACGTTCAGCCTGACCAGGGTGCCTCCAAACACGTCTCCGACGATTGTCTGGTTGAAGGCATATGCGACACTCATCGGTGAAGAGAACGTGATGCCAATTCTGTGGGGTCCATTCAGCATGTTGTTGGGCCCATCTGTACCGCGCTGCATGGTGTCGGGGTTGCAAAGCTGGACCTCGCCATGGACGTCGGGAGTGAAGTTGCGCATCATGCAGCCTATTGCGCACAGTTTGAGTTGAAACACGACGTCCTGTGGCTGAACGAAACGCATTATTCAACATGGTGGCATTGCTGTCAGGGTTCCTCCGAGCGGCAATCCGTAAGTAGCGGTCATCCACTACAGTAGTAGCCCTTAGGCGGCCTGAGCGAGGCCTGTCATCGACAGTTCCTGTATCTCTGTACCTCCTCCATGTCCGAACAACATCGCTTTGGTTCACTCTGAGACGCCTGGAAACTTCCCTTGTTGAGAGCCCTTCTTGACACAAAGTAACAATGCGGACGCGATCGAACTGCGGTATTGACCTTCTAGGCATGGTAGAACTACAGACAACATGAGCAGCGTACCTTCGTCCTGGTGGAATGACTGGAACTGATCGGCTGTCGTACCCCCTCCGTCTAATAGGCCCTGCTCATGCATGGTTGTTTACATCTTTGAGCAGTTTTAGTGACATCTATGAACAGTCAAAGGGACTGTATCTTTGATACAATATACACAGTCAACGTCTATATGCCGGAGATCTGGGAACCGAGGTGATGCAAAACTTTTTTTGATGTGTGTAGAATTCATATTGTGAAATGCCCAAATAGAGACTGACCAAGTGAAGTCGAAATATAGCAGAACAAGTATAATATACAGGATTATTCACCGAAGTTGTGAGACCCGAATAAATAGACTACTAATCTTATATCCCACCTCGTGGCGCAATGGCTATCAACCTTCGCTGACACGCCTTAGGCGTGGGTTGGATTCCCGGCTCTGCCATGAAATTTAACTATGATTTGAGGACTGGAACGGGGTGGGTTCAATTCCCACTCCAGCCACCCTATACTGTAAGTGGTTTTCTGTGGTTTCGCACGTTTACTCTTACTTCAGGTAAATGTCGAGATTGTTCCTGATTTAAGGCCATGGCGTTCTCCTTCCCAGTCCTCACCTGAATTACAAGTACGCACAGTACGACAGACGCCACAATTATAAGGGATATCTGACAAATTCTGCACACACCCAAATACACAGGGACAAATGAGCATGTCCAAGCACGAAACTTGAAGAAACAACAAATAACAACGAAACTCTATATTCAGTTTCTTAATTTGTATTAAACAGCTAGCAAGAAAACGTACTTAGTTTTTACCCGGGATTTGGTAACGGAGATATCGATGCTAACTTGGTATTTTTATATGGAACGATCTTCCACAAGCAGAACACATCAAATTATTACGAATTAAGTCATATTATTCATTAAAAATCAGGAAATTACTTCCTCAAATATCTATAGTAATCCGAATCGTCATTCCGGAGCCTGAGTGCGTCTCTTATCAAACAGTAGAAGACGACGCGATGTGTCTGTTTCGATGTCACTCACACATGCGCATTCCACATCTCGCAACTACAATATGATGGTTCCCAAGCTATCAGTCTGCAGAAGAACTAGCCTATTTGGATTATTATTGATGCCATACTTGAAAAAGTAAATTCCTGGTATTTGAAACAATATATATGGATTAATTTTTACTAACAATAATTGGTCATACTCGTCTGGTGGCACAAAATATAGCTCCATTAAAAATACAAAGTTAATGTCGATATCTCTTTTATTATAATTCCAGGTAATAGCAAAGCATGCTGGATTATTACTTTCATAATACCATTTGAGGGTCTCAATATGAAATGTTGATACATTAATCGGATTAAACGTTATTCTACTGTAACATCACAGGTGAATATCCCTGTATATTATTCGAATGACGATATGCAGAAAGGATCTAAGCACCACATTGGTAATTTTTACATAATGCTGCTATCTAGTTACCTAGATTGAGTACTACTTAGCCCATGATTCACAGAACCAGTTTTTGCAAGTAACCGTGGATATACATTTATTTTTAAATCCGTAACGAACGGAGGTACATTTTAGTTATGCAGGATGACTCAAAAAGTACTGCATTCGAGAACTTTACAACAGCGCCACGCAGCAAGACACGGACAATGATATTCAAATATTGGTGGGAATTTGACGTAGCTTATTGCAGAAAACCAAGGAAAATCGACCTACCTCTTATAAATTTTGCCACACGAGGCTGAGTGCACCCCATTCCCGCCCTCAGACCAGAATGACATTTCTTGGCAGAGCCTGGGATTGAAGCTGGGCCTCCATATTGCTAGCCACTATGCAACGAGGCGCACGGTATGGAATTGATTCAATATCTAAGTAGCTGACTCGTCAAAAACAGTCACATTAAAAATGGGTTAAAATGAGGCCGTGGTTAGGAAATATCCCAGCATTTGTCTAGAGTTGAAATTAAAAGCCATGGAAAATCATTTTTAAGACAAGTTAAGTATAATTCTGTCTCTAGTAATGAAATAAATAAGACTGCTGGCAGAGTCGAGAATCAATGCCTGAGCCTCTAACGTTATGCTATTGTCAAAGCAATAACACGCTAAGTATCAAATTCTACAAACTTGCATTTCCGCTCTTACAGAAGCAACTGGTGACTGCAGTCACCTTGCGACATAACATTCGCTTGCAAGCGTACAAAGTAAACTGTGGAAAACTCAATTATCAACCCCGTATGGTTAAATGTATAGGGAACTTGTGATAACTTAATCATTAGCCCCGTGTACTTGGGTGTACGTGTGGACGATGGATATCTTGGTTAGTATCGCTATGTATTGTAGTTGAGTGTGCTTACCTCGTTTCAGGAAATTAAAACAATTTGGTTATCAGCATCATGCACTCGGGTATCTGTAATGACTTGAGACATATCGGTTATCAGCACCGTGGAATGTATATAGGGTAATAAGTTACAGCCAGATTTACACAAGAGTAAGTCGGAAAAGATCTGTGTGCGGTTATAGTAATAACAACCTAGCCTCAAATAGCCTAATACCGTCAGTTTCGCAAGATAGCATAACGAATAACAGAAATGAAAACGTAAAAATGCTTCAGGTAAGTAAAACTCACTCTAAATGTTAAAAATTAACCGTTCGGGTATGCTGTCGTGTTAGCTAGGTGTCGTAACACCTAAGTCATCTGTCTTGGATAAAACGAACATCTTATCTATGTATTTAAACATACAGTATCGCCGTTGCATATAAGAAAGTTGAGAGCATAGAGGAAATTTAGCATTTAAGAAATTTTAGTAATCTTAATACATAAATGGCCGTGCGTGTTAAATAGTCCATGTCATTTACATAAATAGTCAATATTACATTCTCTTACACATTACTCTGTAACGTCATGCTACAAGATTATTCTTGCTTAAGCTGCGCCGTGACCTTGAGCAATCGCCACGTGCAGCTACCACCATGGCCGTGCGTGGCAAAGCACACCTGCTTGTTAAATATTAATTATTAACTAATTTGCCGTTGGCTACCGACCAACTACAAATATAGATCCTCCTTCCCGCGTAGGGAAAATAACTCTCGCGGTAGCAATCACAACCAATCAATCAATAATTACCTAATAATAAGAATATTTAGGTAGTCATGTCTTTCGACAAATCAAGAATCAATAATCCATGAATACTCATTTGAATAGACCACCAGAGTCTCACCACTAGTCATATGCAAACAGTAAGGTACAGTCGCGTAAAAATAAAAATGGATCTCTCCCATATCGTTAAGTCCTTTGGGTAAATTTAACAAAATAAGTCACCCATGGCAAAGGCGGCTACATCTCCAGTAAAATGAGCTATGGCACGCCTTTCTAACATTATGGGTTCCAAAGATATCAGGGTGGAGGGGGTTAAATCGATGACTTTGATTTTTTTGGAAACAATAAGTCGTCCATGGTAAAGGGGGTTCAGCCCGAGTAAAATGACACCTCACGCAAGTCTAGCATTATGTGTCTACGAAATATAGGGTAAAACCTTCGATACGCGGTGCTTGCTTTAACGCTCACGGCTACAGGTGTAATAGAAGTCCCTTCATTTCTCTGGTTAAATCTAGAGTAAATAGTCAGTAAATAATCATTTAAAAATCCCGCCATCTTACAAAGGCCGTGAGTGTCCATGCGTACAAACAGAAATCACTGTGTCACCCCCGGATAAGGGTAGGTTATATCTTGGGGTGGAAATATGTAGTCCACTGGAAAGTGGGCTTCATCTCGAGTCATTTGACACCTCATACAGGCCTCTAGCATTATTTGTTCGCGAAATATAAAGGCTTTGTCACGAAAAGTATAGCGGGTTGCCTATCCAGTCCCTGCCTTAAGCAGAATTCTTACCTTTCTTCTACTAATACATTTACACACAGTACCATAGACGTCACTAATGAACAGACAATCAGACAAATTCCACTCACACTAAAGTACATATGGCTGACGTAATTTAGCAACATAAGAAAATGGTGTCTTTTTTCTCATGTTGCTTCTTGCAAGAAATTTTGAAACGGCTTTAATTACGACCTCTAAACAAACCTGCCAGCTATTGGTTTCAAATACATGATCATGTATTATATGTATTATAGCAGCTGATGCATTTCAGTGTGCCAGGCAGTGCCTGACATCCCCTGTGCCAGAATACATGTAAGCTAGTTGCTATGAGTGCCGCTTAAACAACAGTTCTCCAGCTCAACTGCCTGCTAAAAGCAGTGGATAAGAATTCACATGGATTATCAGGTAATCACCAATCAGAGCAAGCCTCTCACAACTGGCATCAATTTTCAAAACAGCGCCCCGAAATTCTGACCCCAAGTAGTACAAAATATATACCAGAAAGTATTTTAATATTCTATGTACATAGCCTACTCAGAGTTTAGTTCAGTGTGATGTGGTGCTGGAAGTGGAGGTAATAACTCCTGAGTTAGCTGACATCGAATATTCCTATCAAACATCCTATATCTTCTCATTGACCACGGACACATTCTTTCCAATAATTTGTTAGAATGGACTGATCGTGCATCCTTGATAGTGAGACGCCCCTGCTCCAAATTCTACGGACAGCCAATATAATGTTTAATTCATAACTTATAAGCCCTGTAAAATTAGACAAATCGAAGGAAAAAATTCCTGGAGTTTTGAAAATTTCTACAGTTGTTCCTTAGTATCCGAATTTCAAGAAAATAAAAAGTCCTTATGGGTGAGGGGCGAGCTCGAGGGAGGGGAGCCTTTTATAGGGGCCCTATTTCAGTTTTTCGCTTATATCCCAGTAACTATCACTCGTAGAAAAAAGTTGTTCGAATAAAACTTAAAGCTAATAAAATTTACTTTAAAACTGGTCCTATGCTGTTTTTATGTAGGACTAATACTTTCGGAGTTAAGGGGCCGAGAAAGTACAAACATTTAAAAAAATCGGGATTTATTTATTATAATGAAACAATAAAGTGTCAGGGTCGTTTATCAATCAAGCAGTCATCTTGTCAGGGTCATCAATCTCATCTTCGTCCATGCTTGCGTCATCTACAACTGGAAGGCCATTGGTGCAGGCTCCCTCGCAGTTTCCATACAGTGTTTTGCAGTGGATTCCTGCCTTGCGACACCCACAACGCGTCCCACAACCTGTCGCACATTTGCAGAAAATTGTGTTGAGGACGGAGGCAGGGGCAGCAGGTTCCATTCTCCATTGTTATAACAGGTCGAAGATTTCTATCGACGCCCCTCGCCCAACCTTTAGCCTATTTTCACCAATGTTTTCATACATCTCCAGCGAAAGGACCCCTAATGTGCCAACGTCTTGAGCAGAGGGAGATGTTCTCATCCTCTCTATCGGCAGAGGAGGAGGAAGCATTCGTGCTGGGGTGTGGAACATTATACCGCCCATGCTGTGGAATGTTTTAAATTCGTCTAATGTGGCAACGTTATAGTCAGCATTGTCAAACACTTACTGGCCGAAGACACTTGGTGGTATGAGTTGTTGAGGATGGTGAATGGCAGATACCTCCAACATTTTAGCATCATTATATGAGGCACTGAACCCAAGATTTGCTAGCAAATTTACCAAGCTCTTAGCACCAAATTTCCGATGTATAAAGAAGGCAATACCATGCATGATAGGGGAAACAAAAGAACGAGGGCGTGGAGCGCTTATGATGGCATGGGACAGAGACATTTCTCTTTTCTTCGCTTTCACTGGATCCTGGGTCCTTGAACTTAAAAGTGCTTCCAAGAAAACAGAGAAAGTTGAAGGGACCATCTGATCTGCCTCATTAAGGAATCCATCACTTGCGGGGTAACGACTAGTGCCGTAAGCTTGACTCTGTATGTCTCTTTTTATTATAGCAGCTGCAGTTCGAACAACTCTCAAGCGTTCTTCTTCTGCAGTTTTACTCCTTGAACTGGAATCATACCTCGATGAGTTCAAAATTTTGTGACCCACTTCCCGAAAGCAGGTGCAGGTGGGTGATTATTAAACGATCACCATATGTCTCCTTCAGCTTATCTTTCACTGTTCTCATCGATGGCTTTTCCCCAGTTATTGCGTCCATCACCTCATCCAGGGAACACTGACAGTCATCTTTGTCATTGAGAAAATTGTATATCTCTTACATAGCACTTGCCACATAATCATTGACAGGACGCCCTCTTTTCTCACCGGTTGAACGTTTTCTTGAAAATAACTTTTTGCAGCAGTTGTCATGGTAAATAGCATCAGCTGCAACCAAATCACCGACAATACTGATCCGTCTTGATACTTGTTGTCCCAATTCGTCCTCCCTTGAGTGGCAGCATCCAAAATGTTTTGCTTCATCTCTAGGCTGCGTACGTTGTAGACTTGCTGACGTTGGTCCAGAGGTTTTTCTTCTGTTTCTGATGAAACTCACCATCAATCGGTACACAGCAAAAGAAACACTTGGCTTTTAAATCAAATTCAGGTGCAATGGAGCGCCGAGATCTTGCTTGTGAGGTCGATGGCTCGTTTCTCGAAGAAACAGCAATGGTGTTTGGTCTGGTACAATTTTTTCGGCAGGAAGTGTGAACAACTCCGTCGGTTTCGTTTTTGAATCGGTCCTTCTTCCCATCGTGTCTTGCAATGCTGGCCCTCAGTAGCCCTTGCATTCCACTTTCACCAACAACCCCGGCGTCTCTAAAAGTCACAGTAGTCAAAAGGGACATACAACCAATAACATTATTATTATATTCAACAGTGTCATCACAAATAAAACACCTCTCTGCCATTATAATCAGGCGAGAGTGGAATTACACAGACAATAAATGCTCTTCACTGTTGTACGTCTTTACTTGTTTCCGAAACAAACAAACAAACAAACAAACAAACAAACATAATATGCTGCCTGTTACCATCCTTTGTTAAAAAAAACTGGTTGTTATTGCCATGACGACAATGTTTAGCTTTTCTCAGTAAACGAAATTAACCACCAGTTAATTTTTAACAATTGTTGGTGACAGGCAGCCTTAATATTATATCTGAAATACTCATAAGCATGGCGTATAACAATGAGAATGTGAATAAATCAAGATTTTTTGAAATGTAGGTAATTTCTCGGCCCCATAACTCTTGAAGTATTAGTCCTACGTAAAACAAGCGAAGGATCAATTTTGTAGTAAATTTTATTATCTTTAAGTTTTATTCGAACAACTTGTCGTTACGAGTGATAGTTACTGAGATACAAGCGATAAACTAAAATAGGGCCCCTATAAAGGGCCCCCCCCCCCTTCGAGCTCGCCCCCTACCCATAAGGACTTTTTATTTTCTTGAAACTTAGATACCAAGGAACAATTGTACCAATTTTCAAAACTCCGGGATTTTTTTCCTTCGATTGGCCTCTATTTGTATAATTTTATTGGGCTATTAAAGCAATGTCTTTGGATGAGAAATAGCCTTATGAGTGAACATCGCAAACAGTAATCTCCTGACATCGCAATTTCATCAGTGAAACTTTGTGTAATTGTAAGCCAGGACACATTGAAAACATCTTTGATTGTACATAACTCCCGAATTAATTTGCGTCATATTAATAGAGTGCAAAATTGTACACCATCTTTTTTCCATGGACCCGTGAATTGGAGCAGCACAGGTGTTATCATATCCTCTTGGCAACTACCGTACTTCCCCCCAGCATGAGAAAGCCTGTCGAGTGCGACTGATCGTAGAGGATAGAAGAACTATCAGAGATATTCCAAGTCTCGCGTACATACTCAAATATGTACAAAGTCACTCTTTCTATGAATGACACAAATGAATTGGGGAATGATCTACAACCACAGATATTTTCCATGTGACCTTAATGAAATGTATGAAACATTTCATTGAGGTTGGGAGATTGACGTCCATAATGTTCCCTTGTCAGATGCTTGTGTTTTTCTTGTTAATGTGAAGAACAGTGGGAAAGATAGAGGCAAATAAAATTTTCTCTAGCAATTACCAACAGAAGGGAATAGAACAAAGAATTAAAATGTTTAAAATGTTACATAGTATTTAAAGAACTATACATCTGTCTTTGCCACAAGAAACAGCTGAATGTTAAAATGGCACGTGCGATGATAATGAGTCGCCTATAGACATGGTATCAAAGCGAATTCTTAATATAATACGAACCTCTTGTCAATTAAATTTCTCCCATCTACTGTACTGTACAACCCTCGACAGTTGAGTGCTGTAAATACAGGGTAGTTCATAACGGCACTGAATTGCCCACAAATTATTGGTACATCAAAGGGGAAATTGTTGTCATTTCAGCTGTTTTGTAAGTAGATCTAGTGATTTTGTAACCTTGGTAGCGATGCTGATCTACAATATTTGGTGGTTTTCAAAACACTAAACAGTGGTTAATTTTACTGATACTACTGACACAATACTATGTGCACAAATGAAAAAACGTTTTATTGGTTCTTGCGCGATATTATTATATTTTCAACGTATAAGCATGAAATGAACGTGGTATATGAGTATTTTGTTTTTTATTCTAGTTGTTTTCCTGTTAATAATAAGCAAGCAATGATCCTATTCCCTATCGTCCTACCGGTTCTCCATATCAAACAGCTTTCCTTGTATGAATAAACAGTTGACCTGCTAATTCATTACATGATAATTATATTAATAATAATAATAATAATAATAATAATAGGCCTAATATTATTAAAAATAATAATAATAATAATAATAATATGATCAAGCAGAAGAAAAGTATGAAGTTATTTAATTACGGTAGTAATTACGGTAGTAATTAACATCACTTCATACATGTTCTCTTTCGATCTCCACATCCACAATATTGTACTGAATTTAGAAATCCACGCCGAGATCAGACAATGCTACTTTCTAAGAAGGGTAACCAGCTACAAATACAGAATCATATGAGATCCATTGATTATCAAGTCCATTTGTTACATATCACACCTTATTCCACATATTATTTTGCCTTGTCTGAAAAAACAAGCAGGTTATAAAATAATTAGTAAGCCCACTCTTGACTATGAAAATAAATTAATCTACCTCTTTGGGTAAGGGTTTACCAATGATCCACTACGCTCCACTGTCTCTTTAATGCTCACGTAGTTACTCCAAGGCTTCTGGTATACATGCTCACTATATTTCTTTGGATTCATCCTCAGAAAATGCTTTTACAAATGAATACAGTATATCACCTCACTTTGAATCACGGCATTTTCACAAGAGCATAGGCAACAATGTCTGCACATATCTTTATGCTTGAGGGCTGGACCAATAGCCTGGTAAGATAACAGATGGAGTAGGTGGGCTCTCTGTAGCACAGGGTTGTCGAAATCCGAGAGGTTTTCTAAATATGAGATCTACCGTATGTTTTAGCCTATTTGCATTTATGAAAAAATAGGCTTATGGGATCACCTTTTGTCCGTGATTGTGTGTTTGCGTATGTGTGTGTGCGAATGTGTGTGTGTCCCCCCCCTTCTCCTCCGCATAAAATCAAAACGGCTGGAGCGATTTCAATGAATCATTGTAAGGTCAGAGAACTATCTTGTCCATCCCCGACCGTACCCTCCCAATTTTATTACGCCTTACCAATCCAACATGGCGGCTGTGCGAAATATTTCACCGGAATTCCATATCGCCGAAACTCTTGCTGATGTCACCATGAAATTTTGTACAGTTATAAAGGGAACTACTAGATGTTTACCTATGTGACTTTCAAAAACCTGTTAACTACAAAACGTAAATGGCGGCCAAGCGAAGTTGAAATATTAAATAGACTTTTCCCGCGAAGTAACCATACGAGTGCAGTGAAACAGGGTAGAGCAAAGTTTTATACAAATTTTAATGAATTGACATCTAATTTAGTTAAAATGTTTACATAACCTCAAGATGGCGGCTTTGCGAAATTTTAAAATTATGTTTCTATTTCTTGTGTTCTATTTATGCGATCCAAGTCAACGTTGGAATAAGAAACCTACGCAATAATTGGCATCTAATGACACATAACGTTATGGCCTATATATAATTATTAAAATCCAACTTGGCGACCATCTGAAATAATTAGACGGTCCTCAATATCTACTAATCTATGTCAGCAATCAATCTGAAATTCAGCATGTTTATAAAGGCTATTAACAAAAGTTCACCTATGGGACTTTTAATAACATGATGAGCACAAATCGAACATGGCGGCGACGCGAAATTTAAATATTTAAATGGACGTTTCTCGCGAATTAACCATCCGAGTGCTGTGAAACTTGTTACGGTAAATGTTTATACAAATTTCAGCCAATGACATCTAATTTATTTCAATTGTCTCCATAACCTCAAGATGGCGGCTGTGCGAAATGTTAAAATCTCGTTTTTATTTCTTGTGTCCTAATCATGCGATTGAAGTTTGAATACTAAACCTACGCAATTATCTTCATCTAGTAGAACATAACGGTACGGCCAACATATATAAAATTCCAACATGGTGTCGATCCGAAATATTTAGACGGTTCTCAATATCTATGAATATATTACATGAATCAGACTGAAATGTTGAATGTTGATAGAGGCAATTAACATAAGTGGGATATATGAAAACAGGCTGTTTATCTCTTCACGGAACTACTTGTTTTATCAAGTATTTAGTTTTTGTTTTTGTTCACGACAAAAACAATGTGCTAACATTGATTTCTTGCTACAGCTTTCAATTATTCTGTAGTAAATACTTTATTCTTCACGGAACAACAGATCAGTGTAATTTACTCCACTACCGGTGGCGGAGAGGGAAGGATTCTTCTCTGAAACGCTCTCCATTATTACTATTTCTTCCTTTTTATAACGGGAATATGACCTGTAAATAGTCATCATATCACATCTAGTCTATTATCAAGTCGTTCATGGCAAAGATCAATGATGAATAATCAGGGAGATCTTTTCTCCAAAATAAATGTCGAGTGTATCCTTATCAGTGGTCTGCATCAGATAATTCTAGCTGGGTTTAATATTCTCGTAGTAGTGGAGCAATAACGTGAACAGTACAAGAACTGACGGATTGTGACTACTTGTATTGATACGGGTGAGGTGGTTCAAAACGTATCGAGTAGGTTCAAAAGTTCATTTACCATAATTGAGCTCCAATTCCATGTCCTTAAAAACTACAAGATAGGCTTAAGCGTGGGGAAATAATGACCATGGTTCACCCAGTTCGAAAGTAACAAGAATCTTTTGGATGAATTCCATCATTTTAGCTGACAAAAACAAAATCTTCATCTGAAGTAGGTGCTGAGTCTCGAATGTAAGCATTAAGTAATATGCACTCTGTGGACAATTTGTTCAATTTAATATTAGTTACACTCTCATGCAATTAATGTTCTGAAACCTTTGCTTATATGCCTGGTATTGGACGCCTTTTCACCCTATATTTGCATTTAGGGTGGAACACAATAATTGAATATGTTTACGCTATTTATTCTTTTGTCTAAATTAGGTAAAGTACTATTTGCAATCCACTACTGATGAGAAGTAGTTAACGTTAATATTATAATTTGCAATCGCATTTGTTGCAGTGTGTAATTGAGGCTAAGATTGGGATGAAAGCAGCCATGGCCTTACGTTAGGAAATATTCCGTTGTATGTCTGGAGTAGAATTGGGAAACTGATACAATTTCCCTCTATGATGACTGAAGTAGGCCTATAACTCCAACCCGCATCTTTTGTTATTTGCCTCATTGAAATGATGGTATCCCATTCCAACCTTCAGACCAGATTTATTTTTGCAGAGATAGGAATTGAACCCAAACCTCGGGGGTTACAACCATGAATAAAACAAATCTACACAGTATAATGTTGTGTGCTTTATTGAAATACGATTTTGTGATAATCGTTGTAGTAATAATTATGATATGTTGATGTTTGTTTAGATGTTAATTCTCTTTAGGGGTTTGTGACATCGTGGCAGTTTAGGCCCGTGTATATGAATACGTATTGAATTTGTCTGATAACGTGTTGTAGTGGTGGCTCTATTAGAATGCGTAGGCTGTTTTAAACCAAGACTAGGATGGCCGTGGCTGTAAGTCAGGGACCATTCTGGCACTTGCATGGATAAGAAGTGGGACAACCGCCAAATGTTACTTCAAGGATGACTGAGGTTGGGCTCAAACCACGATGTTCTCTGTTCCACCTCCAAAGGCTGAGCAGGGAGTCGAATCCGGGCCTCAGAATCCAAGAATACTCAGAATCTAGCTACTACATCACGAGGTGGTCACATATGTTTATGCAATACGCTATGTACAGTAGAGTACTTTTAATAAAAACCTACTCAAATGCCCTTCTTAGCTAGGACGTCTGGAATACACAGTTGGATAACTACAGTCGCGAACTATCACTAATCACAGAGCAGGGTACTTTTTGAATCGGGTAACGAGGCGGGTGTCAGTACGAGTCGGATGTGTCAGGGCAGGTCGGGTGATGACCCGGATTAGTACAGTATTGGCCTGGCTGTGTAGTCTTGGTACCCGAAAGAGCTCAGCCGAACCAAACCTTTGGTCACAACACTTAGTCCAAGAATCATTGGAGGTTAAAATTATCACTACCTCGTGAGGAATTGAACCCGGGTCCCAAGCATTGTAATCTTTCACCAGGTACTAAACAGTTGATCGAACCCAAGATTATCTTTACTGCTATCACATTTCCCGCTTACCATTCAACGTGAGGATAGCAGGAAGCTCTGAGGAAATCAAGAGGCCCACCTCGTGGGCATAGTGACCAGCACTCTTGGCTGTCACCATGGATGTCTGTAGGTCCGAGTTCGATCCAAAGTTTTGCCAAGGATTTAATTCTTGATTGAGGGCTGGTAAAGATACACTCAGCCAAAAGAAGTAGAAGTGAGAAGAGGCGGGGTTGATTTCTACCTCAGACATTTTAGAAGTGGTCTTCTCCTGACGAATGCCGGGATGGTACGTACATTAAAGCCACGGCCGCCTCTTACCAAACTCCTAACTCTAATGTTACAAATAAACTTACAAGTAAAGCCATCAAAGTAACGCAAAATACCAGACTGAAATACACACTTAAACAAGTACACGGGGCTACATGAGACTGAGGTCGCAAAGCTCCTAAATGAATCAAAACAGCAGCTGAATGATAGAGAATTATCTGTTACGTGTTTTCATTGTAAAAGACCTGTGATTCTAAATCTTGATTTAACGTATGTTTTAATATCTAATTGTACTGATTGCAATGCATACCATGATTGCGGGTTTTCATTCACAATTTGTCTTCCAAATAGAACACTGCGACGCATCCTGTCGTTCTGCGCCATTCTTAAAGGCTTTATCTATACTAAAACGTTCCTGGCTCAGATGCCCTAGATGAATGATATAAGCTGTGATTTAGTTTAGTTAATTGAAAGCTATGGTTTTCGTGAGGATAGTATTGGTTTTGAATTTTATTGCAGGTGTGGAGAACAACAGGAATAGGCTAGTAGACAGATATAAAAATGTGCTGGCGTGTGATAATAGAAAGCAATGAATTAAAGAACTAAATTGGCGGAGAGCTAGAAACGTATCATCACTCTGTATGTTCTAATAATGCGTGGAAACCATCTGGTTCCGCTGATGAAACGATTTCTGAAGCCCCGCATAACACTGTTGCAAGGCAAGCTTTCAATTTGTCTCTCCACAAGCTATTCGTAAGTTGGAAATCTAGGACAGAGTAGGCACTTATCCTTATCCTCTTTCTTGCTAAAAGTTTGTAATTATACAAAGCGCTCTAAAATGTATTCGGCCAGCCCATTTTCTTGACGCCATCGTCTTTGTCGTTTGGTGATTATGTAAGATGGTCCTTGCATTTCTCTGTCCTCAACACGGAGTGTAGACTACAATTTTCCCTTCGCAGCACAAACGGTATCAGCCCAGTCCTGAGTAAAGTCACGTATTAGATCATTACAACACTGAAGTTAACGTCATAAAATGCTATGCTGATAGTTAATATATTTGTGTAGCAAATAAGTAACGGGGTTTGAAGTTCGTTGTTGTTGTTGTCGTTGATGTTGATATTTTTGTGTCGTTTTGAGGCTTTTGACACCGTGTTTCTTGGGTTTGTTTGCAATCCTTTGGATATGCTATGTTAATATGGTAATTGTACACGTGTGTGCTTTTGTAATTACGGTCAGGGATGGAAAGGGCATGGCGGTAAATTGTAGTTACAGTAGATACCAAATCAGTATTGACTGACAGCATTAGCTACCCTCGCCTAATCCTAGTGCTTGGTCATGAGGACTATGGTTAAACTATACAATTTTAGGCTAACTACTTATCTGATTGTCTTCCGTACTACAGCTATTCGAAGTGCAACAGTGTTATGCGGGGCTTCAGAAATCGTTTCATCAGCGGAACCAGATGGTTTCCACGCATTATTAGAACATACAGAGTGATGATACGTTTCTAGCTCTCCGCCAATTTAGTTCTTTAATTCATTGCTTTCTATTATCACACGCCAGCACATTTTTATATCTGTCTACTAGCCTATTCCTGTTGTTCCCCACACCTGCAATAAAATTCAAAACCAATACTATCCTCACGAAAACCATAGCTTTCAATTAACTAAACTAAATCACAGCTTATATCATTCATCTAGGGCATCTGAGCCAGGAACGTTTTAGTATAGATAAAGCCTTTAAGAATGGCGCAGAACGACAGGATGCGTCGCAGTGTTCTATTTGGAAGACAAATTGTGAATGAAAAATGGGTTCCAATGTTGACCTGCCCCCTCTAAATCCAAACTGCTCCTCATCTATTTGGCTTTCTACCTTTACTCTAATTCTTTTTTCTAGGATTCTTTCCATTACTTTGGCAACATGCGAGATGATGGTGATTCCTCGGTAGTTACCACACACCTTCCTGTCTCCTTTCTTGAATATTGACAATATTATTCCCTTTTTCCAGGCTTCGGGTACTATCTTCTCTCTCCACACACTCCTGAGAAGTTTGTATGTCCACTGCAGTCCCACTGGTCCTGCCGCCTTGATCATTTCTATTGCCACTTCTTCTATTCCCACAGCTTTCCCCATCTTCATCTTCCTAACTGCCCATTCCACTTCTGCCATTGTAATGTCTGGTTCTTCTTCTATTTCTTCCTCCACCGTTTTGGCTGTTTGCGTAACTTCTCCGCATGCCTGGCGTCTCACCTTCAACAGCTCGCTGAAATATTCTTTCCATCTGTCCGTTATCTCTTCTGTTTTTGTCAATATTTCACCTTATTTGTTTTTCACGAACCCAGTGTTCACCTTTTCAGACCTTCTGCTTTTTATAATTCCAAACAGCAATTTCCTTCCACAATGTAAATCCTCCCTTATTTCCTGAGTGAATTCTTCCCAGCTTTTCTTCTTTTTCTCTGCAATTATACTTATAGTATATCATAATAGTATCTCTGTTCAATATTTGCCGGTTTCTACAAGTTTAAAAGTTACGAAAAGAATTTACGAATATTACTAGAAGGGCCTAAGCCTCCGTGGCTTAGGCGGCAGCACGCCGGCCTCTCACCGCTGGGTCCGTGGTTCTAATCCCGGTCACTCCATGTGAGATCTGTGCTGGACAAGACGGAGGCAGACAGGTTTTTCTCCGGGTACTCCGGTTTTCCCTGTCACAATTTCATTCCAGCAACACTCTCCACTATCATTTCATTTCATCTGTCATTCATTTAATCATTGCCCCAGAGGAGTGCGTCAGGCCTCGGCAGCCGGCACAGTTCATATCCTCGCCGCTAGAAGGGGGCTTCATTCATTCCATTCCTGACCCGGTCGGAGACTGGAAGCAGGTTGTGGATTTTCATTTTCACTAGAAGGGCCTATGGCTGTATAGAAGTTAAATAGCCTATCTTGTGGTCCAGAAAAACTACGGGTGAACTCAGCAAATTCCGACGAGTAATTTCATGAGCTTCACCCCGTCCGGCATCCCAAGCCTACAAATTTCGTCGTGTACCGTCCTCATAGAAGGAAGAACCGTCCCTGTCTGCAATTGACACGATCTTGATTTATATCTTAATTATAGTCTGATTTTAACTCCTACACTTGTTTTTTTAATGTTATGTTGTGGTCACTTAGGCAGGAGAAGTAACGCAAATGATTTTGAAAGGTGAATAATCTTTGTTTAAATCCTAGTTGACTGTGCATATTCAGCACTTCCAATTGAATTTAACACAATCAGAGCATCAGAACATTATTTCGTAGTATTGTTTCTGTCTGGATACACGCACATCTATGAAGCGAATACGTCACAACAAATTGGGCCATCACGTCTGCGACCGAAACGAAGCAAGTCAGGATCTCAAGTTTCAGCACTCGTTAGCTCTGCTCGCCCCAGGACATGGACGTGCTATTCCTCTTTAACGCGCGACTCTACCTCCTTCTCTCCTCTGATATCGGCTTTAGTGAAGATCCAGCACGCTACAGAAGACTTACTCGAGTTTCTTGGAATGATAAATCCTTTCCTGTTAGATTTATCTTTCCAGCAATCCGTATGTTATTCCATATCGTTAAATCTCACACACTTGATCCAATACCTGATCATCACAACACTTTAACAGTTGTAAGGGTGTTAGCACGAGAAGATAGCGCGCTACACAATGGCAGTAATCTCAGTTTTTTTCAGCCAACTCAGACGGTTTATTTATTTTTCCACCTCGATTGAATTGATGATTAATCGATCATATAGCGTAAATGTATATATTTAAAATACGCTTCAAATGACCTACTGTCAATAAATAAGAGAACATTGAACCTAATACAGCACTAAACAAAGTTCAGGCCGCTCTATCGAATGTGCACACAAAAGCAATCCTTAAACAATTTTTTTTTTTTTTTCAGAGAGATACTTAACTACGTTTTCAGTTTAGACTGGACTTCGTATGAGGTACCCGATGGCCAGATATTGATTGGGCGGACGCCTTCCAAACATTAAAAACCACAACTAGAAATATCTTTAGAAACACCGGAGATCCTAGGGACATCATATATACAAAGACTAGCTTCAATTTCCTGGTGTTGGTGGGCTCATAGGCTCACATCTATGTCACACCCGCGTCACCGAACTAAGAGAAGAAAACTTCTATGACAGAATTTTGGAAGACGGCCTTGTCTTATAAATCATAAATATTAGAGTAAATTACACTAAATTGACATTCCATGAATAATTAATTACTTACCAATATTAAAATCTATAGCAAGAAACAATGTTAGCACATCCTCTATCGACAAAGAATCAGTGGACTCAGAATGAAATACGTAGTTCTGAACAGAATGTATCACCGCTATTCATGGCCAGAGGCAGAGGATATGGATCCAATTAACGGTCCGATAGCGAAGTGAAGGAGACATCTTGCGACTACACATATTCTTGATTGACAGGCATGAGAGTCAGCAGGATGTGATTCTCGGCTTAGTACGGGGATGCTCATAGATTTCTTTTCGTCTTTAATCGCGTAGCACGAAATCACGTAGTAGCCTGAGCCTAGAGTTTGTACAATGTTCTCCCTACCTTGTTTTTTGCACTGTCTCGGCGAGGATTTGTTTGATAACATTTCATTAGTCTTAAAAGTTTCGTATTTTAATTTAAACTTACTTTGAACGCCAAAAGGCAAACCAGGCTCAAATGAAACTGTATGTAATGTTTGCTTTAGCACCATATACTGAGCCCGTTTAGTCCTGAGTTCCATAGAACTGGGAGCCACTTCAGCCACCGTGAGACTCCTTCCCAAACGAATCATATAGGCCTATAGGGAGAGGCTCAGATGTGCATCTGAACTACAGTAGCTCCGCACAAGAAAATTATTGTCGGGCCTTTTCCGGGTTTTACAAACAGAGGCGCCAGCTCAAACTAGCCCGGGATGCACACCCACAATAAAACACAAAGCTACTAAATAATTCACGCTTAGCCTATGCAAAATTTCCTATAAATGTATTTGTATATTTAGTTAACTATGCTAATCGATAGAGGATCGCCCTGAATAATCCCTAATCCATCGTTAATCAGGATTAATAAAAAAGAAAATAATCCCTTAACCAAGTCCCTATAAAATCTCATCTAACGAAGTCCTATCAACAAAAACAAACAGCAATCCAACTAAGTACGCGATACGTAAAGTCATCCCTACGCAAATACATATGTCCCTTTAAGAATAATAATAGTTTCACGAGATTCTACTAGCAAATCAAAGTTTCGTCCTTCTACAATAATTTCAAGTTACTTTTAATTAATTAGCAATGTAAAAACTACCTAAGATACGATGATGTCGCATGCTATATTTATTTTTAAGTTAATAATTCTAGCTAGTCCTAATTTACGTTAATGGAATTAATTTATATCGTTGAAATCCTCTGGGGATTTAAGAAGAATATAAAGACAAAAACAAATCTATATATTCCGTGACAGTGACAGAAAAAACATACGCAATATGTATACAGGTTAGGAATACCAAAATAAATACAACATACAAAATAAATGGCAAACATTCTTGGTGGTGTCGCTCAATTGGAGCTCTCCCTACTCGGATATGTCACTCTTTGCAACATATTGTCATGCGATCAAGTGGAAATGCTACGTGGTGGATGCAGAGATTTGTGGCAATCCCGTCTCACAAGGCTAAATAAATCCAGTGCTAACAATCACGGTCGCTTGTTGAGAGAGAAATAAAAATAACCAGAAATTATTAGTATTATCTAAAACCGATTATTATCAAAAATCAATTATTTATTTAAGTGGGAGGAGTAAGGTGATTTTTATGTTATATTTTGCCATGTTACGGTTTCATTATTATTAATCAAGTTATCCATTCAATTTTTAAAGTATCCCTCCTGTTAATTATATATAAATTTGTTAATTAATTAATTCTCATCATCCACTACCATCCCCTATCATCGAGGATGTATTCATTCTCCACCAAAAATAATTCATCACATCACATGCCACTCGGCCTTGGGAACTAATTCCATCTCTATCTTCCATCAAACTTATTCTTAACTAGTCGCCAAGGCTGCTGTCCAATGATGCTATATCCTTTCTAATGACCTTTTTAAACTTTCATAACACTTCATTTCATTAACCTTAATAATTACCGAAATCCTACTGTAAGGATTATACTCACTTACACAACTCTTGAATTAACAGATAATGGCCCCCATTGGCCTCCTAATTGATACAAGGTTTGTCGTTTGCTTTTAATAAGCTATTACACATCTAAGAAATATTTTCAGTTTCATTTTTACATTAGCCTAGCAACATAAAGTATACAAATAAATATCCTCCACAAATACGATGTCCTGAACCGTCAAACCTAGACTTGTTCGCACTTAATTATTGTGCACGTCTTCCCCTTCAGTGTCTTTGGATACAATTTACCATCCCTCTGTTCATGCGTTTTTATGTTTCATTTTATACAAGCTTACAGCTCTCGAATGCTGCCCTTGCCTGTGACCAGTTTACCATGTGTTTGGGCCACCTGCAAAGCGTCCTACTTTTTCAACCAGACCTCTTTACACAATAGTGCTCCCTTTTAAACTCTAGCACAATCTGTTGCTACAAAGAAATGTCATGTGCTCCCTGGCACCTGATGAATGATACGCTCCCTACTGTATAGAACATAAATACAGTATGTTGCAATCAAATTATGGTAATCCTACCAACAATGAATATTTGAGGCACCTTAAGACTAGATCCAGTATGTCCACTACCGTGAAAATTCTAATTTTCAATCGTTGAAGAAAATATACTATCCACTGTACCTAGCACTAAATGACTGTTTTACACGATCCTCAGCACACGGCCGAAACTTTTCCTTCTCTCGAAGAAACCCTCGACTCCTTTTTCCAACTTAAAACAGTTCTTGAAACACAGATTGACGACGCGATGTTCACTGCTGGAACACGTAACATATACAACTAAGGGCTGACCCAATGGCCGACCCCCCTGTGACTTAGTAGTGTCCAAATTACTGTTGTTATTCGTCATTCCTCCCTTCTGGAGCTTAATAAGCGTTCTCATATAACTTATATCTTTTGCATATTTTTCACATAGTAATTTCCCCTTTTCTCTTGCGCTAAATTTGATAGTCGTATGAATACTGGTTTCTGGCCTTGGTAAGATACCTACATAACGCGCTCAATTCAATGGAGTGGGTTCAGAATCTCCTTCCGGTAGTGTTTTCGTCTTCCACGATTTTACCGTCTCAAAAATGAGACTCCGATCTCAATACTTCTAAAAATTGAACACCCATTTTGAAGAAAAGCGTGATAAGCGATTTAGGGCATCCTCTTATTCTCCTCATAATTTAGGATTATGTAAACAGGATGCCTAAAATGAACAAATTCAATTATCTATCAGTATCGTTTGTCATTGCTTAGCACAAACATGTAGAATTTTATAGTGATATTTATTGCAACAAAGACTGGATAATAACATGCCTACAGTCCATATGGTTCAGGAGCTACATAACCAACCGTCATAGCCAACGGAACTGGTATCGTAAATGTGATACTTACAGGCATTTGAATGTCACTTAAGTGAACTTCTAGTAGTACCCCTTATCACCGTACAAACTTTCAGGGTGATATCTGTAACTTTTGCCTAATAATTTGGAGATGGCGGCCGTGTATGTGTGCAAATCTATTCCTCCTATCAATTCTAACACTGTCAAACCGAAGTGAACGAAATTTGGTACAGAGGTAGCACTAGCAAAGGGCACATCAGTGTCATGTTTTATATCGCCACCGTTTTGACGGAACCGTAATGGTGGCCACCCAAATGTTGAAAGCTTAAATCAAATTACGACCAACATAATCATATGCAAAAAAGTTACATGGTGGATAATCGAAATCAACATATTTAACTGGACTTATCTCGCGATTTAACATCCGTGCACAGTGAAATTTGGTTCGGTAAATGTTTATATAAGGTTTCTTCTACTAACATCTATTTCTATTCAAATGTTTTCATAACATCAATATGGTAGCTGTGCGAATTTTTAGCCTACTTTTCACATTTTGCAAAAATGAGGAAAAAGTAGTCTTATGAGATCGGGCAAATGTGTGTCTGTCTGTCTGTCTCTCTGTCTGTCTGGCTGTGTGTGTGTCCCCCCCCCCCCTACCAACTCCTAAACGGCTGGAGCAATCGAAACAAAATTTGGTAGGAGTAAAGATCTATACCTGAATATCTCACGGCCATATTTGAAAATGATGTCAGTGCTTCCAACTGCTAAAAAATCGCAATTGAAATTTGAGCTCCATGTTGGATATCCTGGAAGGTATGAATGGGAGCTATTTAAAAATTGGCACACGTATAGATAATAAAATTGCAGTTTAATTTCCAGGAGGTCATACATGGCAGTGTTGCCAAAATGATTACAAGCCTGCTGATATGTCCAATTTTTAAATTCATATAACTTCTACACTATCAATTGGAATTCAACCAAATTTCGTATATTGTATGTGTACATAACCAGATATGACTGAGCGTATTCTTAAGACCCACCAGGGCTGACAACTGTTAATAAATGCTCTTAATTTATTTTATCCAAAATACCAATATATCAGAAAGTATGCAAGCCGACAGCTTTAAACTATGCACACGTATATTACCTGACATTCTATATTAATTTGGAGTAACATATATACGTCAGTGCTACCAACATGATTCTAAGCGTGCTGAGAGGTCAAACTTTAAATACATGTAACTTCCATACTATCATTTGGATTTCAACCAAATTTCGTATGTGCTATGTGTACGATAACAATTTTTAAATGCGTATTCTTAAGAGCAACCAGGGCTGCCAACTGTTAATATGTGCTGTCTCTATTTTTGTTACCCTAATATCAATATATCAGAAAGTATGCATGCCAATAGCTCTTAACTTTGCACACGTATAGTACCTGACATTCTAGATGAATATGGAGTAACTAATATACCTCAGTGCTGCCAACATGATTCTAAGCCTGCTGATAGGTCCAATTTTAAAATTCATGTAACATCTATACTAACTAATGGATTTCATTCAAAATTGGCACAACAATAGATCATATTATTTCAGATTATTTCTGAACATTACATGCATGACACTGTTGCCAACATGATTTTACGCGCGCTGTTAGATCCAATGTTTAACTGCATGTAACGTCCATGCTATTCATTGGACTTCAACCAAATTTTGTATTCTGTACCTTAAGAGATGGAACTAAGAATATATTCAGTCACCAGGGCTGCCAACTGTAGTGCTCTATTAGGCTACATTTTGCCAGGTATACAGAATTTCGAACTAATTAGAAATTTCGATATTAGCAACTTAATTTCGTCATTATTCTAGATAGATCCATATGGATTAATCATTGGCATGAATCTTAAATTTTAAGAAAAGTAGGCTCTTTAGTTCGTCACGGAACTTCTTGTTTAATTTCTTTTTTCCTTTTGTGTCCTAATCGTGCGATCAAAGTGAACGTTTGAATACGCAATTATTTCCTCATTATATGGCCATATTTAACATATTAGCATAACCTAACATATCTAGACGGTTCTCAATATCTACCAATCTATTATACAGTAGTAATCAAACTGATAGAGGCTATTAACATAAGTTCACCTGTGGGACTTTCAATAATCTGATGAACACGAAACCAACATGGTGACGACGCGACATTTAAATATTCAAATAGATTTTCTCGCGACTAACAAATCCGTGCACTGTGAAACTTGGCACGGTACATATTCATACAAGCCTTAATATATTGACGTCGAAATTAATTACATTTTATGCGAACTTGAAAATGGTGACTCTGTAAAATGTTTAAAATCTCGTTTTTATTTCTCGTGTCCTAATCAAGCAATAGAAATGTGTGTTGGTGTAATGAACTATCATTATAATATTCATCAGCTAAAATACAATTCTATAGACTATATATGAAACAATACAACATTGCGTCCATACAATATATTTCACAGGTTCACAATAAATAAACAGGGCTATATGAGCGCAATGTCACGGATCCTAAAATAAACAACAAAAACAACTCAATATCTCTGAAACTGTTCTAGCAAAAAAAGTATATATTTTTGGTGCTAGAGGACGATAAACTAAGTACCGTACGTAGAAGTGACTTTCAAATCCCGGAGAAACACAAAAACAACATGACGGCCACGTGTATTTTAAATATTTCAAATTCCTTTTTTGGCGATCTAATCACCCAAGAGCAATTTAACTAAGAACGGCGAATCTTTATTCAGAGGTTAGTATAGAAACATCTCATGTTCAGTTGTTTTCAAAAATTCATGATGGCATCAGTTCGAATTTTTAAAAACTTTTTTACCGCTTTTCAGATACGAAATATAGGCTTATGGATCACCTTTTGTCCGTGTGTGTGTTTCCCTAATAAAATCTAAACAGCCAAAGTGACTTTAATGAAACTCGGTAAGTACATAAAACTACCGTGTCCGACCTTGAACGTGCCTTTCAAATTTTAATACGTTTCACCAATCTAACATTGCGGCTGCGCGAATTATTTCACTGGCATTCTCTATCTCCGCAACAGTAACTGAAAGTTTATACGTTGATAAAGGGCACTACTAGAGTTCACCGGTGTGATTTTCAAAAACCTGTTACGTAAAGAGGAACATGGCGGCCATGTGAATTAAACACATTCAAAATAGAATTTTCTCGCGATTTATTTGTATGAGCACAGTGAAATTTAATACGGTAAATGTTTATACAAAATGTAATCTCCTGGCTTCTAACTGAATTCAATTGATTTCATAACCTCACGATGGCTACTGTGTGAAATTTTGAAATTAAGTTTTTATTTCTTGTGTCCTAATCATGCAATCGAAGTGAATGTTTGAATAATGGACCTACGCAATAACCTTCATCTAATAGTACAAAACTCTATGGCTTAAATATAAAACAAACCAACATGATGACCATCCGAAATATATAGTGGGTTCTCAATATCGTCGAATTAATTACAGCAATCAACCTGAAATTTCGTACTGTATGTTGATAAAGGATATTACATAAGTTCACGTATGGGACATTTAATAACCTGGTGAGCACAAAGCCAACATGGCGGCGACGTGAAATTTGAATATTTTAATGGATTTTTCAAGCGAATTTTCACCCGAGAGC
Source organism: Meconema thalassinum (assembly GCA_946902985.2). Classification (NCBI taxonomy): domain Eukaryota; kingdom Metazoa; phylum Arthropoda; class Insecta; order Orthoptera; family Tettigoniidae; genus Meconema; species Meconema thalassinum. The sequence goes on from OX336389.2 coordinate 1,160,437,215, forward strand.
TGTGAAACTTGGCTCGGTATATCTTCACACAATCCTTAAAATACTGATGTATAAGTTAATGGAATTTTATGAGAACTTAAAACTGGCGGCTGTGCAATTTTTAAAAAGTCTGGCATTTATTTCTCGTGTCCTGATCAAGCAATAGAAATGTAGGTTGGTATAATGAACCACCATTAGAATATTCATATACTGGCGTATATTTCTTTAACCTACATTGGAAACAGTCTAACAAGGCGTCCATAACATATATTCCACCATGTCCCAATATCTCCGAAACTATTTAAGCAATCAAACTTCATTTATGTATGGTGAAAAAGGAATGTTAACTAAGTACATACAGTAGCCTATATGTGGCTTTCCAAATCCTGAGAATTACAAAAACAACATGGTGGTGAAGTGATTTTCAAATATTTCAAATGATTTCCTAGCGATTTAATCACCCAAGAGCAGTGATGTGACAAACAGCGAATCTTTATTCCGAGCTTAGTATAGAGACACCTCATGTTCAATTCTTTTCAAAAATTCAAGACGGCTTCAGTTCGAAATTTAATACCTTATTTCTTTTATTTTACGTACCCTATTGACGCGATTGAAGACAGGATTCTTATGTTAGGTTATTATAATAATAATAATATAATGGCTCCACATTCTGTAGCTTACTCTTCGAAAATCATAGAAGCAGTGCATTAGACTTTCCTTGAATTAAACTCCCGTGATGAGTTGCAGAAGGATGCCATCTCACAGGAGGAATCTATATATATATATATATATATTTAATTTAGTCAATTTACCCTCTAGGTTGGTGGTTCCCACGGACTCAGCGAGGGAACTCACCACTACCGCCTCTATGGGCAGTGTCCTGCAGCTTGGAATATCTGGTCACGATGGATACAACTGGGGAGGTGTGATCAGCACTTCGCCCAGGTGGCCGCACCTGCAAAGCGAACAGGGGCCTCATGAGGGATGGGAAGGGATGGAAGATTGGGATGGATAGGCTAGGAATAGGGAAGGAGGCGGCCGTGGCCTGACAGCCGGTACCATCCCGGCATTTGCCCGAAGACGAAGTGGGAAACCACGGAAAATCACTTCGAGGATGGCGGAGGTGGGAATCGAACCCCCTCTACTCATTTGGACCACCCGAGGCTGAGTAGACCCCGTTCCAGTCCTCATTCCACTTTGCAAATGTCGTGGCAGAGCCGGAAATCGAACCCAGGGCCTCCGGGGCGGCAGCTAACCATGCTGACCGCTACGCTATATCTCATATAAAATCTTTTAATAGCCGGGGGATATTTTAACGGAAAAGACCAGGAGGATATATGAAAAGAGGCTATTTAGTTCTTCACGGAACTACTTGTTTATTTCTTGTGTCTTATTCAAGCGACTGAAGAGAAGATGCGTATCATAGGCTATGGTAGTAAACACTATCAAATGGCACTAAATTTTGTAGTTTTTTTTCCGTTAATCATAGAAGCCATGCATTTGCCTTTTCATAAATTAAATTACCCTGACTCTTTACAGGAAGATGCCATCTCACGGGAGGAGTCTTATTCACAGATACTGAAAGTTATGAATTCTAGCATATAATTTTTTTAATGTAATGGTGTTGGTGGAGACATGGATCGTGTACAGAGCCTGGCGATTAGCACTTGACCTTGACAGCTCAGCGGTAGGAGAGGAGTGTGGGGTGGCGTGGGGATCTTTTGGAATACATCCCTGGCTGAGAACATTGACGTGTGAGGGGCCGATTACCTAGTTGTTAGGCCCCTTAAAACAACAATTATCATCATCATCAACATTGACGTGCGTGACAATAGCATGTTCGCTCGCACGTTAGTCCTACTTGTTTAAAGCCAGTGCCGCTTAGTGTGGCAAATGTTTTACGCTGCAGTACTTTGTTGGAGCAGTGGGATGGACAAGTATAGAGCTAGCTGCTGGTAACTACACCAAAAGCTATTTAGTACATCACATGGAAAGATTTTAATAGAAGATATCTGTAGGAAGTAGGCTAATTAGTTCTTCACGGAACTACTTACCTTTTTACCTGGTACATCTAAATGAAGTTGCCCGTTCCTCTCTTACATCATGCTCACATCATTCCGTATCTTATATATAGAAGTTTTCCCAACTCCTGTAAGAGCCTCTGCAACACACTCAGATGCAGTTTTATCACCATGTGCGAAAATGCGAACAATTCGAAGCCCTCCAGATCGCAACGGTGATCCAGCCTTATAGCGGTTTGCCATGCTGCCTGCAGCTCAATACTGCTTCGCTCAATAAGAACACTATTCACCAAATGTGGAGGTCTAAGCGCAGCCAAAGTTGCACTCACCATCCGTCGTTTGTCTTTCCACGTCCTCGCACCTCACTGCACAAGTCAACGGATTCATTCTTATGCGCCAAGAAGGTTACACTGGCACGTCGCAAAATCCGTGGATGGAGTTTAGGCAATGGTGGTGCTCATTACGTACTGTTTGGTTAAGAAATACAATAAAAGCGATGTAGCGCAGCACCTAAGGGCACTTTAGAGACACGTCCTTGAAGAATAGTGATTGTGTAGTGACTGTAATTTTGCCAACTCGTTCACTCTTCCCGATAGCTACAATCTCATACGTAAGCATGATTGCTATTACAGCCAATGATTACAGTACTTCCTTTTTAAGTGTTTCCTTGGGTACTGAAATGTTAAGGAAACAGTAAACCTTTACTGACTGGCTGCGTGGCTCAGCAGTAACGTTCTCGCCTGCTATGCCCAAGGTTGCAGGATAAAATCCTGGCGCAGTCAGTTGACATTTGAGAATGCGCAAATGGGCGGGAGCCGTGTCATTAGATTTACTGGCACGTTAAAAATACCCTCCGGGGTGAAATTCTGGCACCCTGGCATCTCTAAATGCCGCAGTAGTAAAAAGGGAAGTAAAACCAATAACATTATTATTGAAACCTCTACTTTCCAATCGATTGAGCTACATCTCCCCGTAAAATCGCCAGCTTAGTAAACGCACCTGTAGGTTATCGATCTCGTGAGAGAAAATTACAGGTCATTGGAGTAACGATTACTGGGAAGAATATTAAATGAAAGGACAAATACGGAATCGCACATAATAGAGGGACCAACTTTACTTCCCATTTCGTGATTTTCCTTCAAGATAATGGTTTTAATAATGCTGCAAAGCAAGGTCTCGCACTGCGACGTAGCCAGAGCTCAAGGACTGGGCTTAGCGGTGGGAGTTCCTATGTTGTTCGTGTAGGACTAAAAAAAAATATATATCGTACTTCTCCCTTTCTTTCTCCAACACGTGGCGACAATACTGAATATTAAGGAAGAGGCAGGCAAAAAAAAAAATACCGCTGACAATATGATTAGATCTCAGATATAATGTGCCAGGCGAGAGGGATTGCTTGGTACCGATTCACGACAGGATTTACGAAATTTAAAGGTTCTCAGGAATTATTCCGGTCACGCATCACATAACGATAAATGCGAAATGTCCTTCAGCGACTCACGTTCAAATAAATTGTCCACACCCATGTCAACAGAGATCCATTAGCTAATGAAGAAAGGAACATCTTTCATAATTCCTCGCTCTCTCATTTCCGTGCAGTTTTATTCGGCAGATACAAGAGAGATGCATTAACATAAAATCTTGTTTTAGAATATTTTTCGGTATCCTCATGTTTTTATTCTAGAATATTCGGCGTGAACTGAGGGGTCAGGAGGTGAAGACTCAGGTGCACAGGTACCCTAGCTACGTCGTTGGTCTCTGTGACGTTTAAATTAAATTCCAGGAAGTGGAAAAGAAGAATGGCCTATACCTCGTATATTTCTAACCTTACCCTGGCTGTGGGATAAACTAGTTTAGCTCAAGGCCATACTAGTGAACTAGGAGCATTCTGATGAATTCTCTTACTCTGCCTGCAGGATATTCAACTGCACGAAGACATTATTAGCGCCTCAGGTGTAAGATGAAGACTAAAACCCAATTTCATCCGGAGCAGTGATGCGCGCCCGCGCACAGCATTTCTCACAGTGGTTAGCTAATACCACGATTTAGGGCTTGATAGGCACTGATTAAAGAAAAGGAAGATTGTAGTTTTACGTGACCGTTAATCTCGAGATCATAAGCCACGGGACCCCCTTTTTACGTGGAATCTGAACCACAGGACATGGCATTTCACTTTAAAAATCTCACATGCATTGACCCGGATTTGAACCCGATCCGCCGTGGTGAGAGGCCAACGGCTTACACGCAGCGCCACCACGCCCCCTGCACTGATTAAGCTGCTTGCGACCCACCGTGATGGGCCAGGTTCAATTCACGGTTAATGTTACTGGGATTTCCAAGGTGAAATATTACTTCCAATGGTTAGGATTTCACGTGCAATAGTGGCACCGTGGCTAATGATCTCGAGATTAGTAGACATGTAAAGCTACAAGCTTCCCTACTTTCACAACATGTCTAAACTGGAAGTAAATACGCGGCAGTATCTCCCCTCCATATCATCAACGTGGTGTAGTGGCAGGTATCCTCAGCTGTCCCACCTGTGGACCGGGTTCAATTCCTGGCTTTGCCTGTGGACATAATACTTGTATGAGGGTTTCAACGGTGTAAGCTCATCGTTGAGTGACAAATCCTAGAATAGAACATTTCCTAATTAACCATGCTTGAAGTGGCTTCCGTGGTTTGATACTTCTACTCCAGGCAAACGCCGGTATAGTTCATGATTCAATGCGATGATCGCCTCATTTCCCAACCTAGAACACACTAACACTACAATAACAGTTGTACACACATAAACAAATGGGTCGTCCCGCGACATAGCCTTACTCGTCAAATCATGTACAATGCCCGCGAGGGCAGCTGCAGCAAGAATGGAGATTGCTGGTTAGAATCCTGGCGCTGACAGTGCCTATCCTTAGTGTGATTTTCCCCCGGGGTTTTTCCACACTCTCTCCCGGTAAAAGTCGGGATAGTCCATTATTACAAGTCCCGGGGCACCTACACACTACTGCATTCATCAATTAATACACGTTATAAGACAATTTCAACACATACGTAGCCTAAGTACACCGGGCTAATGACCAAGATATCGCAAGCCCAAAAATTAAATTAATAACATCAACAAAAAATGGACCACGGCAACGATGTTGTAGCCCCTGATTGAAGGAGCTGTACTGTAGTTTTAGACACGTCTAAACTTAAAGAAACAATATGCTAGTCTTCTGCTAGTTTGACAGCAAATACTTGGTCACATGTTTGTAGAAGATCAGGGTGTGACTGTGTTCTATACAGAAGATGGAAATTGCAGCACTTTGAAGAAATCGATTGTGTTTAATTTCAAGATTTGAAATGACGCAAAGCGGATATGTAAATTATAAAACATTTAGGCCCACTTAATTGTTTATACTGGTCTCGCCACCGGATTAGTTGAGTAAAATCTACCTCCAATATATGAATCAAAGTGTAGCATAGTTGACTTGTAGTCTGTGCAGTGAACTGATCCCCGTCAAACACGCCTCAACAACAGAGAAGAGCACAACAGTTGTCGCAGTTAGATGGAGCTCAAATAATCTTCTGTTTTGCCCATAGTGATCGTCACTGGCGTGTGATGCATTGGGGAGGGGGGGGGGGGGTCTCCCAGACCTTATTATCGAGAGGTACACTGGGCCAACTGTGGATAATATGGTCTTGGGAACTACTGTCATTAATGTAAAATCACAGTTAAGGGCAATATGGCTGCTCGCCAGTGTATTGACAGGGAAGGCATTCCCATGGTTGTCCTTTGATGGCGAACAATGTAAATGGCATGTTTTGGCAGGACAATGCCTGCGTTCACAATGCACGCGTTTTTAAGGAAGCTCTCTACGATATTACAAACTTACATTGACCCATCAGATCCCCGAATCGTAACCCTATTTTGTATGTGTTGTACATGACGTGTCTGCAACTAGACAACTTGTCTCAGTCATCTACAGCTCTGGTAGACTTGATCCGTGCAATGCATCAAGATCAGGGTCTTCTTGTAGTTGGGTGTTTGCTGATTTTGTCTGATAACCTCTATTCCTCTGATGACTGTAGTAGTGTGTGTAACTGTATTCGGAACAGGGATGGGGTATGTGCTCCAGGACTGGAAATGTGGTAGTCTAATATCTCAGCATTTTCCTGAAAAGTAGGTTAATTATTTTAATTGGCACTAGTTCAATAAGGAAATAAAGTCTATGGAAGGGTGAGTTGCTGCAGGTAATATTTACCTGAGATACAACGTTTACTCTTGCTGAATACGTGCCATGGCTATTTATTTCTGATCTTCATCATCGATATCATTCTTTACATTGCAGTGCTGTGTTGTACTTTCCACACAATAGAGATATTTTCAATACAGTATGGGATTCAAGAGCTGAATGATATAGAATGTAATGCTGCGAAGTAAAATGATCTTCTATTTGAATTGTGTTCAAATCTTCAGAAGGAAAAAAGAGATTCTACGATCATAACTTATTAAATACACCTATGGGCCATATGTTTTAAATTCTTTGTATAGGGACCTACAAATACTCGGGAAAATTGTGAGCGTATATTCTAGGGGAGAGGCTGTGAGTGCGTAACATCGATATTTAGATTGTAGTTAGCTGGCATGATATCTCCACCAGGCACGCTCTACGTGCTATCGGAGAACAGTTTTACTTCATCGCTCTTCTTGCTTCTCTTTAACGCAGGAGTGTAGAGGGAAGCAGAATGTGTGTAAAAGAAAGAGAGATGGAAACTGAGGGTGGGACTATGAGAGAGAGATGCCGCGCTTTAACAGCCACGAACCCCTGCAGCTTCTTACATTTTTTTCCAGAGAAGCCTGGCTTGATATATATTTCCTTCTCCTTTTACTACAGTACGGAGGAAAGGAGGGGCAAGCAGCCATTCTATACGGAGTTCGTACTCTGGCGGTGAAATCTTTTAACCCGTCTCAAGAGTGTTTGTGTGATTTTTCAACACCACCCGCTACAAAACATGGCAGAAATATGCTTTCCTCTAGTTGTCGAGTGTGAGAATTTGATATTATTTCGCTCGAGTCATCGCGCGTACTTATACCTTTTCCGTAAGACAGTAGTCGGCAGAATGCGGAGTTCCATTATGTCATGAGACGTGACACGGAATATTATCTGCAACACAAGGAAGAGGAGTGAATATGAAGGGAGTTGTCACTGACAATGTATAGCTAGTGTGGCACTGTGACTCGTTCTAAATACTACTAGTTGATAACCATAACCAATCTGATGTGAGCAGTTCCTACTCTTCCTCCTGCTGTGCGATGCTGGGATATTCCTCTGTGTATCCAGCTCGGACGTCATATTATTGTCGATCACTGATTATGGTGTCCTGAAAGTAGGTAGGAAAAGAAACTCTCCTCTCTATCTAGCATGTTCCTGTCAGCTTGCTGACTTCACGAATTGACAGGCCTTGTAGTTAAGCAGTTTGTACATTAGCTATCCGCACAAACGATACACCTGGGTTTACCTCGATTGAAAAAAAAATGATGTAAGGGGAGATTTAACAAAGTATTCTATCTTCAAAGACTAGAGAATTGCTAAGAATATAATGGCTACTATCGATAAGTAGGCATAGTCAATGAGCGCTAATATTGAGAAGTTTCAGATACAAAGTGACGCACATAATGTTTTATACCAAGTGAGAATGTGATGCATAATTTTAAGGCATGGATGATATCAACACAGATAAGACATTGCTTGATATGTTTATAATAAGTTCATATTTTTATATGTTACTAGCTATACTATGCGTTGTAATGCCAATCAATGACAGAAAGGAAGATAATAATAATAATGAACCCCCGACCATAAACCATGGCGTGAACTGTATTGGAATAGACGGCAATACCAGATAACACGGCGGGCTGCTGACAGTCTCCTCATGACACCTCGCGATGAATCAGCAAGCCATTGGCGTTGCTGTGTGATAAGTATACAGATTGTGCAATTGGTTTACTGTGGGATTTAAGAGGTCCTGTATAGTCCCTCACCCTTTTGTGTCAAATAAATAATTTGTAGCTAGAAGCCTTTACTGGAGTGCACACAACAACTCGACCAAGTTTCATCGCAATCGGATGAATGGTATATGAACACATAGGGGACATACAAACTATCCCGTAAAATTGATTTTTATGTAGATTAATTACGGAGCTATGCTAAGTTGTGAGCTCCAATTTGTATACCAGCCATTCTTCTATAGATATTTTCACCAAAGTTCACAATGCATTTGCAATAAATTACCTTTCCTCTGGCCAGAATCTAGATTTCTTATTTTCCTTTTACCATAAACAGAAGTTCCTACGGGCAATTGAGGAGAGGTGATGGCGGTGTAGAGTACTTTTACGAAGTAAAGTGCATTGCCGCGTATATTCATTTCTGAAATGTCTTTGATAACGGTTTCTGTACTATTGTGTCTAATCAGATATGTGACTCATCGCATTATTTGACTACTAACTGTTTCTATTAGATTTCTATATGATTCGCTCATCAACCGACTGTGGCAAATATAATTAAGCCATGGGACCGAGGTTCTGAGTGGGTCCCATCGGCCATACTCGAAATGATTTTCCGTAGATTCCCATTTTAAACCAGTCAAATGCCGGTACGAACCTTTTTATGGGCAACTATCGACTTTTTCCAACTCCTTGCCCATTCATCTCATTTCCCATTAGTTCCTCACATGAAGTTGGTGCTAGGAAAGGCATCTGATCGTTAAGTACACCTATCATTTAGAAATTAATTACACGTCATCTCCAATCCTGTTGAAACGGGTAAATATTTGATAGTCATACATAAATCACCGAGATCCTCTTTAGGTTATACCTTGTCGCTTTCAATGATACAGTTTACCTTGTGGTGTAGTACATAGCATTCTTGGTTGTTATCCCTGAGGTCCAAATTCGAATCACGCCTATTTCAAGAAATGAAATCTTAATTAGAGCTTTGGAACGGGTTGCACTCAGCCTCGTGAAGTAAAACTGAGGAAAAGGTTCGATTCCCACATCAACCATCGAAGAAGTAGTTTTACATGGTTTCCCTCTTCCTCTCTATGTAAATGCCCGGATGGTCCCAAACCTAAGGTCGTGGTCGCCTCTTTCTCAGTACTGGACCTAATTACAGGTACCATTACGCACTATTACCGGCACCGTAGTAACGCAGGTCGTCAGACAAATCCCACACACACTCAAGTACTAAATGACCATGATGTCTAAACACCTAAATGAAGCAACAGTTAAACCCGTAACAGTGTAAGTGAAGAATAATTAAGCAAACAGACCTACCCCATTGTTTAATGTACCACTTCCTCTGGAATGCCAGCTCACTGAATTATATTGAAAACTTCTTCCGATGATATCAACGTGTATTTTGACGCTACCGCGTCATACATTGACACAGTTCCTTAAAGGACGGCCCTTCCACAGGTTGTCGTGGAGATTACATTTGTCACAGGATGTTGAGGTGACATGCTCATTCTAAGAATTTCAATATCCTCTCCATACAATGCCAGATTTAAACGTCCTGAGTTCAGTCAAAAAATGATTTTTAATGTGTCACAAGAGGAGTCTCTGAGGGTTGATGGTACAAATAGAATACTGGGATGATTTTTGATGAAGAGATTCTAGTTCCATTTTGGGGGAAAATTTTCGGCATAACTTGGCATTTTTAACATAGGACGGGGAAGATGTTCATATTATTGGAAAATACATCCTAGATACTTTGCATTCTATGTTATTCCTCACTCATAGGAAGTTTTAGGCAATGCATTGTTATAGAGTTGGTGAGGTGACGGCTTATTTGCGTAATATGGTAATATTATACTGTCTCCTCAGGCTGTGTGTTATGAGGTGAGGGGAGCGGGAATGATAAGACAGCAGTGGAAAGTTTGTCTATCCACTACCTTAGTGAAGGCGTTTTCCCTTTGAGTGTCCAGTATTTGGAAGCTCCTACATGACTGAGTGAATACATGTTTTGTATAGTCATATCACCCTATCACATTCCTCTGAAGGCTTTAGGACTGTATAATTGCAACACTATGCTATTTCAAGATATTGATTCTCTTATTATCTTCTTTCGAAAGTATAGTTGATGTTGTTGCTTGTATTGTTGAAGACACATTATTACATTCGTGGTTGAAGATGATTTATTTCCATGTTATTTAGTTTTCTAGCCCACAGTTGTTCAGGACTTCAATTACTCCCCTCTGCTTTCATTAGTCACAAATCGCTACAAACTTTTACATTTTATCCAGTTTTGAGAATATTTACCTTCGTTGTTTATGAATTAATTAAATGGCTTAACAGGTAAATACGTAACTATATTATGACCTATTAAAATTTTATGGTGGATGAGTGTGTGGTTGAGTATATGATATAATGATGTTTTGTTCGAATATTTTATTGGCGTAACTATATCATATTTTATATTATTGAAGTACAAACATTATTAAATATTGCAATATAAATGATTTACGTGTTGTTTCCTGTGAATATTATTTAAGTTATTGTTGTTAAACTCAGCTGCATCTATTAGCCTACACAGCATTTCCTAGGTAGCCAGCTAACCCTGTGCCAACCATTGACGAGTTGAATTTTTGTTTTATATTTATATAATTATTATATGGGCCTACTGGTACACCTGTGCTTTGGGTAAATTTTCTGGAAGATATTTCCTGGTTTATTACCTCCCAGACTAATCGCTTGTGTATTTTATAGAAGTACAGAGCGTATTTCTGAGTCGATACTCTTATCGAAATATTCAGAAGTATTAACAACCAATGCACCACCAGCGAGTAGTCAATTATGATTACGGTCAATTCAATATGACAGTTTTCTACGCGTGCGCATGATCGTATTGTGTCAAGTTACGGTTCAGATTATTACAGTACGTGTGATGGGAGTGAGACCATCAGTGGGTAACTCTCTACTGAGCCAAGTGAAGGCATTCTCAGTCACAGTGCGTGATTAATAAGGCCCGGATAGTTATGTGTTTAAATATTTTTTAATTAATTAATATTTTCTATTTATTTACATATTTTTACAGTTTTTATAAATAAATACATATTCTGGCGTATTTATTCATAAGCACATATTTCCTATATTTGGTTGTATGTTGTACTTCTTGGATGACCCCTGCCCACATTTTAGACCCTTTGAAATTGCAGTAATTGGCTTCTCTATTTCGTCGGTGCTCCATTGTCTCCATACTGTAGTAGTATTTCAAGACAGGGATTTCCCGGTCATTAAGTACAGCAGGGGAACTGGAGTTAACAGGCTCATTGAGCCTCCACTAGTCCTTACCTTGACGGGAAATGTTAGTTGAAATCACAGTGGTCTGCGAAGCTTGTGAGTATACTGACAGTGGCGTTCTCGTTTCAACGAATATGATGCGTCCCAAAAGTGCGAAATGTGTTACTTTGAATCGTTTAGTGCGGGAGTTCGGAGACGTTTTTAGATCTGATGGAACTGTTTTAATTTGCGACATTTGTGAGAAACCCATAGCGGCAGACATGCATTCACAAGTTATGCAACATGTTGCGACAGCGAAACACGTGAAATGTGCATCTTCAAAGGAGTCAACACAACGTTTGCTTCCCGAAATGCAGGATGTGAGATCTGATTTACTCACTCAAGTATAAGACAATACAATCAGTGCTAGGAATGTTTCTTAAGTGACTTTTTCTTCCATTCTTTAGAACGAAATTCGAAAACAGCACATATATGATTCCGTATCAGGCATCTGCAGGAAGTATTGTAGGATTCGGAAATTGAGGCAAGACCCGGTCTGTTAAGCGGGAATATTTGTACTGTGGACGTTTCAACTATTTTAGAGTAATAATAATAATAATAATAATGTTATTGGTTTTACGTCCTTTTTAACTACACTGGCTTTTAGAGACGCCGGGGTGCCGGAATTTTGCCCCGAAGGGGATCTTTAACGTGCCAGTAAATCTACTGACACGGCTCCCTCGCATTTGCGCACCCTCAAATGCCAGCTGACAGCGCCAGGTTTCGAACCTGCAACCTTGGGCTCAGCAAGCGAGAACGTTACCCCTGAGCCACGCAGCCAGACATTTTTAGAGTAACTGGGGGACATAAATATGGTACAAATTTAAGAACATATTTTGGAAACTTAATCACATATTTTCCCACTTTTAAGCACATAAATACATATTTCTGAAAAGTTAAGCACATAATTATCCGGGCCCTAGGGATTATCATAGATTTTAAAGGTGAAGGTATTCGCCAACGAGAGTATTCTCCTGTGCCTGACTTGCATTTGCTTCAAGCAATAAAGCTGAGAACTGTCTGCGAAGACCGTTCTTATGAAATACAGTAACTGAAGAAGGCCTTCTTCCCGGAGCACACGGTGGGGTCGGTGACTGTGTGCGTTTCTGTTTGTCACATCATTATTCTATAAGAAATATTTTATTGGAATTATGATCGAAACAATAAATGTAAAACAAAAATTATGGAATGCAGCCGAAAGAAATCAGAAACCCCTATTAACGTCAAATTGGCAGGTGTAAAGCTAAAGGAAGTAGGAGACTTCTGCTACTTAGGCAGCAAAATAACCCGTGATGGACGAGGCAACTAAGACAAGTTATAAAATGTAGATTGGCTCAGGCAAGGAAATCATTCCTAGAGAAAAGAAGTCTGTTGACATCATATATAGATGTAGGTATCAGAAAGTCATTTCTAGAAGCCTTCTTATGGAGCGTGGCACTCTATGGAACTGAAACTTGTACTGGTCGGGCAGCAGAAAAGAGAATAATAGGAACATTTCAAATGTGGTGTTACTGGAGAATGTTGAAGATCAGATGGGTAGCTAGAGTAACAAATGGAGATGTATTAAGACGAGTGCGATAGGAGATATGTTTCGACTGCTAATAAAGAGAAGTGATAGGTTGGTAGCACACATACTACGATACCCAGGAATAACAAACTTAGTTATGGAACGAAGGGTGGAAAACAAGAAGTATAGGGGTAGACCAAGGTTAGCATACGCTAAACAAATTGCTTCGGGTGTAAGGTGTGGCAGCTATGTAGAATTGAAACGATTAGCTCAGGAAAGGGAGCCATGCAGAGATGCACCAAATCAGCCAAAGACTGAAGACTTAAACAGAATTTCTGAAACATTTGCTATAATACGTACGAACCTCAGCACAGTTCTTTGATTTGTGATCCCTGAAATGTGGAAATCAATGAATACGCCCGGAGATATTTAATTCGTTAAAGGGAGAAGGAAATTCTAAAAAGGGAAAAGACACGTGCAAATTGTATCAATGAAACGTAGGCAGCTGTTCTACTGAAACCTCAAGATGCTTTGTGCAGGGAAAAATGGCAAGAGCCGTGCATATTTCATGTCAATTTAGTTCCGCTCCTCGTGAATAATGCAGTCCCGTGAGGAAGATGGGAACTTGGAGCTTGGGCACTAATGACCGTAACATGCTTGTCACATCATATTAAGATCAACAATTCTGAATGAAATTAAATAGCAAAAATTTAATAGAGGTTCAATATTAACTTTAAAGGATTATCAGATGTACACGTTCTTGGAATGGTCTACATCTAAGGTATTGACTACTCATCATGTAACCAGAGGGAATCTTGTGCAGGTCACACACTTGATGAATGATAAATCAGGACAAAGTAATTAACAACTATCAAAAATATCGAACATGGAGAGGGCAGATGACCACTACATCATTATGCATGTAATTCGTACATACATAGGCCTACGTTTTAATTTGAGACTGTCTTGCCTTTCAGCCTTTCTAGTCTGCAAGCCTCTGTTCGCGAACAGGTTGCCTCCTTGAGCAGTAAGCCCTGCAGCCTCCTCTGCTTCTACACATCTCAGTTTGAAATCATTCAACACTGAATCTAACCATCACCTCCTAGGTGTACCTCTGCTTCTCTAACTCGAGACACCCGAACTCATTGATAATCTCTCCTCTACCATTCTCTTCACATGAACCCACCATCTGAGTCGGCTCAAACGAACGGCTTCATCAATCAAGTTCATTTCTAACCTAGTCTTTATTTCTTCGTTGCGAGTACCTTCTTGCCATTGCTCCCATCTGTTTGTCCGAACAATCATTTGTGCTACCGTTATATCAGTTACCGCTAGCTTATTTATCAGATATGATGAATCTATTTAGCTCTCACTTCATTACAGCAAGGTCGGTTTAAATACCGAGGGATATAATGAGCCTTACAATGGATGAGTGCTCACCAGCTACGCACTGTACCTCTCAATAAACATCAGTAGTTCTTATCTATCAACTGATAAGCCCCTCCTCCTACCCCTTCTACTGACATGCTGGGACGTACTAGGGTCATAAGTTATTACGGGTATTTTAGAAATGTTTGTAACAGATATCTTGTTGTTGTTATTATTAGATTATTATTATTATTATTATCATGTATATTTGCCTATTAATTTACTGATATTTAATGTGTTACTAAAAGTACTATTACGCAGTTGCTATGCAAACTGAGGCTTTTAAGTTAGGGCATGGAGACAAGCCATGAACGGACCTAGTAGGCGAGGGCCCCAGTCACTACATTGGTCGTCGTTGCAATGGCTTTCCGTGGTTTTCCATTTTAACACCAGGTAAATGCCAAGACGGCGATTTCTATTAACATACAGCCTCTTCCTTCCAACTCCAAACTCATTTTAATTAATCTTCATTCATTTCACATTTCATTCAATCCTTTCACCAGGTCAACATCAGGAAGAGCATTCGGCCGTGAATACCATCCGCCGCACACAAAACCATGGCAACTCATCCCCAACCCCATTGAAATGGAATTAATAAGGGATGGACATACACATTATTATTATTATTATTATTATTATTATTATTATTATTATTATTATTATTATTATTATTATTATTGCGGAAGCCTCCGTGGCTTAGGCGGCAGCACGCCGGCCTCTCACCGCTGGGTCCGTGGTTCAAATCCCGGTCACTCCATGTGAGATCTGTGCTGGACAAAACGGAGGCAGACAGGTTTTTCTCCGGGTACTCCGGTTTTCCCTGTCAAAATTTCATTCCAGCAACACTCTCCACTATCATTTCATTTCATCTGTCATTCATTTAATCATTGCCCCAGAGGAGTGCGTCAGGCCTCGGCAGCCGGCACAGTTCATATCCTTGCCGCTAGTTGGGGGCTTCCTTCATTCCATTCCTGACCCGGTCGGAGACTGGAAGCAGGCTGTGGATTTTCATTCATTATTATTATTGCAACCAGAAAAATGAAAATTGCGACACCATGAAGGAGTCGGTCGTTTGTGCTCGTTTAGGTACGTAAACGTTAAGCCGGCACCATGGTGTTGGGGTAGCGCGCCTGCTTCTCACCCGGAGGCTCCGGGTTTGATTCCCGGCTCCGTCAGGAATTTTAGCAACTGACGTGAGGGCTGGAACGAGGTGCGCTGATTCTCGTGAGGACAATCGAGTAGCTGTCTGACAGTGAGGTGGCGCCCCAGTCACGAAAACCAAGATTAGCGGCCGAGGGGATCCGATGTGCTACCCACACGTCACCCCAATATCTGCAGGCCAAATCGCTGGGCAGCGGTCGCTGTGAAGGCCTAGGCCCTTCATGGGCTGTACTGCCAGGGGTTATTATTATTATGTTATTTTGTAAACGTTAACATTTCCAAACTTATTGTGCAGGTCTCCCCACGTTGAAGGTCGTGGAGAAACCTCCTTCAGTATACAGAACATTGTATGGCATACTTTGGGGCGTGATGGTGCAGCAGATAATCTGCTTGCCTCTCACCATTGCGGACCAGGTTAGATTCCTCATTAATGCATGTGAGGTTTTCGAAGTGAACTATATCGTCCAACGTTGTGGATTGTACGTAAACAGGAGATTCCATGACGTATAACGGTCAAGTAACACTACAAGCACTGTTCTGTCTTTGATTCCTTCTATTCACCCCACAACATCGACATGGACGGCTGGCATGGTGTCAAGAAAGATCGGCGTTGTTCCACGAATGGCATAGTGTCGTATTTAGTGACTAATTGCGCGTGATTAATTTCGCTACTGTCATGCCCGCAGTGATCTCTAAATTCGCGTATGATGACGTACCGGGGAGAGGGGATACCCAGTACTTATTTTCAAACGGCAAATGAGGCCTACATTCGGCAGTATGGTCTGGGGAGGTATTGTTCCTATTGCAAAGTCACAATTAGTGATTGTTTAGGGAAATATAATTCCCCACAGATATGTTGACTGCATACTCATTCTTTTGGTGGTCCCCATGTTGGCGAACATTGCGATTTAGAAAACATTACGAGGACAATATCAGCGTTCCCACTGTAGCTATACATCTACAGCTAAGAGATTCATGACATCACTACTTTACAATAGCCCATCCAATCGCCATACCTCAGGCCATTTGTGCATATGTGGTACAAGACGGTTCAACAACTGGCGAACTTGCCTCAGCTACCCACAATTGTGGAACAATTGACCCGCGAAATTGCAGCACGCACAATTCGTCAGAAAGTGATCCAGGAGGACATTGTGGACTTCATGGCCCAAAGAATTATTGCAGATCGTATGGGGCACATCCTGAAGCCTCCGTGGCTTAGGCGGCAGCGCGCCGGCCTCTCACCGCTGGGTCCGTGGTTCAAATCCCGGTCACTCCATGTGAGATCTGTGCTGGACAAGACGGAGGCAGACAGGTTTTTCTCCGGGTACTCCGGTTTTCCCTGTCAAAATTTCATTCCAGCAACACTCTCCACTATCATTTCATTTCATCTGTCATTCATTTAATCATTGCCCCAGAGGAGTGCGTCAGGCCTCGGCAGCCGGCACAGTCCATATCCTCGCCGCTAGATGGGGGCTTCATTCATTCCATTCCTGACCCGGTCGGAGACTGGAAGCAGGCTGTGGATTTTCATTTTTTCATGGGGCACATCCTGCCTGTAGTGAGTTTTTCGAACATTTATGGTCAGAGGGACTGGGAAGTGTTATAATCGCATCACAGTCAAACACTCGTGCTGAATATTCAATTGCAGTACCAGTCCTTCATGATGTTGCAATTTTTATTTCCAGGAGTGCTTTGTTATTATTAATATTATTATAGTTAGGCCTATATGATTTTTCTTTTTATTTAAAACTGATAACTGTAGAATTGTGTATAATTTCATTTAAATTCTCTGTAAGAGTTTGCCCGTTAGAGGAGATTATCTGGTCACCACCAACCGTAATGTGGCCTTCCAAATAACCCCATCCATCAAACACACGACCTGAGAGGACCGGATGCACTTCTCGTGAGGCTAGCAGGCACGAGGTCTACTTCCCGTAGTATCAGGTCCAAAAAGGGAAGAAAATGTCATAGACACCCAAAAATGTACACCCTTAAAAGGCAAAGCTATAAATAAAAACATCCAGGCTTAAGTAAAAATCGACAGGAATAATTTATACATTCAACAAACCCCTGGCCTACTATCGGAGGGTTTAAATCGGCTAGTCCGCAAAGCTAATAATAAAAAACGTCCCTAATTGAAGGTAAGTTATCCCTCTCGAAAAGTCCTACTTACATAAAAGAAAACAATAACAAAGCTTGGAATGTGGTACGAAGAGAAACCCTGATTGAAGATACAGGCACAAATGATGGTTCCAGACGGGAACATCATGAAAGAAAAAGTCGGAAATATGACTGCAAAACTATGTTATACTGGTACCTCTTCCGTATTTACATTTAACGTTACCTAATCGAGGTAAGTCCTATATGACGATAAACTACGACGAGAAACGTCGTAAGAAAAATAAACTAACACAAATCTAAGATGACAATCATGCCAAACTATTACAGTATAAGCATACAATTCGTTAACCATCTGGTAACAATCTGGTAACAATGACAAATAACAAAATACATGGCACTAGGACAATAGTGTATCACATACCGAATACCTTGATATTTTTATTTACCAATCCTTCGTTCATAGATAAGAAAACTCTTTGCTTCTAATCGTCATCTAACGTGTACTATTAGGTTGGTGAATGCACAGTAATGACTGTGTCTAACATCACATGGGGTCACTGCGGCCCCAAAATTACAAACTATTGGGTTGCCAGTGATCTCAATCAGTCAAACAGAGTGTTAGCTTTCTACATTTTCCATGAGGAAATACTTATAAGCACAATCCGTCGGTCAGCTGTATGCAAATTAGGTCAAGAATTAACTCATAATAATTTAATAAGCATATTAGCCTCGTAGATTTACGGTAATGAGATTCATGATTTATGAGTAGTTTACATCGTTGGTTTAGTTCATTATTTATGATGAATGGCCACATGAAACAAGGCCTCAAATAGGTAAGCTACCTGAGTGGTACTTACAAAAATAGTACGTGAAAAAAACTGTCACCACAAATACACAAGCTACTAATAGGCTCGGACAACAACAACAACAACAACAACCTTTGCGGCTCTCAACTCGCAAGAATACCTCGGTCAGTCTGGCGCAAAGCTCTATACTGCCGGAATTACAAATATAAGAGTACAATACTCCTCGTGTCTAAGCACGGACATAACAATAACAATAAAATATTAACTAGCCTGATACAAGGTCTGGTCCATCAAATAATAAACTCTAAACATATGTAAATCATGGAATTAATGAACATTAGTTGCTTACAACATCAGCGAAATATCAAAACTTGTGACTTATTGGTTACCCTATACCAATCCAGCGCTATCAGCTGCTCTGACCAAGTTATGCTCGAGCGTCCGTCAGACATAGCTCGGAAAGAATTCCTTACAAAAATGTGTACGAAACAAGTCAATCAATAGTCATTGTCTCGGTATAATAAACACTGGAACAATGGGTAATCATTTATATAACGGGTTCGGTTTGTCCTTGAGCACACGTGCTTCCACAGTGGCTCACTGAGTGTTCCTCACTGCATGTGAATTCATTACACTGGGGCAAAGTCTTTAATGTTTTATACAATCGGGTTCACGCTTCAATGCCCACTTGTGACCCTCACAATATTACACATGAGCATAAAATGAAGTGTTCGTCGTATAATAATGTTGGCCATTAATAAATATGTACAAATATATAACAGCTTCTGTAGTGCAAAGAACACGGAAACACAGAAGTTCCGGTCATCCTAACTGCTTTGGAAGATATCTCACCACCGCGGTTGAGTTTGAACAATGTCAGTGTGCTTGCACTGGGCATAAAATAACTGTAAGATTTACAACACTTTAACCTTCTACCGTTGCTTAAAAAGATACAATTAGTGTAGTCGGGATTTTGAGTAGGCTACAACTGCTCTGTTCATTACACTCATATAAGATTCTGCTCGAATCTTGTGGTATTCTGAACCACATAAAAATGCATAACATAATCCATTGAACATTTTGATTGAGTGACACTTCCTCATCAAATGATACGCCCGTTAGTGGCGTGAAAAGAATTAATAAATTGGGTGTCAGATAATGATCACGTGGGATTGCACCACCCACCAAATATGCAGCATTTATAGGCTGAAAAATATCTCTCTGAACTGAGGAAAATTCTGAATGATTCCTAACATTGGAAAACACTTATTTACAATGCACCGGCGTATGATCGCCATTTGGTGACTCACCAATAAGTCTGAAGCAAATGTGTAGAAGCTTAAAACACAGAAAATACAACTCTGCAGAAATCCTACCTATATGATTCTCATCAGTTACGGTTGCAACAACTAATCCACCCCAAAATCCATTTACATTTACTAGCCGGAGAAATTACAGCCAGGACTCACTGTGGTCTGTTGTTCACCTCATCCATTTCCTAAGGATTGAGGGGTTTATAAACTCCAGGATAGCAGGGGAAAATTCAACATTCCATGTGGCTTAGGAGCCTGCCATTTCTTCCTCTTCTTCCAATTCGTAATTAAGTCATGTTCGCGGCATCTCCCTAATTTGATTAGCTTAGGCCATAATCACCATCATGAAGACGTGCTGAATAGTGGCTTTCTCGTGGTTAAATTGTAGCATGGTGGAACGATGAAAATTCGTTTATCTCACTGAATTTAAGTGGCGAAAATTTTATATTAACACTGCTTTTACACTGGTGCAGACTGGTAGCAAAATTGACTTTATGCCTGCCACTGAATTTATGATGCTTTGTGCATCTGAGACTCAGCTTCTAGTACTTGCAAACACTTTATCGCGACGAATCAGAGCAATCATGCTCATAAAATGCACGCACTCAATCGGCGCAGTTTACTGGCGATAAATATCGTGTTCTCATGGCTAACGTGGTGCTTTATAATTAACACTTAGCTTATTTTCACTGTTCGATGAATTATTTCCTACAACGTGGTAACTGAAAATTGTCACGTGCAAATTAGGAATATATCAAATATGCACAATTTAAATTTCACGTTGGATCGTCTCTCGTGTATTACCCGGTCACAAATTAATACTTGCACTCTGAGGTGCTTCAAAAAGATGGTGTGACTTTATTTAGTCACTTAATTCCAGACAACTTCGTTCTACAGCGTGGTCTCGCCACAGCCTCCTATAACACATGCGTTCACACTGCACTCACAGTAGGGTATAAATTCCTCGTTGTAAGCAAAGATCCGGCTTCGACCAAATCGAAGTCGAGTAGTGACTTATTAAATTCCGTTTGCGCGTCTGCGAGGAAATACCTTTACCTTGCATAATAATTCGTTGTTTAAACCATCAGAACATGGTAAATGATGCAGAATGAAGAATGATGAATATCCAAAGTTTGCAAATCGTAGATTTAATAATAAATGACCAGGAAACATATTTATGAGCTCTCTGCAGAGTCAAAAGAGTATCTCTAGTTGGAGCTTCCTTCCTGGGTACGTTCAGCGTTAGCTAGCTGTCAAACAAACATGCTCTATGAAATCATAACGATATGAGCGAATTCGGCTTCAAAGAAAAGAAATACTGTAAAAGTAATACGAAGAAAATAAAATAAATCTATTTTTGGTCACTATTGCTAGTGGCTAATCATAAATGCTCTATAATTGATTAAAATTGCCTTATGACTGCCATTATTAATTTGATATCATGAAATGTATGTATCAAATAGGTTTAGTGTAAGAGAGGTTCTGTACATCCTCAAAATAATTGCGCAGGTCAGTAGTTCCTCCTCACATTTCGCGTGCCTTCCACTGTACTGCCTTATACCAGGTGAATTAGCTGCCGCTAATAATATTGTTTTATATAACCAAATTAACGCGTGTTGTCAGTTAGGTCGATATTTTTCTGCTTGAATCCCGTATGGTACAAACACAGTGCAAGCATATCCCGCAAACGATACCGAACACTATTATTTTCCCCTCGTATTAGTCTGCAGTCACATCGAGGGAAAAATAATACTGTTCAGTTTCGTTTGCAGGATATGCTTGCAGTGCATAAGTACCATGCAGGACGCAAGCAGAGAAATATCAACCTTCCTGGTAACACTAGTTTGGCGGCAAAATACAAAATTATTAGGGGCAGCTGATTCACCTGGTATATTCGAGACCTCATATGGAGGCGGGTGACAGAGATCGGTCTGCTTTTAGTGAGATAGGCTCACTGCAGTGTCGCCAGACCGACTTTCTTTCTCTCCCGGCCCGCGCTAGTCCAACACCTTCTAGGTTTCAAGCTTGCTCGCTCCGCGCGTGACGTCATGAGCGAGGTCCGGTAGGTTTGAACAGGGAGTGCACTTCGTAATATGCGTTGTTCTCAGTGCGTTAAATTTTGTGTTCCACTGGACTCAGCATACCTACGCAAAATATGATATTCTTTCACTTGACCCAGAACCTGTCGAAGCAATATGTCTTTCAAGCTGTGTGTGTGATGTTTTGACAGAAAACAACAGTCAGAGATTGCAAACATCCGTAAAGAGAAAGTCACTACACAAAATATGTACTGCTGATTTCGCCAGGAATCTACTCCGCACTGTTTACCTGCACTATATTTAAGACATCACAAGGAAGGAAAGCTTGTTAAATAAATAGCAATTTATGTACGAGATTACTATTGTAATACTATTTATTATTACTCTAACCATGATCATTAGTCATAAAACTCTGTGAATTGATCATCCTTACTATGATTGTCTTCGGGTTGAATGAAGGCTACAGTGGAAAGTAAACAAGGAGGGTAAATATAATATTAGTCTATAGTGTAGAACATTTTATGAGAGTAAGGTCAAGAGTCATTTAAAAGTACAGATATAGACAGCACATTACATCACAATTAGATTGGTATTACCTAGATATTTTCATTCAAGTTCTGCTTAAAATGGATGGAATTCTCCAAATTCTTGGCAATATTACCTATTAGAACTTAAAAGTTGGTTTATAAGTTATTGATATTCTTATCTACAAACCGGGAGAATCAGGCATCTATCATTCTCCAACACATAGGAACCTCTCCAAACTCTGTATAGCATTTATTGCGGGAAGATGATTGTTGAAAATAATAGGTTTCATTCGGTGAAATATCTTCCCTTCCTCAAACGTTGGCTTGCAGACTACAGTTAAAGGAAATAGTATTCCAATTTAAGTTACCTTACATTTATATGAACTATGAACCTTGTTTACAACGTTAAAAATGTTCTATTTCTTCAAAAACTACACACATCAAAAAAAGTTTTGCATCACCTCGGTTCCCAGATCTCCGGCATATAGACGTTGACTGTGTATATTGTATCAAAGATACAGTCCCTTTGACTGTTCATAGATGTCACTAAAACTGCTCAAAGATGTAAACAACCATGCATGAGCAGGGCCTATTAGACGGAGGGGGTACGACAGCCGATCAGTTCCAGTCATTCCACCAGGACGAAGGTACGCTGCTCATGTTGTCTGTAGTTCTACCATGCCTAGAAGGTCAATACCGCAGTTCGATCGCGTCCGCATTGTTACTTTGTGTCAAGAAGGGCTCTCAACAAGGGAAGTTTCCAGGCGTCTCAGAGTGAACCAAAGCGATGTTGTTCGGACATGGAGGAGGTACAGAGATACAGGAACTGTCGATGACAGGCCTCGCTCAGGCCGCCCAAGGGCTACTACTGTAGTGGATGACCGCTACTTACGGATTGCCGCTCGGAGGAACCCTGACAGCAATGCCACCATGTTGAATAATGCGTTTCGTTCAGCCACAGGACGTCGTGTTTCAACGCAAACTGTGCGCAATAGGCTGCATGATGCGCAACTTCACTCCCGACGTCCATGGCGAGGTCCAGCTTTGCAACCCCGACACCATGCAGCGCGGTACAGATGGGCCCAACAACATGCTGAATGGACCCCACAGAATTGGCATCACGTTCTCTTCACCGATGAGTGTCGCATATGCCTTCAACCAGACAATCGTCGGAGACGTGTTTGGAGGCACCCTGGTCAGGCTGAACGTCTTAGACACACTGTCCAGCGAGTGCAGCAAGGTGGTGGTTCCCTGATGTTTTGGGGTGGCATTATGTGGGGCCGACGTACGCCACTGGTGGTCATGGAAGGCTCCGAAACGGCTTTACGATACCTGAATGACATCCTCCGACCCATAGTGCACCCATATCGGCAGAATATTGGAGAGGCATTTGTCTTCATGGACGACAATTCTCGACCTCATCGTGCACATCTTGTGAATGCGTTCCTTCAAGATAACGACATCGCTCGACTACAGTGGCCAGCATGTTCGCCAGACATGAACCCTATCGAACATGCCTGGGATATGTTGAAAAGGGCTGTTTATGGACGTCTTGACCCACCAACCACTCTGAGAGATTTACGCCGAATTGTCGTTGAGGAGTGGGACAATTTGGACCAACAGTGTCTTGATGAACTTGTGGATAGTATGCCACGACGAATACAGGCATGCATCAATGCAAGAGGACGTGCTACTGGGTATTAGAGGTAGTGGTGTGTACTGCAATCTGGACCACAAATGCTGAAAGTCTAGCTGTATGATGGTACAACATGCAATGTGTGGGTCTCATGAGCAATAAAACGAGCTGAAATGTTGTTTGTGTTGATCTCTATTCCCTTTGTATTTAAAGGTTCCGGAACTCTTGGAACCGAGGTGATGCAAAACTTTTTTTGATGTGTGTATTTTGTGTAATGTCTGGTTTGATTAAAAATAAAATAATAATAGAGGCTAATTATACAATGCCTGCCAAGATGTTCAGTTGGGAGCCCTATATTAATCTGTTCCCCTATTTACTCTCGAATAAACTTTTTAAGAATCCAATACAATTAATGAAATATTAATACACTAAATGATACTCAGTGATATAAATAGAATGAGTAGGCCTATATGTCATATGTTCCTTCAGGAAATTAAATACGCTTGGATATATGTACCACAGAAATACTTTAAATACTTTAAATGTCTAGCAGCAAAATTCACAAAATGATCTGGATACTATCGTTTCCCAGAGTTAAAGACGAAAAATAAGTAGGAATTTGCTATGTAAAAAGGCAACACTGAAGAAATGGCTTGTCCACTCATTGAGCTGATATTCTTAATACAATTAAAAATGTGGATATAAATTGATGTCGCACAAATGACCAACACATTTTGTGCTCTTATCATACACATCATATGTGGCTTGCTGCCAGTGCTTATACTGTACTTCATATTTGGAAGTTACACCGCATCTGAAAAGTATAATTCCGTTTTTGAAAGAAATGTTACAAAGTAGTGCAAATACACTACATTTGACCAACATGGAAATGTCCATGGGTCATTCTTGCTGTTTGTACAAAATTCTATTCCAGAAAGTAAGACAGTAAATGACAAAAAAGTAATAATTCAAAAGCAGTATTCATTTGAAATTTTCTGCTGTATTCAGAAGATATATTCAGGGTACTTTAATTGGCAAACCTTTGTTTTGTGTTTGTGTTGACCGACTGGAAAGCTTTCTTTCAAAAAACTTTGTTCAACATTAGATCTGTGATGTTTCCATTACCTCTTGTTATTGCTGTTAAGTAAATGGTACATTCCACAATCATATTTTAGAAACTTCAAACAGTTCCAGAGCCTTGCTTTAAAAATTGGGCTATTTTATAAAATAAATTATTTACAAGAAATGAAAGATAAACAAGAGAAATGGATAATTTTAATTATTGCAAATGAGAGTAGCTGTTTTGAGAGCTACATCTGCATAAAAATATGAAATTTCAGTGTAAAAGGCAATCTACCCACCATGACAGACTAGCACTGTATTATTTCTTAATTACATTCCCGTAAAAACTCTGTAGAGGTAGAAAGAACAATTTGTCCAATAATACTATATTTGTGGGAAGAGATATTTTCCATGAGTTGACCAACATGCATTCCACTTCTTTTATTTTTGGCATAAGATGTTGCACAAATGACAAACATGTTTTGTCATAAAAAATAAAATAAAAAGGACATTTGCTTTACATGAGCATTATCATTGCAGTGTCAACAAGCCAATCAAGTGAATGTCACTGAAATCAAAGACAGCACTAGTGCTTCATCCTACAAAAGTCACATTTTGTAGTCCTCGGGCACTAGGGTGATATTTAATCTGCAATAAATGTCAAAAGTGCAGCATGAAAAGTTATGTTCAGGGCTACACAGTAGAAGAAAACCCATGATAAAATCTATATTTCTCAGAAATACTGTGCAAAATACTATGCAGAAATAGGCATAAAAGTATCTTTTACCTTCAGTATAAAGTCATAAGTTAGGATATGCCACTAACTGTGATAAGAGTTACAATTCTCATATTTTACAGATACAGAATCTGTTGTTCCAATTGTAGACTTGTGTTATACGAGGAACATGAATGAGATTTACTGTACCATATGTCGAATAAATTTGTAAGCATGTGGTGAAATACATTTTGTAATTAAGAGGCAAAAGGCATATCAGAGCTGTATGTCAGTCTTTTCTTACACTAGTGTAAAAAAGTTCCAGCTAAGCAGAGATGAATTGGATTATACTGCATAAATGAAAATGCTGCATGGCGTGGACTGCTCAAATTTATGTAGTCTAAAACTACATGAATACCTGTCAAATTATTCACTACCAGAGGAAATTGAAAATAACTCCCTAATTTTACAATTTCTGTGTCTTTGTAATCAATTCCAAGTTCCAGTTGCTCGTGTACAAGAACAGAGTAACCGTATGTTACTTATTATTGATTTACAAGACCAGTGTTTTTATTTAAACTACTAAAACAAAGCTCCAAATCCCTGCTGTAATTTAAATTTAAAAAAATTGAATTTTCTCTTTCAGCAACTGAAGCAGAATATGATGGACACGCAGGATAGATTGTTTCCCACAATACATCAGTTCCTTTAAAGTGTATATGGCACAAGCAAATACAGTATGTGATAACCTTTAGGCCTAAACATGCACTTGTAGGCTTAATTTCTGCTTAAACTAGCTTGCATCTATTGCATAGTCACATTATTTGCATGTAGACCTAGTCTATACTATAGTCAATATTAATGGTAATTTTTAATTTATATACTGTGCAAAATAATACATATTTACAATTAACTGAGGAGTAAGACAACATGTAGCCTAACCTAAAAGTATTGGTTAATGTGTCATATACCATCCAAAATAAGAGTGTATTGTATTAGAAAACTAACCCTAAGGAATTTTATTAATATCTCCAAATGCTTTAATATATAGGCAGAAAATATAGTTTTATTTAGGCCTATTTACCGGTATCTATTTATCTATTTTTAAACTACTGTCGACCAAAGTATTATGTGCACTCGAGTTTGAAGGTAATTTGTGAAGTAACCAATAGACGTACATGAAATCCAATAACATCATCATTTTCGTCGTTCTAGTTTACGTTAGGTCATGTAGGTTTGGAATTTTTAATTTATATTTTAATATTTTTTATCGCAGTTGGAACACAAAAAGTGCACGTTTTTAAGCGTGTTTCAACCATGCGTCACATTTACGAATTATTATCTCAAAAACCCGTCATCAGATCGAATCCAAATTTTAACACAATATACATTGGAATATTGTATAACTGGTTTATTAATTTCATAATTGTGTGTGTCCAAGAAACAAAGTTGTTATCATTGTTGTAAGGTAACTTTTTCTCGGCTCGGGGTGGTTGGAAAATGTAGTTCTTGGTTGCGTTGTAATCGGTATACATCAAAAAGTTATGCTGTATGACTGTGAAATACGTAAATTAATTCACTTATTTTATATCGGCTTGTATTTCTACGGGGAAATAACACATGTTTCACCTGCTAGCCGCTCCGGCAAACGCTGTACAGCGTTGCCGTAATGGTGCCCACACGCATCATGGCGCGTTTCGCTCGGAAGTGATGGGCTCCATCTCAGCAACGCTGTACAGCGTTTGCCGGAGCGGCTAGCAGGTGAAACATGTGTTATTTCCCCGTAGAAATACAAACCGATATAAAATAAGTGAATTAATTTACGTATTTCACAGTCATACAGCATAACTTTTTGATGCATACCGATTACAACGCAACCAAGAACTACAATTTCCAACCACCCCGAGCCGAGAAAAAGTTACCTTACAACAATGATAACAACTTTGTTTCTTGGACAAACACAATTGTGAAATTAATAAACCAGTTATACAACATTCCAATGTATATTGTGTTAAAATTTGGATTCGATCTGATGACGGGCTTTTGAGATAATAATTCTTAAATGTGACGCATGGTTGAAACACGCTTAAAAACGTGCACTTTTTGTGTTCCAACGGCGATAAAAAATATTAAAATATAAATTTAAATATCCAAACCTACATGAACTAACGTAGAATAGAACGACGAAAATGTTGATGTTATTGGATTTTATGTACGTCTATTGGTTACTTAACAAACAACCTTCAAACTCGAGTACACATAATACTTTGGTCGACAGTAGGCTATTTATTTAGTTATTCTACAATGATGCAATTGTAAATAAAGTAAAATAAATTAAAATTACGGTACCGGTACATTAAAACTTCAATTATTTATATCGAAATCCTTGACTGCCGATAACATAAAATGTAATACTTACTCTCGTGAACTGAGTTGGCGGGAAGTCCTTTCGTGGATTAGCATTGAGCTATTGGTTTCACTTTAAATTCTTCGTCCATGGGGAATCTGAAGACATGGACCCTTGGTCCAATATCATAATTGCCACGACAGCACAGCAGCGATGAGGCATATTTTACCATTTAATCACTAAATCTTCACTGCACTGGACTACAACGAAAACACTCCAGCAAGACAAACCCAACATGTCCGCTAGGACCACACTTTTCTTAGCGTGGACCGGTGACGTCAGAGCGCGCTGGCCTGAGTATAGAAGGTGTTGGCTAGTCTCGTCACTTACCCAGCTATTCCCTCGTAACATTTGGGAACGTGCCACGAACTGCAATCATGTGGCAAAAACGACCAACTGCTCCTAATAGCTGGTGACTAGACCACAGTGCATTTGGTGTGTGCCTGCCTTTGTACATGCTCCTCACTCTTCTTTTATCGCCCTGCTAATAAGCTCCTCCTACTAAGATGCTAGTACAACCATGCCAATGTGTGCATGCCGTGTGCGTTTGCTCGCTTTAGGACAGCCTTGATCACCATAAACTCAGCAGCATCCCTATGTGCACCTGCAGCTGAGGCTCGTAGGGAGGATGAAGCAGAAGGAAGTAAACCTGCAAATGTGACTGGCCAAGAACAAGGAAGATATCAAACGTAGCGCTGCGGTGTGTTCAGCAGTGTCTTGTGCAGGCTATATTTCTACCTACGGTACAATGGAGAATTGTAATTTCAATCTCTTAAACAGTAACGTAGCCTGAATTCCAATTGGGAGAGTTCTAATGAAAAGTTCAATATCCTTACTTCCCCCCATCTACCGAACTGATCTTCTTCCTGCGCAACCTACCCACTAGATGTGAAAGCAATGCAAAAACACATTGAAACTCATAGTCCATCGGTTATGGCGTTTCATCTAACTGAGACGCGGAATGTAAACGTCAAATATATTATTGAAATTAAAATACAATAAAAACAAGTAGTTCTGTGACGAACTAACTAGCCTATTTTTTCCTAAAATGCAAGATTCATACCAATGATTGATTTAGAATACTGATGAAATTAAATTGCCCATACTGACATTCATGATTTGTTCGATACTTGAAATATTGCAACCTAACAGAGTACCACAGTTTGTATGAAATAGTACCCCTGCATGGGTTTAGGAATACTGTGAGTCTACGGCTCAAATACTCAGAAATTCCTAGTCCAAAGGTTATGGCGTTAAATCTATCTGAGATGCCAAAGACAATTGTCAAGTATCAACCGCAAGTAACGTCCATACCAACAAATCAATTTCAACCGAATTTCGTACGTGAATTGTAACCGTACCGCCCTTCTTCAATATTCAATAAATGTTAATAATAATATTAATAATCCACCTCTCCTCCCAATGACATATAAATAAATATTCGGGGTTCGTGGGGGTTAAGCACCCATACGATTATACTAGCAGCAATACACATTCACACCCAACTACACCAGTGACCGCTTGAATAAATGAGAACTGATATCTGGTAAAAACATACTATATTCTGATAAAAATACATATAAACAATTTGCAAGATCCTCGCCGTATACAAACTGACTATTGGTTTTCTATCATATTAGCATGGCTACACATAATGACACTTATGGACCCTCGGTGAAACGTGAAGATATGTGGTGCTCACCCGTGTTGGTCTCTGGTAGCTGATGTTGATTTGCCCATCGAGTTAGTCCTACTTATACTCGTTGATTGATTTTGACTATTTCACACATAGCCTGACTTTAATTACTGATTCCTGGTTTGATTGGCTCATTGTAGCCTGAATTTGGTAATCGCACACATAAAATATTATTACGTAGATTTATGGTGTGGAAGGGCGGTAACGACTTGTTAATTACGACCTCCACTGCGCTGACTGAAGTTAATCCACTTTCAAGCATAATTCGCTAGTACTGCCAAATATATCTTCCTCACGAACTCGCGTACAGGCATGGACAGGCGAAACTGTGTATAGCTATTCGAATCTAGTAGATAAGGAGTACCCACTATAGACTAGGTATAGAACTCCGTAATAAATTCTACTTTTCCATACTGTACAGTTCCAGGTCCAATGCGAGATTGCATTATAAGTCTTCATAAAACAAATTCCTCTTGAGCATTGCCAAGTTAGCATATAGCTCCCTAAGTACACGTTCCAAAACAGAAGTAACTCCGAAGAGTTCCTAAAACCAAGACAGAACTATCTCCGCAGAGATTCAAAATCGAATGTCACACAGACCGTCAACCGTAAGTATAGCATCATCACCCCTACCATGCATCCCATGACTACCGTAGCATAGAATACTCCACTATTTGATTATTAACAAATCACAAATTGGAGTACTTGATAATCGTCACCTCCTTCATTACAATGTTACCAGCTACACGCAAGCACTGAACTGCTCATGACTCATCGGGCCAAACCCTGAGCGCTGGGAAATAGAAATATTTCCAGGAAGACGTTAACATATTTGACCGTGTCCTCCCATGAATTCCGATTCCCATGGGTTCCGATTCCCACCAGTTCCAAATTCTTTAGCGGATTAGCTATCTGCCAATTACACTACCTGAGCGAGTCCCATCAGCTCCGAACACTACCTGAGCGAGTTCCAGCTTAGTTTTCTACTGCAAAATTGTATTAATTTGTTTATTACTGAAACAAATGAGGTCCATTGTTAGCGCCAGCCGGGAGTGTGTGCCCTCTTTAATAAATTGGCTCCTCTAACAGAGGGGGAGGGGGGGGGGCGGACGCCATGGACCGGTAGCTGCCATAAGCAGCCTTCACCTTGTCAGTATCTGTATCAGCATGTGCCTTCGTCAAAATAATCAATTTGGAGTTATATTTATAAAGTTCTTAAAATAGTATCAGCATGTCGCTTCGTCTTTGAACTGTTTTAATCTTATTTATAAGTCACTTAGTAATCACCACGTAGCTTCGTCAAAATTGATCTATTAACTGAAATATTCTTCTCATTATACTTTAATCAATATGTACAGCAAAAGAAACATTTCTTAAAAATACTGATAAATCACCGGTCTCTTCAAACTGTTGAGTTGCCCTTTGGATTCTGTCATCCATTGCAACATATTTTCTTTTCCTTTTCGTGGCTTGCAAATTCAACTCTGCCCGCATAATTTTTCGTCTGAATTTTGAGACTCCTTCTTCAAACACATAATCAAGTCTCTTACACTAGGATGTGGTTTTCCGCATTTCAATTTCAGCTTATGGTTCCAACCTTCTACAGAGTTATTCGTTCTATGCCTCTTCCCATGGCAATTCCACATTTCAATCGGAATATGCACGTTTTCAAGCCATTGCTCGACAAAGTAATCAAAAAACTCGATTCACTTTTCATTGTCCAATACCATTAATTAACTCTTCTAGGTCAAGTCGTGCTATTATTAGCCGGTCAAACCTCAGAACTGACAGCTGGGTTTTCCAGAGACATTCGGAACTAGTGGGACTCATTAGCTTATTTACTAAGGCGTGAATACGCGTTCGGAACTCATGGGACGTTTTTCCTCAGAAATTTGTTTTCGGAACGTATGGGAATGGAACTCGTGGAACGGAACCTATTTGACGTAGCCTCACCAAAACTGCACTATTCCAGCGTGCTAAATAATAATCATTGACTAGTCTATATTAAAACCTGACTTGGATCTTGCTATATAATTATAACTTAAATTGTAATAATTAAAACAGTAAATATATAACATACGAATGAACACTCTATAAAATCATTAGAAATTAAATCATATGTTTACAGAAAAATATACTCATGCAATTATGCAGAATCGCATGTCCTGAAAAGGAGGGTTCGATCCCTTATCACATTTGTACCGTGACAGTATTGAATGTCCCAAGAGCTATAACTCGGCATATGTTGATAAATGTTCTCCATAATATTGAATCCTAGTCTCAATGTATGCAGGCAAACAGTTCAGAAATTGGTACATGTGTTTAGACGATAATATTGCAAAATCATTTCGAGTAACCCATACGTGGCAGTGTTGCCAACAAAATTCTACGTGTGCTGATAGGTTTAATGATTAACTGCATCTATCTTCCATAACATTTAATGGATAACTAACAAGACAGACAGGAAACAGGCAGACCGACAGACTGACACACACACACATTAGCCTGAGTGATCTCATAATGCTACTTTTTCATATAATTTTTTTGCAAAATATGAAAAGTAGGCTAAAAACCAACTACTCACCTCGTGCTGTAATCTTTAGCATTCTTGGCTGTCGCTGTGGGGGTCAGGGTTCGGTTCCCGTCTCTGCTAAGAAATTGAATTATGGTCTGAAAGCCGGAACGGGATACACTCAGCCTCCTGATATAAAACTGAGTAGAGATAAGTTAAATTCCCACCTCATCTATCCTATAAGGGATTTTCCGTGGTTTCCCACTTCTACACCAGGTAAATGCTGGGATATTTCCAATAATAATTCCACGATCACCTCCATCCCAATTTTAAATCCACACACCTCAATAACAGGCTATCAGACAAAATCTACACACACACAAACACATGGGGCCGAAATAACTACGATGTCCGAGCCCATTAATGAAACAAGAGAAACTAAGAAACACACAAAGAATAGGCTTCACCCAGTGATGTGTACTTAAAAGTACCTGAAAATCCACAGCCTGCTTCCAGTCTCCGACTGGGTCAGGAATGGAATGAATGAAGCCCCCATCTAGTGGCGAGGATATGCACTGCGCCGGCTGCCGAGGCCTGACGCACTCCTCTAGGGCAATGATTAAATGAATGACAGATGATATGAAATTATAGTGGAGGGTGTTGCTGGAATGAAATTTTGACAGGGAAAACCGGAGTACCTGGAGAAAAACCTGTCTGCCTCTGCTTTGTCCAGCACAGATCTCACATGGAGTGACCGGGATTTGAACCACGGACCCAGCGGTGAGAGGCCGGCGTGCTGCCGCCTAAGCCACGGAGGCTTCTGTACTTAAAAGTAACTAAGTGTTAATAATTTAAATCTAAAGAAAGGCAATATATAGTAGGCTTTATATAGACACAGATCTGTATGTAGTTTATATACAAATGCAATAGTAACAAATACAGTAGGCTGATCGGGGGAATAGCGTTGTAGGGGATACATTGATAACTCCGCAGTACGGCTAATTCCGATGTACTTTAAATATACCATTCCTGCAGAGATACTCCAGCGCAAGAGACGATTTCTCCTCACCAGTTGTGTTGAGTCAATTATTTAATTACTCTTTACTATGAATATTGAAACCACAAATATTATCACCTAGCGCTAAAATCATGAAGAACGTGTGTTGGACTTTGCTTGTGAAGTATTTATATAATCTCATGTATTTCAGTGATGCGGAAGTGGTAGTAATAAAGCCATTATCATACTGTGGATTTAGGCAAGGCATCGCGAATTTAGCACAAGTACTAACAGTATCAACAACAAAAAATAAAACCTAAAATATTACTAAATGCAAATTTCTTCCATAGTGTTGTTAATTTATTTAGATAACTGGTGCCAGGTAAAATTTTAAGCACTGAATTTGTCACAAATATGTAGCAATTTAATTCCTATGTTGATTTTTTGAAACCGTTCCCCTTAATTTAGCATCTTTACCATCGACTCCTATTATTCCCGTTAAATATAGTCAAAAATGAATTCTAAGTCATAGGAAAATGATTTTAAAAAACGTTACACTTGCTCATGAAATTATAACTCCATCACTGTATGGTGGAATTAAAACAACATTATTTTTGAGTTATTGTTCTCTTTGTTAGTCCATTTAGGGTCTTCGGGACATCATGGTCACGTAGCCCCGTGCATTTGGGTGAGTGTGTGGAATGTGACTGATAACCCGTGTCATTATGAAGGTTGTTCTAGTGTGTGTATTGTAATTGGGGCTAAGAGGCAGCCGTGACCTTAATTTAGGTACCATTCTGGTATTTGCCGAACTAAACCACTTCTAGAATGGCTGAGATAGGAGTTGAACTCAACTCTTTTCGGTTCTGCCTGTGGAGGCTTATGTACATGTCTTTCCAACCCATAGGCAGGAATCAAATTTCTTGGCAGAGCCGGGAATTGAATTCGAACGTCCACAGTGACAGCGATGTATGTTAGTCTTCACGCCATGAAGTGGACCACTGACAATTTTATTTATCTTCTTGCTACATTTGTGGGAAATTATTTATTAGTACCGGTACTTTCAATGCACTCAAACTAACTAGACAGATTAACATATGGCTAAATTTTAAATGTGTATACAATTCTACAAAACCCAATACGATCCTTTCGAGTCAATCTTACGGCCCAGTCAACTTTAAAAGATAGCACACCGTCTGGCACGTGGGAGTTCACTTTACCAGAATTATTGGGGTTCACGCTGATGATCAAACATTTACTAACATGTAATAGCAACTAGAATGATAAATCTTCCAGCTTTCATTTCCAGCTTTTACTAATATTATTCTTGTTAGGGTGTTTATTCATCTTCATGGTTAGTCATTAATAAAAACTTTGGGGAGGATGCAGATCCCACCTTGGTTTTATCATTTTCAACTATAGAACACTTTTGTAGACGCAAATACCCATGCTGACTTACATTAAGGATGACTAAGAACAGTATTTATGAATATTGAGTCGTATATAATAGAAAAACAAGATGGTCAGTGACGAACATATAGCCTCTACCGTACGCTCTTATATGTGTGGGTATAGTTGTAACTCTTTGTCCTTACCAAGCAGTATAATTTAATGTTCTTGTGATAAACGATAAGAGTTTCAGCCGACGTAAAACTCCTATTCAATTAGGTTTCGTTGTAATACCGCTCTTGCATTCAGAGGAATTGATTCCAAGATTTAATAAGTAGTTCTGTAAAGAACTAAATAGCCAATTTTCATATATCCTATTTATGATAATTGCCTTTATCAACATACAAAATTTCAGTCCGATTGCTGTTATAGATTCGTAGATATTGAGAACCGCCTAAATATCTCGGATGGTCAACATGACGGTGTTTTTTTTTTCAATTTATAAGATATAGAGTTATGTACTATTGGATGAGGATTATTGCGTAAGTGTATTATTCAAACTTCAAACGCATGATTAGGACACCAGAAATAAAAACGAGATTTCAAACTTTCACACAGCCGCCATCTTGTAGTTATGAAAACAATTTAAATAAATTACATGTAAATGGAATGACATTTGTATAACAATTAACCGTACCCTGTTTCACTGCGTTCGGATAGTTAAATCGCGAGAAACGTCTATTTAAATATTTGAATTTCGCGTCACCACCATGTTAGACTTGTGCTCAAAAGACTATTGAAAGTCCCGTATGTGAACTTATGTTAATAGCTTTTATCAACATACAAAATTTGAGTTTCATTGCTGTCAGAGATTAGTAGATATTGCGAACTGTCTAAATATTTCGGACGGTCGCCATGTAGGTTTTTTATATATGTAAGCCATAGAGTTATGTACTATTAGATGACGATTATTGCGTAGGGTCATTATTCAAACGTTGACTTATATCGCATGATAAGGACACAAGAAAAGAAAACCTCATTATGAAATTTCGCACAGGCTCCATTTTGAGGTTATGTAAACAATTGAACTAAATTAGATGTCAGTGCATTACAATGTGTATCTACATTTACTGTACCATGTTTAACTGCACTCGGTTGGTTAAATCGCGAGTTAAATCTATTTACAAATTTCAAATTCGCTTAACCGCCATGTTCGTTTTGTACTAAACTGGTTTTAGAAAGTTGCATAGGTGAACTTCTATTAGTGCCCTCCATCACCGTACAAGACTTCAGGGTGAAATCGGTAATAGTTTTGGAGATATAGAATGCCGGTGAAATGTTTTGCACAGCCACCATGTTGAATTGGTGAAATGTAATAAACTTTGAAGGGCACAGGCAGAGTCGGACAAAATATCAAATTATTACTATGTATTTACTGAGTATCATTCAAATCGCTCCAGTCATTTAGATTTTATTAGGGTGGGGCGGGGGGTACACAGCACACACACATACGCACACGCACACACACACACACACACGGACAAAAGGTGATCTCATTAGCGTATTTATTCGTAAATGAAAATATGCTAAGAAGTACGTTTATCAACCATCTTGATCGTATGGAATCATTGTTCTTGTGACTCCTACAGAGAGGCTGCACTGCGCGCGATATTTAGTTTAGTAATGCAAGCGAGGTATTGTACCTATATATGTTACTCACTCTCGCCATAGTTAGCGTTAATTGGTCTATTATATCCCACGTTGATGTTATTAAAGTTTTATGAGTACGCACAGCGGCCGTCGTTCTTTTTAACTTGGTAATAGGAAGCCACTGACAAGTTAGTGGTCTACATTACTGTTATCATTCGTTATTGTAGCTTGAAAATGCTTTGAGTTTTTCAGTTACATCTCTATGTATAACAAGATGTTCAGTAAAGAACATATAGCCTACTTTCTCCTAAAAGCATGGGTATTGTTATAACTCTTTGTCCTTTTCAAGGAGTATAATTAAATGTTGGTTGTAGTAGCTTGTTGAAATACAACGTGTTATACGGATATTAAACATGAATATGAGGTGTCCTTTGCTAGTGCTACCTCTGTACAAAATTTCATTCAATTCGGTTTCACCGTGTTTGAATTGATATAGTGAATCGATTTGCACACATACATGGCCGCCATCCTTACATTATTGGGCTGATGACCTTTTATTTCGGTCAAAAGATTCTTCGTTCATAAAGGTATAATGTTGCAAAATATGGTAAAGATCAGATGATTAGGTTGGTCGTAATTTGATTTAAGCTTTTAACATTTGGGTGGCCGCCATTATGTTTTCGTCAAGATGGCGGCAATATAAAACATGACACTGAGGTGCCCTTTGCTAGTGCTACATCTGTACCAAATTTCGTTCAATTCGGTTTTACGTGTTTGAATAGATATGGGGAATCGGTTTGCACACATACATGGCCGCCATAAAATTATTGGGCTGATGACCTTGTAGTTTGATCAAAAGATTCTTCATACATAAAGGTATAATGTTGCAAAAATTGGTAGAGATCAGATGATTAGGTTGGTCGTAATTTGATTTAAGATTTTAACATTTGGGTGGCCGCCATTACGTTTTCGGCAAGATGGCGGCGATATAAAACATGACACTGAGGTGCCCTTTGCTTGTGCTACCTCTGTACCAAATTTCGTTCAATTCGGTTTCACCGTGTTTGAATTGATAGGGGGGGGGGGGGGGGGACAGACATTCAGAGTACACACACTCACACACAGACTCACACACACATACACACACACACACACAGACAGACACACTATTTTTCGCCCTGTGTTGATCTCATAAGTCTACTTTCATTTTTTGCAAAAATCGAAAGTAGGCTAATAGAAAACCGGCCAAGCTCATGTATCGCTCCGAAATTCTGAAAGTTTCCAGACACAATTCCGTATGGGAGAAGACATTACTAAGTAGGGTTACAAAGGATGCCAACAGATGATCTATACAATTATTTTGAATAAACTATATTGTGACTGATTTGAATTCTTCATTTGATTCTAATAATATGCACATCTCTGTATGACGGGTTGGTCCATCTCGTTGAAAAGATCCTTCTGTCAGTTCGACGTCATCCAGCTGCACCACAAATGCTGGACAGAGGAGCACATGCGCTGAAACAATCAACAAACTTGCCAATGGGCAGTGGTACTGATTCTCCCTGAGACACTGAGATCATTAAAACAAATTTCCCGTTTCTGCGAGCTTTCAGAGGGATATTATGACCCATTAAAATGGATCAGTTTTATACAAGTTACAGAATATTACTTTATGATGAATAATTGACCAGGGTAACTACGCGTGCTCATGGTGTATGTTATTACTGTATTCAGGCCATCTTCAACTGTTAAAAAACCCATTTTCATTCTTGCCACGCATAAGATATTAGCCCTATGTAAGCGCACCTGGATTATTGAGAATGTCGTAGATTCTTTAATACTGTCGATAACGCCGGCCTTGGTTTATTGATGATATAGAACAACGTACATCCTAATCCAGTAATAATAATAATAATAATGATAATAATCTTCATATCGTATGGCCTCGGGTGCCGGGTGCAAACTTTGTTATTTGACACACAAAGGGTAGCTTGCATGTCGAATTTCGTTGTTCCTTGAAGCACTATGAAAGTCAAGAAGGTTAGATATCTAACAAGGAGAGGTCACCATGTGGTTTACTAGAAAAGAGTTCAAATTTGGAGGGTTTGCTCGTCATTAAAAAGTATGTTGTCCCTGTTCATGCGTTTTTGCCAATGGGCCTTAGTGTGGTTAAAATTGAACGTTTAAAATCAATCTTCAAACTTTTGTAATCCTATTTCCGCATTTGTTCTAGGCTCGTCTCCGTGGCGTAGTCGCTAACGCGTTGGCGTGGGGATTTGAAGGTCTCGGGTTCGAGTCAGACCTTGGTCAGCACTTTCTTTTCTCTTACTGATACATCCCGTATTGTTTTTGTGTTTTCTATAATGTATTTGCTGTAGTCTCTTCGGTTTTGGAGCTATGTACAATATTTTAACATCATTATTCGTCCGTGATGCATGAACGTATTGTAAGTTTTATTAGTTAGAATTTAAGTGAAGCGTGGCCGGCGACGCTACGTTCATTCACACTGCGGCGAGTCTAATGCAGAAACTCAAGAGCTCTTCCCTCTGTTCCACTCTGCTCCACCATCAAGCTAACTTTCTGTAGGATATGTAAACAATAACGTAAATATTAATTGATTAATATTGTAAATAGAAAAAGCAACAACAAATAATAAAGTACTTGATGCAATCTGCCAACTTAAATAGTGTACCACAAACATAAAATAAAAAAAAAAAACATGTCAAAGAAAGATAAAGAAAATAACTTAACAAGATCAAGGGATGTTCCGATCACGGTAACTTCCATTTCCAACGCCAACACACTAGCGACTACGCCACGGAGACGAGCCGGGAACGTGTGTAGTTTGAGGATTGATTTTAAACGTTCAATTTTGAGCGCACTAAGGCCCATTGGCTAAAAACGCTCAAACAGGGGTGAAATATTTTTTTATGAAGATCAAACCCACCAAATTTGAACACTATTCTAGTAAACGATATGGCGACCTCTCCTTGTAAGCTCCTTGAACACTATAGCGCTTTCTAGTAGAGAAATGAGGAACTTTGTGTTGGCGGAAACTACCGAGATTAATTTTGCCATTATGAACACGGCCTACTGATTAAAATGGGTTCTTTGACATGCCAACATCGTATGACATGGTGCCGTAATTTTTGCCGCCTTTCAAAAATCACTTACCACAGCCAGGAGTGAACCTGCAAGCTTAGAGTTAGTAGACCGACACGTTGACCACTCACCCACCGTGGCAAGCTTATGGGGTCGATGATGAGATGCGATGAATGTCTGTGGTGGATGTTTTTTCGGTCTAATGTCAACATCATGAGAGAAGGTAATGAAAGATGGAATGAATGAAGAAGAGTTAAACTGTGGAAGGAGTTGAGAGGAAGCTGCCGTGGCCTACTAGAAGGTACAGTCCCGGTATTTTAACGGAAAATGGAAATCAACGGAAATCCATTTGAAGGACGACCATCGGTGAGGTTTTAGCTCACTCATTTACCGAGTTCAGAGCAGCCTGACCTCATGGCCTTGCGTCTCAACGTGCGTACATATTTGCCTTTCAAGATACAACTGCCGCTGAACTTGGCTGTATCAGCGTTTGTAGACAATTTATAGCACCTGGAGCCTTTCAGAACGAGCAGGAGGACACAGCGATGACGGAGTGCAGTCTGGAAATTGCGGTCGCTATTTGTGTTCTACAGACGTTATAATGTGAATTGTGAGCGGATAAATGAATCATGGGCGAATTATTATGAATTGCGCGTTTCTAATTGTTTCACAACAGCACAGTTAAGTGTAACAGGAGCTCATGCCAGCACGTAGGGTTGAACGGTGACTACGAGTGCTGGAGCTGGTTCATATCCTTCCCGCACGGCTGTACCTGTCAATCGAGCAGGCTGACAGCATGGCACAAGTAAACAAGGAATATGATTCCGTAATATTGCTTTTCACGGCCAGTGAATTAATACTACTCAGCAATTTTTCAAGGTTCGTTTCGTGTCTTGTGTGGGGTTTCGCCTAGGACACCAACCTGGCTCATCAACGGGCCGTGAAAGACAATATATCGTCTTTTGGTTATTGCTGCTTGAGCTTTTAGTTCTCGCAGTAAAGAGGCGCAGGTGCGCTTCCTTAAATGGGAGGTAGCGCGCAGTTAGCTACTCCTGTGGGGGTCCCAGCGGGGATACCAAGAGTCCGCTGATGAGCTACCTTGGTGTCCTAGGCGAAACCCCAAGGCACCGCAGAACCCTAGAAAAGATTGCTGAGTTTTAAACAATGAATAGTTCTCACCTCGACGGTGACAGCTACAATGCCATAACTAAAGCAGTTACTGTAAAATCAGCGTGAATTGTGAAGGATGAGGAATTATAAAATGTATTCACAAGCAAGCTACAATAATTTGAGGTAAGCATGTCTGAATTGGATAGTCATGGTTGCCCTAAGATAGTAAAGCCATTAAAGCATTTTAACAATATTGTGATGAGTTTGGCGATGTTCTAATAGTTCAGATTAAGTATTAGTCTATTGATAACAATATTTATTAGGGAACGAATCATGAAGTGGAGCAATGCATGAATCACACGATGAATCCGGTGATAAATAAAATCATAAAAGGGTAAAATGAATAAAATAGCAATGGATATAATTTATTGGTAATTGATCGAAGAATAAAATTGTATAAGCAATTAAAAAGATATCATCCTGGTTGAATATGAACTGGAGTAATTAGGGGATTTGCAGTGGTAAGATTATCAGGATTATCAAGAAGCCTTTAAAAAATAAGAGTTGCTACCATAATAATAAATCCGAATAGATCCTTAAATTTAATGAAAAATATGGATGAAAGGGGAATTTAGCTATGTCGCTATTTGATCCTAAGGGATTATTGGATCCTATTTGATGAAGGAATAAGCGGTGACCGAGAGCGTTAACGCGCTGCCTCATGCATCGCTTGCATCGGGAGAACGTGGGCACGAATCCCACCTTTGCCAAGAATTTTAATTCTGGTTTGAGGGCTGGAACGGGGACATTCTGCCTCGTGCTTTAAGTTAGGAACCATCCCGGCCTTTGCGTGGAATATAAGTGGGAAACTACGGAAAGCAACTTACTAGATTGCTGAGGTGTGAATCGAAGCCACCTCTTCTCAGTTATGCCCCACGAGGTTGAGTATCACCCGTTCCAACCCTCAGATCAAATTAAATTTCTTGCTAGAGCTGGGAATCCAACCCGGACCTCTGGGGCGACAGCCAAGTAAGCTAGCCTCTACCCGACGAGGTGGTTATACAGAAAACTAATGTTACAGTGTTTATGAAATATATTTATTATTTTAGAGAACGATTTACGTGGTTACTTGGTCACCTGGGTATAACGCCTATAACCCTATGTACAGTAAATCATCCAGTCACGCGCTACGTCACAGCAGAGGCGGACTGATGTTCATCGAAAAATAACGTTGCTTGCAGCGATCAATTGTTGTTGTTAATTCATTCGAGGGGCATGGGACACCGTGGTCATCAGTGTTGGCTAGTTGGAAGTGTGTTGGACTAGCCTGATAAGCTGTATTTATGTGATATTGTGTGTAATTGTATTAGCAACAGGGAAGGGGTAGGTGCCCTGGTATTTGAAGTAAGGTGGCTATCCCGGCATTTCTCAAGATAGCCACTGGCGCCGGGATTCAAACTTGCGATCTTTCGACTTGCTGCAGCTAGCCTCTCAGCCGTGGTGGATGACTTAACGGGCACGGCTACGCCGCAGGGTTACGCAGCGATGAAAATGTGCTACCCCACTTCACATGCCTGTTTTATGCTATAGTGCATTATCACCACGCTAGATGGCAGAGCAGTGGATACTCAGCACTGCGCATTCTGCAACTGATGGCAGTACGATGATTAAATAACAGGACGATTATTATTTGCTGGGTTTCGTAGAGAAGAACAACTACGAGTTCCAGATGACGTATACTGACGCTTCCTCATACCCCGCCTAGTACTTTGCCTGTATAGGAAGACACAAGTCACGTCTTTGTCGTGTTAAAATGTATTGTTAAGTCAGAGTCTGAAGAAGATGTTTATAATTTTAAGTTTGATGTGCCATGTAATCACCTGGGTACATATTATGAATCTGGATCCCGTCAGTTGCATCGTTATGGTGCGTTGGTTAACAGATGAAATAAGAAAGCAAAGTTTAAAGCAAGAGCTGTCGCCATTGGGTTTGATTCATGTTGATTAATTTGAGGGGCTAGGACAACGTGGTCATATAGCCCCAAGTTCTTGGGTGTGTGTATATACCGTTATATAGATAATGAATTTGAAAGATAACCAGTGTTATTGTGATGTATGTAGTAGCGTGTTTATATTTGTAATGAAGGTGAGGATTGGGAAGGAGGTAGCCTTGTGTTATAATCAGGGCATTTTTTGAGGGGGTACGCGTATACCTCAAACATTTGTACATTGGTACATTTGTATCTAGTCCGGCTAATATAACTTCCGACTTGAAAGTTCATCGATCAGCTGGCGTCAACGCGCTGTTCACAACAGCTGGAGGAGATTTCAAGTAATCCTCGATTAATACCGATCTATATAATCAGTTTCTTTTGCTCGGCACTCATCAGCATAATCGAAACAATAGACCATATTATATTCTGCTCGACAAAAGCTTTGTGTAATTGCTGCCTTATTCGAAGAAATTTACTTCATTAGGCAAAAATAAGTAACATACTCTACAATCGTGAAAATGAAGTTCTGTTCTTATAAGTACGCAGGCTAGTGTTTGGAGGTGGGGTAGGTTGTTAGTTTGATGATGATGATGATGATGATGATAATTGTTGTTTTAAGGGGCCTAACATCTAGGTTATCGGCCCCTGATTGTTTGGGTGATCGTGAAGATGAAAATGAAATGCAAACTTAAAACTAAAACCAAGAAGTTCCGTGACGAACTAAAGAGCCTACTTTTCATGCCAATGATTATTCTACAGTGTATGAACCTATCTAGAATAATGACGAAATTAAGTTGGTAATATCGAAATGTCTAATTAGTTCAAAATATTCCTGGTATAATATGGCCTAATAGAGCACTACAGTTGGCAGCCCTGGTGACTGAATATATTCTTAGTTCCATCTCTTTAGGTACAGAATACAAAATTTGGTTGAATTCCAATGGTAGTTACATGCAGTTAGACATTGGATCTAACAGCGCGCGTAAAATCATGTTGGCAACAATGACATACATGTATAGGTCAGAAATAATCTGAAATAATGTGATCTATTGTTGTGTCAATTTTGGATGAAATCCATTTGTTAGTATAGAAGTTACATGTGTTTTAAAATTGGACCTATCAGCAAGCATAGAATCATGTTGGCAGCACTGACTTATATTAATTACTCCAAATTAATCTAGAGTTTCAGGTGCTATACGTGTGCAAAGTATAGAGCTGTTGGCTTGCATACTTTCTGATATATTGATATTAGGGTAAAAAAAATATAGACAGCATTTATTAACAGTTGGCAGCCCTGATTGCTCTTAAGAATACTTATAGTCATATCTGTTATGTTACACATAGCACATACGAAATTTGGTTGAAATCCAACTGATAGTATAGAAGTTACATGTATTTAAGAATTGGTCCTATCAGCAGGCTTAGAATCATGTTGGTAGAACTGAAGTATATATGTTACTCCAAATTAATCTAAAATGTCAGGTACTATACGTGTGCATAGTTTAAAGCTGTCGGCTTGCATACTTTCTGATATATTGGTATTTGGATATAAAAACAAGAAGTTCCGTGACGAACTAAAGAGCCTACTTTTCTTAAAATTTAAAATTCATGCCATTGATTAATCTATATGGATCTATCTAGAATAATGGCAAAATTAAATTGGTAATATAGAAATTTCTAATTAGTTCGAAATACTGTATACCTGGCATAATGTAGCCTAATAGAGAACTACAGTTGGCAGCCCTGGTGACTGAATATATTCTTGTTTCCATCTCTTAAGGTACAGAATACAAAATTTGGTTGAAGCCCAATGGATAGCATGGACGTTACATGCAGTTAAACATTGGATCTAACAGC
Source organism: Meconema thalassinum (assembly GCA_946902985.2). Lineage (NCBI taxonomy): Eukaryota > Metazoa > Arthropoda > Insecta > Orthoptera > Tettigoniidae > Meconema > Meconema thalassinum. Next base: position 1,160,481,571 of record OX336389.2, read on the forward strand.
GCGCTTAAAATCATGTTGGCAACAATGACATACATGTATTGGTCAGAAATAATCTGCAATAATATGATCTCTTGTTGTGTTAATTTTGAATGAAATCCATTTGTTAGTATAGAAGTTACAGGCATTTTAAAATTGGACCTATCAGCAGGCTTTGAATCATGTTGGCAGCACTGACGTATATTAATTACTCCAAATTAATATAGAATGTCAGGTACTATACGTGTGCAAATTTTAGAGCTATTGGCTTGCATATTTTATGATATATTGATATTAGGGAAACAAAAATAGAGACACCATTTTTTAACAGTTGGCATCACTGGTTGCTCTTAAGAATACGCATAGTCGTATCTGTTATGGTGCACATAGCACATACAAATTTTGGTTGAAATCCAAATGATAGTATAGAAGCTACATGTATTTAAAGTTGGACCTCTCAGCAGGCTTAGAATCATGTTGGTAGCACTAACGTATATAAGTTACTCCAATTTATTACAGAATGTCAGGTACTATACGTGTGCATAGTTTAAAGTTGTCGGCTTGCATACTTTCTGATATATTGGTATTTGGAAAAAATAAATTGAGAGCATTTATTAACAGTTGGCAGCCCTGGTGGATCTTAGGAATACGCTCAGTTATATCTGTTTATGAACACATAGCACATACGAAATTTGGTTGAATTCCAATTGATAGTGTGGAAGTTATATGCATTTAAAAATTGGACCTATCAGAAGGCTTAAAATTATTTTGGCAACAGTGTCATGTATGGCCTCCTGGAAATTAAACTGAAATAGTATTATCTACATGTGTGCCAATTATGGTATGGCTCCCATGCATAAATTCCAAGATATCCAACATGGCGCTCAAATTTCTAGTGCGTTTTTTCAGCAGTTGGTAGCACTGACATCATTTTCACATCTTTACTCATACCAAATTTGGTTTTGATTGCTGCAGCCGTTTAGGAGTTGATAGGGGGGGACACACACACAGCCAGACAGACAGACAGACAGACAGACACACAGACAGACACACATTTTCCCGGATCGATCTCAAAAGTCTACTTTTTTCTCATTTTTGCAAAATGTGAAAAGTAGGCTAAAAATCAATGTTACGAGATAGTATGTGGGTGTGTGGGTGTGTATGTCCCCTATGCATTCATATACCACTCATCCGATTGCGATGAAACTTGGAGAGATGTTGAGTACACTCCAGGAAAGGTTTCTGTGTTAGTAAAACCATTTTAAAATAGGTAGCGCACGGGTAGATTCAACAAATGAGCAACGATGCGCGAATCGCTTCAAAATGGTCCCGTATGCGTTCATACACCATTCATCCGATTGCGATGAAACTTGGTTGAGATGTTGAGTACACTCCAGGGAAGCTTTCTGGCTTAGTAAATCAATTTTACTTAGGTAGCGCACGAGTAGATTCAACAAATGAGCGACGATGCGCGAATCGCTTTAACAAAGTCCGTTATGCGTTCATATACCATTCATCCGATTGCGATGAAACTTGGGTGAAATGTTGTGTATACTCCATTGAAGGTTTCTGGCGTAGTAAATCAATTTTACAATAGGTAGCACACGAGTAGAATCAACAAATGAGCAACGACGCGCGAAGCGTTTCAACAAAGTCCCGTATGCGTTCATATACCATTCGCCCGATAGCAATGCAACTTGGGTGAGATGTTGTGTACACTCCAGGGAAGGTTTCTGGCTTAGTAAATCATTTTACAATAGGCAGCACACGAGTAGATTCAACAAATGAGCGACGACGCGCGAAGCGTTTCAAAAAAGGCCCGTACGCGTTCACATACGTTACCATTAGTCCAATAGCGATGAAACTTGGGTGAGATATTGAGTACACTCCAGGGAAGGTTTCTGGCTTAGTAAATCCATTTTACAATAGGTATCGCACGAGTAGATTCAACAAATGGACGACGACACGCGATGCGTTTCAATGAAGTCCCGTATGCGTTCATATACCGTTCGTCCAAAAGCGATGAAACTTTGGTGAGCTAATGAGTACACTCTAAGGAAGGTTTCTGGCTTAGTAAATCCACTTAACAATAGGTAGCGCACGAGTAGATGCAACAAATGAGTGACGACGCGCGAAGCGTTTCAACAAAGTCCCGTATACGTTCATATACCATTCGTCCGATAGCGACGACACTTGGGTGACATATTGAATACATTCTAAGGAAGGATTCTGGCTTAGTAAATCCACTTTTCAATAGGCAGCGTACGAGTAGATTCAACAAGTGAGTGAAGGCACGCGAATCGTTTCAACAAAGTACGCGTTCATATACCATTCGTCCGGGAGCGATGAAACTTGGGTGAGTTTTTGTGCACACTGCAGGGAAGGTTTTTGACTGAGTAAATCCATTGTACAATAAGTAGCGCACGGGTAGATTCAACAAATGAATGACGGCGCGCGAATCGTATAAATAAAATCCCGTATGCGTTCATATACCATTCATCCGATTTCGATCAAACTTGAGTGAGTTATTGTGTACACTGCAGGGAACGTTTCTAATTTAGTAATTCCATTGTATAATAGGTAGCGCACGAGTAGTTTCAACAAATGTGTGACGGGGCGCGAATCGTTTCAACAAAGTTCCATCTGCGTTCGTATACCATTCATCCGATTGTAATGAAACTAGGGAGAATTGTTGTGCTCACTGCAGGGAAGGTTTCTGACTTAGTAAATCCATTGTATAATAGGTAGTGCACGAGTTGATTCAACAAATGGGTGACGGCGTGCGAAGTATTTGAACAAAGTTCCATCTGCGTTCATATAGCCTACCATTCATCCGATTGCGATGAAACATTGGTGAGTTGTTGTGCACGCTCCCACAAATGCTTATAATTTAGTGATTCCATTTTACGATAGCTTAGAGGCAGTTAACGGAAATTGAAGGAAATATTGTGTATCCTAAAGCACTCCAAGAAACAAAATTACAATGCCAACACTATGTACTTTTTCTGAAATAAAACTAGTCCGGTATGCGCGGCAGTATTAAAGGAGCCGGGACGTCTTCAATAGACCGGGCAGCACTTAGTTCGAATGGCTTTTTAGTCCACACGTGGTGAAGACAGTTCCACGGTCTTTAATAGTTGTAGTGCTTCCTGTATTCATTAACATACAGTCTTATCTAGATTTGGCAACGTCGCACAAATACACATTGCAGTGACCTCAGACAGCACATAGGAACAAAGGGGGGAGAAAGGAAAAACAAGTTTCGTCCAGTTAACACCCGGTTTCAGTCACCCACAACTGGTGCTAGAGTGAACACGAAACTCCTCGAAGCTCCAGCCAGGAAGACAACCGGATAAGTAGCAGCCTGTATTATTACAATAACACTATTGTTGATTTTTTACAACCATATAGTCATCCCAAACAGACAAACTCCCGATTTCTATCACCATTTTAGCATTTTACCTAACATTAGATATACTACATTTAGCATACACCGACAGTTGCACTACCAATACTGCAACTAAATAATTGTACATATTGTAAATATTTTTCACCTGTATTCTCAAACATAGATGTTATAGCCTAAGTGTAATGGATCTGATGATGATCGCTTGACCATCGAAACTGGTCATCCTAGTGTATTTATTAATCTCATGTAATTTATTTCAGGATTAGGGCATAACCCAGCTCTTTTTGGGTACATTCGTGTTGACCGGCTGAAAAGCACCAAACTTTTGTTTACTTAGGCAACACTGAAGAAATGGCTTCAAACCCCACAATACATATATATATAAAGAATGGTTGTTTGAGTGTTCGTCTCTTATGCGTTCATATACCAATCATCCGATTGTGATGGACCTTTGGTGAGTTGTTGTGCTCACTCCCGGAAAGGATATAGAATAAGTAAATCTATTTTACAATAGATGGCGCGAGAGCAGTTTCAATAAATGAGTGTTGGCGCACGAATCGTTTCAACAAATTCCGGTATGCATTCATATACCATTCATCCCATTGCATGGAAACTTTTGTGAGTTATTTTGCACACACCCGCAAAGGTTTCTGAATTGGTAGAACCATTTTACAATCAATGGCGCACGATTGTTTCCCACAAATGTGTGTTGGCGCGCGAATAGTTTCAACCAAGTCTCGTATGCGATCATATACCATTCATCCGTTTGCGATGAAATTTTGGGTAATTGTTAGACCTACCACCCACTAAGGCTTCTGATTTAGTAAATCCAATTTACAATAAATGGCGCGCGAGTCATTTCAACAAATAAGTGTTGCCACGCGAAGCGTTTCAAAACTCTCCCGCATGCGTTCATATACCATTCATCCCATTGGAAAGACACATTGATGTGAACTGCTGTGTACACTTCTGCGAAGGTTTCTGAATAGGCTAAGTAAATCCAATTTAGAATGGATGGGACGCGAATCGTTTCAACAAATTATCTCAAAAACACTTTCCCACTTGTGAAGGTTTCTAATGTAGTAAATCCATTTAAAGATATATGGCACGCGAATCATTTCAACAAATGAGTATTGGCACGCGAATCGTTTAAAGAGAATAGTGTATTTCAAACAGTTTAGCGGCACTTTCTATGTTTTCGTTGTATGATTTTTATTCGCATAACCGCGAAGAATTCTGAGTTAGTAAATCTTTTTTTTTTTCATTAGGTGGCGCACGAGTACTGTCTTTTCAACAAGGCGTGCGAATTATTTCAACAAATGAACTTTGGTGAGTTGTGCGCAAGCACGCAAAGTCTTTTTTATACGTGACTCCATTTTACAATAGATGGCGCGTGAGTCGTTGCATAAGTGTTGTCTCGCGAATCATTTCAGCAAATGAGTGTATTTCATACCATTTAGTGGCATTTTCTGTGACTTCCTTGTATGATCGTCCCGTATAAAACCCTATACCATTCATCCCATTACGATGAAACTTTGGTGAGTTGTTGTGCACTTCCACGTAGGTTTTTGAATTAGGTTTTAATAGAAAGAATAACAATGTGGCCAAAAGTTTGTGTGTCAATGGGCTTACAAAACAAACAAAGAAGTTCCTCACTTCGTCACCAGACGGCTGATTGACGCTCCTATATGGGCATATGCAGAAAATGCACCATTATTATGGTAACCAGGAAGGGCAAAAATAGCAAAAAATGGCAATTTGTTTTTTTCTTTGGCTTTAAAAAATCTGTATTCCTTTGCGAACAATTTGATATATCAAACATAGCAAAATGACGTTTTATTTCTTATTAAAAAAAGCTTCCAATGTATAGCTAGAAAGTGCCACACCCACTTGTTGCCATAGTAACCGTATCGGAGGCCAACATGGTTGCCATTGTAGCCATATAGGAGGCCTGAATGACGAACATTGTTGCCACTGTAACCATATAGGAAGCCTAGATGACGAACATTGTTGTCATGGTAACCATATAGGAGTCTTAGATGACGAAAACTTGTCGCCATGGTAACCATATAGGAGGCCTTGATGACGAATACCCTATTGCCATGGCAACCATATTGTAGGCCTAGAGGACGAACACTTGTTGCCATGGTAACCATATAGGAGGACTAGATGACAAACACTTGTTGCCATGGTAATCATGTAGACGTCCTGGATGACGAACGCCTGTTGCTATGGTAACCATAAAGGAAGCCTAGATGACAAACACTTGTTGCCACGGTAACCATATAGAAGTCCTACAGTAGATAACGAACACTTGTTGCCATGGTAACCATATAGGAGTCCTAGATGACAAATACTTCTTGCCATGGTAACCATATAAAATCCTAGATGGCGAACATGGTTGCCATGTAACCATATAGGATGCCTAGATGACGAACACTTGTTGCAATGGTAACCATGTAGGAAGCCTAGATGATGTACAAATGTTGCCATGATAACCATGTAGGTCATTTCACTGCTATTTTTCTTTTTCTCGATTTCCTACAAAACATTTTTTCGAATGTAAATGTACCATTTTTTCGAGACTAATTGCACCAATATTAATTACATTTTTACACACACATTCTGGTCAAAGATAATGCCTGGGAACAACAATTGTTTTGAGTGCCACCATTATTTTCAGAATTGTATGAAATTACACACTGAAAAATGCTTGAAACAATTTACAAAATTTTAAAAAAATCATATCTTATTACCAGAATAATGAAGACAATTTATTGTATTTCCCAGAAATAATCAACAACTGATGAACTTATTATAAAAACTTGTTTTAATTACATCAGTTGGTAATGAGAAAAAGGTACAATCATATGCCAAAGTTTTCAATTTTTCCCCCAAGTGAAAATGTCCATAAAAACCTTTCTGTTCAACTTGTGGTAACAAAAGTAAAATAAAACGTTGCATATGGGATTCCTAAACATCTCCAGAAAATCTCAAGAATGTACCTTGAAAACGTTGGGAGATACAAGAGAAAGTGTGAATTGCTGCATTTTACGGTAATTCGTATCCTACTTCCTGGTTACCTGAAGTAGTATCGTTGGCACGCGAGTAATTTCATCAAAAATCTTGGAATAGGCAGCGCTCGAATCATTTTAACAAATGCAAATTGGTGCGCTGTTGCTGTGGATAAATAATTGATAGATCTATCAACGGAGCACGAAACTAGCATACTTTCTTAATTATAGTGACTTGATCTTCACGCGGAACGGCTTTTCGAATTTACTTTCATTCTCTATAATCACTAAGTTTGTGTCATTTTGACATTTCGTATTGGTGTTCTATGTAGGGGTAACGTGAAAGCTGGAGCAAGAGCTTTTCAGTGGTAGTGGTAATATCCTGCAGCTGGCCGTTGATGTTTGCCTGTGGTGATAAGGAATGAATTCCTTCCAACAGAATACAATCTACATTTTAAAAATATATTTAATTCTATGAGAATAAAGCAATATTTTATGTATGTATTATGTTAAGAACAATTCGAAGATACAATTATAGCTAATCGGCCTACAACTGTTCTCTATATCATGTAACCTTCCCAGGACACAAGGGATCGAACCGTCACTTTCGAGACTTTATACTTTTATTTGATGCTTTTTATGTTATATAATTATTTAATGAAGTGTAAAATATAATGTGATTGATTCCCAATTAATTTGTTTAGGTTTTGAGATATTGTAATTAGCAGGATCCGAGTCAAGTTAGATATGAATATTTTAACATTGTAATAATCTTCAGTTCGAGAGTCTGGAATTGTGTCCAGCAACCAGGAAGTAGGCTTATTGTCGCTGGGTTTTTCTCTCGAACGCTCAGTGCATGATGAGTCATGCAGGTAGGAGGCTTCGCAACCCTATGCTAGGGGTGTGTCTTTGGTATTTTGGAAGAATAAGGAGGCGCTCCTTATTTGGTAATGTTTTTTCGGGATTGGCTGAACCCGTGTAGGAAGTCAGGTATACCAGTGATTTGTGGATTGGAGGTGAATGATATTAGGAATTGACGAAGCTGTGAAGACGACTCTTATTTTGGACTCCGTGTGGAGTGGCTCGTATTCTTGGTAGGGCTCCGTGAGGCAGTGAATTTTTGGTTTGGACTTGTGTGTGTGTGTGGAGAAGGAAGGTATTTCAGACGATCACAAATATGTGCTCCAAGTTCAATTACTGAGTTGCTGGCTATACATTCTCAAGGGAATAACGGGCCTAGTTTCAGACAAATCGCCTAGATTGTCTGTCTCGAATCGCATCAAGTATTGTAAACTAAAGTCTGTGTACTGAAATTCAGAGACCATAGCGGTAAATTTTTTGTACGATGAATATTAGTAAAATATGCTATGTGTTATTAAACTCAAGAGCGAACTAGTTGCGATAATCCAACACACGGATTTAAAGCATCTTTATACAATCAGATCCACGAAGCTATATAAATCGCTGGATTCTGATCACCAATATAATACAGTGCGTAATGTTCATAGTTGAGAAGCATGCGTGTGAAATAACGAGTAACTGTGCTGCGAGTAATTAGGACTGATTCTCTGGGAGCATCAACCCCAGAATCAGTAGAGTTAAGTCATTACAGCTGAGATCAACGCCTGTAAGTACCAGTCATTATTACTTCCGAGGGTCATCGATGTATGTCATAAGAGTGCCTGTGTAAATATGCTAGGGAGTGTTAGTTAGTCTCTACGACGAGGATCCTGCAAAGTGTGTTACTATGTCTGTTATCAGAATAGATATTAATTTTTACCAGATCTCTAGTCTCTTTATTTTATGCGGTAACCAGTGTAATTGAGTGTGAATGTTGATTGCTGCTGTTCATATCGTACAGGTGTTTAACCCCCTTACACCCCGGTTTATTACAATCAAGAGAGAGTAGATTACTCAGCGTGGTACCTTACATATCTCTTTGATCGTATCGTAAAGAGTTTTTTTTTCATAATTATTGAACAACTACAAAAAATCATGGCATTGATGAGTGAGTCATTGCTAAGTTTGGTGTTTATACAATTTTCTCGAGAAAAGCAGCGACGGATAATGCTAGTGTTTCATATAAAAAAGTAGAATCGTGTCCTTATCAGTTGTAGTGCAGGTCTTGTAAATTGACAGCATTAGGGTGACCCGCATGCCAACGATACCATTCCAAATCCTGTACAAGAATAAAATATCTTGACAGACTCATGAATCGAACCTGGGTTGCAGAGGTGGTAGCAGGGTTGCTAATCACCACACTACGAGGCGTACGTGTTTGTGGTGATAAGCTTGTATCTCATTATTCCTCTAGCACATGCTGTTTGTTTAAACAGTAGTTTCTTGAACCACGTAGAGGAGACTGAAAAATTGGCATTTGGAGGCTCCTTTGATGTGACTTTTGGTGTAGAATTTGGGACCCCGATTATGAAGCCCGAGACGAGCAACACTCATGTCCCCACTCTTTGCCTGCCCCTGCTCAAAAGACTGGTGTGCCGTGAATAAGAGGTGAGGGGCCAGTCAATTCTAGCTCGCCTAGTCACGGTCACAGTTCGTCCGTTCCTCACCTCTATCGTTCCTCTTGAGTGCCTGGAGCATTCTCATTCTTTGAAAAAGTGTGCAGGTATTCCACGTGCTCTGAAATCAGTGTGTATGATCCAGAATGTCCTCACCTAAAGTCAGGGTATGCCAAACATTTCCTTGGGTACGCACTCACATAAGTTATCAGAAAACATTTTTCAATGAGTAAGGCTACCACATTGAAAAGGAAGCAGGTAAGAAGCGAAAACATTACCGGAGAGAGAGTAAAAATTATGGGTAGCACATTTCCTCTTCAGCTCCATTTAATATATACCGTACCTAGGTACACTGCTGTTGAAAATTACTCATGTTTTCTTACATCGCTTCAAAGAGGAGTTTCTTACAATATCACTTCATAATTTTGCCCAGCATTCAAGCTAGGATGTATAATTTTCTGCTTGGAATAACTTTCCTTCAGTGGAACTCGTATAAGGAATGCCGGTGACGTCTATGTATTAACTTCCATTCCAAAGTACAGAATTCCTCCCCATTGTACTGTACCTCCTTGCCTTTAAAGTAATGAATATGTGCGTAACTCGCGTGGCCCGAGCTGGGTGGTTATATATCTAGAAGAAGTGGCCCTGTAGGATACTTTGGTTGGAATGGAATTTGTTTCAATGTTCGTTTTAAGTGGGATATTTTTTTTTTTGCTCTGCGAGAGAAATGTTTCCAACTACATGAATAAACAAAGAGGCGTTGGGGTGCTTTCATTTAAGCAGTTTTTAAAATGCGCGTGATGTAAGAAACAGAAGAAAGGCTTAGTGAAGGGAAAGCGGCAGTATTTTAGCATATTACAGAATCATTGCTGGCTTTAGGAGATTTTCATAGCTACATAATCTTCTAGAATATAATACTTAAGAACATATTTTGCGATTTAGGTCACCTGAATGCTATGCAATTTTAAGTAATTTAGTAAATACTTCAATAAAGTTATTGATTTTCGTTCAAAGTTTCGAAAGCAACATAGGAGTAAATACAATTGAAAATTAAAACAGTATGCTCAGTAAGAAACATGTTGCCTGCTTTCTCCTAAATGTATGGGTATAGTTTGACTATAACTCTTTGGTCTTACTAAGGAGTATAATTGATTAAACGTTAAACGTTAATTGTTGTAGGCTATCTTATCTAAGGCTCCCCGGTTACTAAGTTTTGTTGCAATTCCGCTTTTTCATCCAGAGGATTTCACTGAAGTATTCCAAAAGTACGCCCATCCACTGTATTGCATGTATGGAATCGTTTACACTGGGAGCGTGGTTCAGCGGTGACATTCTCGCCTGCTGATGCCAAGGTAGCGGTATCGAATCCCGGCGCAGTCAGTTGTCATTTGAGGGTGCGCAAATGTGAGGGAGCCATGTCATTAGATTTACTAACACGCTAAAGATCTCCTTCGGGGCAAAATTTCAGCACCCCAATGTCTCTAAAAGCCGTAGCAGTCAAAATGGACGTATGAACAATAAAATCATCAACATTGTTTATCTTGCGCTTTCTGCGAAGTAAGCCTCTTAAGTTTCACCGCATATTTGTTGCGTTTCGTCATTGTAAGCGTTATAAATAGTGGGTTGTCGATATTAAGGTGAGATTAAACGCTCCATGCTGGCAATGTTAAATTATTTTCGGTTTTCTCAGAAACCATAAGAGGTAGAACAATGACATTTTTACTGTGCATGCACAGATTTATATGTGCATTGATGTTGTAAGTAAATATGAAATAAACTTGTAGGTTTCTTAGATATTTTCCAATTGTCTGAATTTCTTCCAAACACAAAGTAAATTATTAGGTTAAATTAAATATGTTTTTGTCCTAATGACTTAAATGTACATCCTCATGTTGGTTGGTTGGTTCCTAAGGTTAGGGGCTGCGACAACGCGGTCATGTAGCCCCGTGTACTTAGGGTGTGTGTAGAATTTGTCTCATAACCGGAGTTAATTTTGATGGCTGTATTAGTGTGTGTTATCTGGGATGATCAATTTTCAAGTAGTTCCTACTTTTGCTACCAAATGCTACTGTCCACGACACCTAGCTGCGAACTTGGATACTAGATGCCATTGCAACCACCACCTGGTGACGAACGTTGTAACTAATAGCCTATGGCGTTATCAAATCTAACCTACACATTTTAGCTTCACACTAGTGTAGTTAGTGGAAGGTTTTCGTACATGCCACAAAACTACGACATGGGCTCGCCGGTTTTACTTCCCCCCTTAAGTAAGGCACACTAAGGGTTTTTTACCGCTGTTAAAAATCTGACGACTTAGGCCGGGTTTCAACCCGCGATCTTGGGCATAGAAGCCCAGCATGCTACCAACTACGCCACCGAATACATCCACATATATGCCGTAATGAGATAAATGTGCTTCAAATATTTCATGCTTATGGCTGTAATAGTTTGTAAGAGGAAGGTACATACTGTATGCCGTCAGTTTTAGCGTTTTTAGAAAAATGGTGATAAAAGAGTCACATTCTAATATTTTCGAAAATCTGAATTATGCTAATGCGATTAGAGCATTCCCGCTGAATAAAACACATTCTCGTCTTCTCATGGGTTATGATTTGTCAGTTTTCTCTTCTTTCTCGCTTCTTTGACAATTGGCATAGGCCCATAGCCATCGCGTTGGTAATAGCAGCCTACTGCTAGCATTGATTCTGTGGATCAAATGGATAAGAATGTTTCCAAAATTCGCATGGCCGCCATATTAAAATTACTAGGCTGATGATCCTTTCGGTTGGTCGCCAGAAACCTTCCGCACGTAAGTTTGTAATTAAAAAATTGGGTAGAGATCCGATGATTCGTTTAGGCGTAACTTGATCTAGGCATTGGCCACCATTTGGGTTTTGTTTTGCTATCGGTATATTATGAATTATTTGTGGCATATAATTTCGTTTGAGCTACGCAACATGATGTTAAATACTCTATATGCTAAAATACAATTTGGGGAAAATGCATTTTAAATGCCAAATTTTACATTTGACTCAATTGCAGAATGTACATGCTGTTAAAATCTAGTATTCTTTACTTAAGGAGGCGATAGTATGCATCAAAACAAGAAAAATATTTATGATAAACCTGGATCCAGAGCATGTGTTCTGAGATATGAAAGGAGAGGTAGATAGATAGGTCACCAAACTATCTTAGTTGACAGTGATACGTCGCTAGGAATAATTAATTGCATCGGTGCTTCGTCAAACCGGGCCAGCAGTGCATTTTAAGTTGTGTTACTGTGTGTTTGTGTACAGTACCCTTAACTCAGGCTTTAACCTACTTCTAATGAATTAAATTTTAAAAAGTATTTTTACTGTGATGCTTGTAGTTACAGTAGAGTATATCTCCCAGATATTATGCGCTGTATGACCCATGTTTATGAGACATTTGTTTCTTGTTTTGCTGCATTCATTGGATACTTGTTTTCTAACACCTTGTAGAATGCTATGGAGTCATTTCCAGTGTAGCCTATTAGCAATCAAACGAACAACGTTTTAGTCAACCAACACGTATTTTGTAGTTAGTGAGATTAGACAGGCAGCATAAAACTAGAGCCGAAAAGATTACACTTCAATAATTATTTGCAAAGATTGCACTGATTAGACACCCCAGTGTAATCAACAGCATGAATAAAGCATACGTTAAGTTTTCAGGTAGAGTTTTATGTTTCCCTGTAAATCTAATTGGGCACAAAATGCTAGTTGACCGACCCTAAATTTATTCGTTTATGATTGAAGCAATCGGAATAACCTTAGTAAAGGATTTTAGGGGCTGATGCCCGCGATGTTCTGCCGCTTCAAACAACAATCACCTCCACCAATATTACATTTTCCATTTTCTACTATAACGATGCCCTGGAAATGTTATTTTAGCATCAAAGTGTCTTTAAATTATATGAGTATTCATAGTTTGTGAGTTTTGTTAAGATGCAGTTATCACGATTAGGAAACGCTGTACTTGAGTTTCAACTTTATTTTGATACATTTCCAATTGTTTAACGTCAAGGTATATTTTTGAGAACTTCAGTTGAGCAATCAAACCACTGCGTAGGTTTCCCTCAATTCTAATTGAGAATCCAAACTATTGGCATAGCGAAACAGAGAACACAATCCCTCGCTTGAGTGCAAATATGTTAATGGTTGTTGGAGCGTATCATTAGTATTCTATCTCAGGCCTTTCTTTAAACATTTTGGAATACCACTTGAACGAAAGTTCCATTATACTCCTTTGAAGCACGGGTAATCCTCGTCATACAATCAAAACCAACACCCTTCTTTCCGTTGAATAGTGGTCTGTATCTTACAGATTGGTCTCACTTAGCACGGCTCAAAATTGAGTTTCACGTTGTCCCACGCATTCGAGCCGACTCTAAGTGGGAGTTATGGAGGACGTAAGCAATTCTGGAGGATCTGGCTGAGGATCGTGCAGCTTTATAAAGGCGAGAGGAGGCGTTGTTAAGGAGAATCATCTAGGCGTTGCCTACTGTGGCAGGACAGATGGAACCTGGCCGGGGGAGGGAGATGATTTCCTCTCCTGGTAATGCTGTCGATAGCTCAATGGCAGAGAACGAAAAAATAATTTCATCCAGCAAACCAGTATAAAGCATGAGCAAAAACAATAATCCTTTGACAAAATATGGTCTTTCTATTGGTTAAGTACTTTCATAATGATTGCCAATATAATAGCATATTAAACTTAAACTTATCAACATGACATTAGCAATAATTGGTCGATGAGAATACAATTTTGCGAGGCTAGTGGTTGTCGTTGCTAACAGTGATCCCTAGCCACTGCCACTCTGTGTCCCTTGGAGTTATGTGGACGGATTGGGCTTTCATCATGATGTCATGAGACATTGTTGCCAGATCCGTCCTTTGATTCCTTCTACTGTCTGTTATTCTGCAACGACGCGTTATCACGGACAATATATCAATATATGGGAAGGGAAGTGGTGATGATTGTGCAAGTTGTACGTCGATGTCGGGCAAAGGTAGTCCGGCTCCGTGGCTAATAGGTTAGCAAGATAAGCTCTGGCCGGGGGGGGGTCCCGGGTTCGATTACCGGTCGGACTAAGGGTATTTTATTAACCGATAAGTAATTCCCTGGCTAGGGGTAACATTTCAAAATATTTGTTTATACAGGTTGTTCAAATAAGTCCGGTATGCTTTGATTTATGTACGGGCCATTCGACTAGAAACGAGCCGGAGGCTATGAAATGAAAACCTCTACCATTCTTTCAAAAGTATTGCCCAGCACTGTTGAGGCACTTGTCCCACTGCGACGCAATGCGTTGAATGGCCGTCTCATAAAATTCCTGGGGCTGTGTTGTGAACCAGTTCTGAACGTACTGCTTGAAGTCGTAGTCCGAGGTGAATCGTTTGCCTCTCAGAGCCTTATGCAGCTCACCAAAAGTGGCATAATCGCAGGTTGACAGGTCCGGACTGTATGGAGGTGACTAAGGGCCTCCTTAACTGCGTTGGGTGTATGGGGTCTTGCATTGTCATGGAGCAGAATGATCCCGCGGGTGACCTGTGACGGTCGTTTCGATTTGATCGCTGTGCAAGGGGCGGACAAGGATTGCGAGTTTAGCTGCGCATTCACCGTTGTCCCAGGCTGCAGGAAGTCAATTAGAAGTGGGTCTCCTGAGCAAGCACACAAAGTCTTCTGTATATTAGACTTCATTTTACAATAGAATGCGTGTGAGTGGTTTCATGAGTGTTGCCGCACAAATCATTTCAACAAATGAGTGTATTTCATACCGTTTAGCGGACATCGTCTGTGGTTTCATTGCATGATTGTCCCGTATGCGTTCTTAAACCATTCATCCGATTACGATGAAACATTGGTGAGTTGTGTGCATTCCCACACTGGTTTCTGAATTAACTTTTAAAAGAACAAAACAATGTGGTTTAAAATGTATGGCAATAAGCTTAGAAAAAAAAGAGATGTTCCTCCGTTCTTCACCAGACGGCTGACTGACACTACTGCATGGACATGGGCGGAAAATGCGCCATTTTACGTAGTATTGATGGCACGTGAGTCGTTTTACCAAAAGATATTGGAAATGGTAGCACTCGAATCATTTCAACAAATAAGAATTAGCACGCTGTTGCTGCAGATAAATTGATAGAGCACGAAACTAGCATACTTTCTAAATTATAGTGACGCGATCTTCGCCGCTAATGGCTTTTCGAGTTTTCTTTCTTTTTCTATAGCCATGAAGTTTGTGGCTTTTTTACATTTCTTATTGGTGTTTTACGTAGATGCAATGTGAAAGCAGGAACAAGAGCAACTTAGTGGTAGTAGTAATATGCCGAAGCAGATTATCTATGTTAGCCTGTGGTGATAAGGAATGTATTACATTCATCATAACAAAATCTACATTTTAAAATATATTTATTTCTATGAGAATAAAAGAATATATATATATATATAACGAATATACAATTCTAGCAAATCGGCTTACAAATTTTCTCTATATCAAGAGCGAGTAGAATATTTAGCATGGAGTCTTACATATCTTTTCGATTGTATCACAAAGCGGGCTGTTTCAAAATTGAACTACAAGTGAATCATGTCGTTGATGAGTGAGTCGTCGCTAAATTTAAAGTGTAACTTAGTGTTTATAGAATTTTCGCTAGCGAAGCCGCGACGGGTATTGCTATTAACTTATCGAAAAGGCTTGTAAAGTTTCAGACTCCACGATAGTACATAGGAGTTTTCAACGCTATGTACATTTCCGATATTCAGTACTACTACAGAGGTTCCTTATTCTTCACTATAGAAGGAGTGTCACGTTGTATATAAAGTTCTATAAAAATAAAATAAGGACAGTTTATGTTCTAGAGCTCATTAGAAGCAGTTCTGTTGATTAGCAAGGAGATTTTAAATGTTTTGAGTTTTGGTAATGAATCACTGTTCCCTTGAGTAACAAATATGGGATGTGGAATTTGTAAAGGGAATAAACTCACCATGTAATTAAACTGCAGTTCCTGCAATCAATCAACCTATATAGTTTATATTAAATTTTAGTGTATCACAGATTCACTTGAATACGCAGTTATTTTGTACTGTATGAAAAGACGAGAATTGATAATGCATTTGATGTGTAGGCACAATTAAATAACAATAAGATGCAGGGGATTCCCGGAGAGAAAGGGATGACACAAATAACATTTTAATTTGAATGAAGAGCAGCCGGTCATTGCGGGCTGACCTTGACCAGCATATGAACACACAGGATAGTAAGCCACAATATTAGCATATTAAGAATCATCAGTAACTATTTTCGATTTAGCTTGGAAAGGACCAAAGGCTGCTGTGGTGGCACTCTCAGTATTTAGCTACCAATTACAAGAGTTAGTAGTTAGATTTTTTTTATATAACCACAAGGGAAATTCAATTTTGCTAATTGAGTTTGGAAAGGTCGAGGGCGTTTAATATGGCCAGCAAGTTTTTGGTTTTGCGCGTTCTATTGCAGAGCAGGACAGAGTTCCGCTTCCAATTACTAACAAATGAAAACCAATTAAGATTACCTAGGGCTGCGACAGAGCACGTTGACATTTCTCCACCTGCATTGGATACCTACCATGGAATAGAAATCATGATTGTTTGAATTATGTTCTGCTATCAAATTACGTCGTACGATGTTACAGAGAACACATCCCAACCATTCATCAATAATAATTTATTCATCCCTCTCAATGCATTCTGTCTCTTTGAAGACACAAATTAAAGTGTCAGAAATCGAAATAACCTATGTATTGAACGAATTCATTCATTATATAGTCGTGGTATCTTCTGGCCCATTCAATCGCGCAACAATGAAATAGTCCGCCTAATAATAATAAAAATAATAATTTTAAATTTTGAATTTATTTATTTATTAATTACTAATGATATTATGACAGCGGTAACTACGCTCACTAACGCGCAGCGCTAGGTCATGGGGCCAAACTACCTGTGGACTCGATAGAAGCGGGTTCGAGCCCCACCGCCGGCCGTCCTTGAAATGGGTTTCCTTGGTTTCCCATTTTCAACTACAGGCAAATGCTGGGACGATACCTTCTGACAGGCCACGACTGTTTCCTTCCACATCTTTGCTCAGTTTCATTCATCTTTATTCATTTCATCTCCCACTAACTCCTCACATGAAGTCGGCGTCAGGAATGGCATCCGGCTGTAAAACTCATCCGCCACAAAGACTTTCATCACATCTCATCCCCAACCCCGTTGGAAAACGGGAATATTAAGGGATGGACATAAAATTACTATTGATATTACATTTGTGATATGTCTCACGAATTTGAGACATATGAATTATTTTTACACCATATAGGCTATACAGTAGCGAAGCCTCCGTGGCTTAGGCGGCAGCACGCCGGCCTCTCACCGCTGGATCCGTGGTTCAAATCCCGGTCACTCCATGTGAGATCTGTGCTGGACAAAACGGAGGCAGACAGGTTTTTCTCCGGGTACTCCGGTTTTCCCTGTCAAACTTTCATTCCAGCAACACTCTCCACTATCATTTCATTTCATCTGTCATTCATTTAATCATTGCCCCAGAGGAGTGCGTCAGGCCTCGGCAGCCGGCACAGTTAATATCCTCGCCGCTAGATGGGGGCTTCATTCATTCCATTCCTGACCCGGTCGGAGACTGGAAGCAGGCTGTGGATTTTCATTCATAGGCTATACAGTACACATTGCAGTTCATTACAAGAGTGCATGCAAAAGAGATGTTACTTTTTTAAATATGTATTTAATTTTTTTTAAATTATTTATATACCGTAAAGCCTATATATACAGGGTGTTTCAAAAATAGGGGGCATAATTTCAGGTATGTATTTGTTACATGTAGACAATCAAAATAGTTCATTACAACATGTGTCCGGAAATGCTTCATTTCTGAGTTATGAGTTATGGCCTTCACAACACTGAACTTCACCGGAACGTTACCGGGTGAGTTAGCCGTGGTCGTTACGGCGTGGCTGCTGGCTGTCTCTCACATCCGGGAGGCGAGGAGGTTCGAATCCCCCCACCGGCAACCTTGAAGATGGTCTTCTGTGGTTTCCCATCTTCGTTCCAGGCAAATGTCGGGGTTGGTCCCTAACTATAGGCCACAGCCGCTACCTTCCAACTCCTCGTCCTTACATTCAAACTTTCCTCCCCAGACAACACTCCACACGCGACGGTACATGTAGCTCACCCATGGGTGTCCGCTTAGAAGCAGCTACAATCAGGCGAGCCAAAAATATCCTCGGACACTCCCGGTCTAAAAGCCATACGCTAAAAAAATCGGAACGTTTTACTTATCGCAGGTCGTTGCCGTGATAGGAGACATTAGGAGGACACTCTGACGGTTCAATCTGAGGCGAAGGTTAAATTCAGTGCTGTGTTTGGCGTTCGTCTGTGCGTCATGTACTCAAATCAGCATCTGGCAGAGATGTACTTCATGTGCGGTAAAGTGGACGGCAATGCTGCGTTGGCTCGTCGTTTGTTCCAGGAGAGGTCAATGAGACATCAATGTGTGGTCTGTATTCAAGCAGGAGGTGGGCATTTTGAACATCTTCTGTAATAACAATGACCTGCGGAAGAAAAACGTTCCGGTGAAGTTCAGTGTTGTGAAGGCCATAACTCGGAAATTAAGCATTTCCGGACACATGTTGCAATGAACTAATTTGATTGTCGACATATTACAAATACATACCTGAAATTATGCCCCCTATTTTTGAAACACCCTGTATATATAATATATAAAATAGATTTAACATATTAGGTGATAATGAGAAAAATATTAATGTAATTAATTTAAAACACAATTCGTTACACCATGTCAATAAGTTATCTAAGTATTATATCACTGTAGTAATTATAATAATAAGGTTGTGTTATAATGTTATGTTATAATAATATTAATAGTAATTATAATTGCACTGGCAAATTTCAACTTCTGGGACGTCATAAATTTCAATACTCTCAGTACCTCCCAGAGAGCATCACGGAAAATGAAACATATCGTCTCTATTGGGATCCTACTATATTGACCGAGCGGACAGTCTGCCATAACATGGCATTAATAAGAAGGTTAAGAAAACCATCCTGGTTGGTGTACATACCAGTTTCCAATAGCAACAACTTAAAGAAAAAGCATGACGAAAAGATCTCCAAATTTAAATACCTAGTGGAGGTTATCAGGAAGCATTAGCAGTTTGGAAAGGTGAAGATCATACCAATTGTGATACCAAGCACTGGCGTTGTACTAAGGAGTCTACAGTGCTGAATGAGTTGAAGAAACTTGATGTAGGCACAAATTTATCCAAGTCAATGCAATAAACAGTCATCATTGCGACAACCACATTAGTACAAAAATGCATGGGCTAATGAAAATTGATTTTTAAAGGTCCAGATTATGCTCTGACTTCTTATAATCTTTATAGCTGCCTCATATTTGCCAGATACCGTTCTGAGGGTGAAGTATAATAACTTAATAATAATAATCATAATAATCAGTAAAAATGTAAAAAAAATCATGAATGTACCCCAAAATACGTTTCCAATCATCCACCGATTAAGAAAATAACCTCACCAACAGATATAGCGGAAAAATACCATTCAAACGACCCTAATTCAACCCTAGTCCTTCACCCACGTAACCCTTTTCCAACATAGCCATACGTATTCAAGCACGCACGCGACTTGCAGTAGGAACCCCAACCTCACACACGTCATGGCGTGCCTCGCTCGGAAGTGATGGGCTCCATCTCAGCAACGTTGTACAGCTTTCCCCGGAGCGGCTAGCTGGTGAACCATGTCTTATTTCCCCGTACAAATACAAACCGATATAAAATAAGTGAATTAATTTACGTATTTCACAGTCATACAGCATAACATTTTGATGTATAAGGATTACAACGCAAACCAAGAACTACATTTTGCAACCACCCCATGCCGAGAAAAAGTTACCTTACAAAAATGATAACCGCTTTGTTTTTGGACACACACAATTTTGAAATTAATAAACCAGTTATACAACATTCCAATGTATATAGTGCTAAAATTTGGATTCGATCTGATGACGAGTTTTTGAGATAATAATTCTTAAATATGACGAATGGTTGAAACACGCTTAAAACGGGCACTTTTTGTGGTCCAACTGCGATAAAAAATATTAAAATATAAATTAAAAATTCCAAACCTACATGAACTAACGTAAAATAGAACGACGATAATGATGATGTTATTGGATTTTATGTAGGCCTATTGTTTACTTCACAAACAACCTTCAAACTCGAGTGCACATAATATTTTGGTCGACAGTAATCTTGGAAGCAAAATGAGAAACTGGGACTGACACTGGTGGACGTGTGAGTCCCAATGGTGACATAATTTTTAATATTTCAATTTAAGAAGTGTGGATGATTCTCCTTAATGTCTCAGAGATCCGTGACGACACTGGCAACGACTAGCTGTTTGGTGAGTGTTGTTAGGATATCATTTCCTGAGCCCAAGCACATTTCGTCCACATTTGCGGGTACTTAAATATAAGGGCCAAGTGCCAGTTGCCTTATGTCAATGATCCCATTCAAGAATATTTTCTGGTACCAAGGCGTCTCTAAGACTAATGAAGGTAAATTGAAAATTATACTCGTTTATATTCTGAGTGATATATTTTAAGTATCAAAGTTTTTCTGATTTTTTTAAATTTCCCCGAATGTTCTTCTTTGGACGTGTTTCAGACGATAGTGTGCATAAACGTAAAAATATAAACATTCTGTCGGTTTAATCACTTGCAACTCAAAAATGGCGGAGATGATCAACGTAAAATTTTGTATCATTGTCCACCATAGGCATGGCAACAATCATATCTATAGATTATTTTGCCGTAGACTACTAACTTACTCATGTAAAGGGGGTCAGTGGGGAACTCCTTTAAAATCATATTCTTTTTTTGTCAGGCTAAGACCGGATAAAGATGTCCCACACAAAATAAATATGAATTTCCAAAAGTTCCCGAATACAATGTTTTATATTTGGAGATATGATGACCATAGGAAAGCATCACATCCTTGAGGCACGTCCGGCAAAACAAATTCGTTGCCATAAATACTTCAAATTTCATTAACTATGGCGGCTTATGATTAACTGTTGTTGTTGTTGTTGCTGTTGTTGTTGAAATTTTGTTTCAAGGGCTTGGTCATCGGCCCGATATATTTGGTTGTACGTTGGATTTTGTCTGACACTTCTTGTTCCTGTGGTGACTGTAGAGTAGTAGTGTGTATAACAATATTTATTAAGACTTGATACGGTACTGTCCTGGCATTTGCCACGGTTGTGTTGAGCTGTTAAATGCACACGACTACTGTACGTCACATTTACTGTGGTATCGGTGGGGTTATATCTCCCTATGAAAGAGAAAAACAAATGTTAGTGCTAGGCTGCAACCTTGACAACAAACACTTGAGGGTTTACCTTTCACTTGACAGTTTTCTCTGTGAAATACCATGTTCAAACCTTTTATTATCTGAGATATGTTGTAACGAAGATGCATATTTATAGGCAGGAACTCGGAAGAGCGGAATTTTTGAACGGATGAAGCTGGATACGATTGATAGTTATAATTATAATAGTTGTGGGGTTTGAAGCCATTTTTCAGTGTTGCCTAAGTAAACACATTCGTGTTGACCGACTGAAAAGCACCAAACTTTTGTTTTAATTATAATAGTAATAATAATAACAAAATAAAATATAGTCGTGTGTGCCTTTCCTATATGATCGAATTTTCAGGAAAATCTACGTCAGCAGCTTTCTTGTCAAAATTTAAATGTTTGTAGGATCCAAGTGGACAAAATGGCCGGTTGTTAACTGTTAATATTGGAATGGCCTATTCTTCCTGGGGCATGCCATTTATCACAATTAGTCTATATGTTTGCATGTGTTAATATGGTATGCACATACCAATTAAAAACAACAGTGATCTGCGTTGGGAGTGTTGATGGGATTTAGATGTAGCCAGACAATAATTAGTAGAACACGTAAGCGAGATTTCCGTTGTTCATGGTGTGCGGTCATGATTTATAGGATTGCATGTGTTTTAAATCGTCTGCACTGTTGGTCACTTCGTGTATAAATTGCTGCGAACAGCATGACATATAATGGGGGTACTCGTCTGATGGGTGAAAGTGTACCGGAGACTGTCGCCCGTTTTGATTGCGAGTGTCACTGGAGTGGTGACAAATGGGCGCGGACTGCAATTAGCCATCAGCATCCTGTGGCCTACACATGACCTGGTCGATGAGGAGTGTTGCACCAACCGCACTTGGGTTTCATGTTCAGACCCTTAATCTTGCCTCACCTGTTTCCACCAGAAGTGACTTGACTGAACTTGTAATCTTGCAATGCAAAATGTATTCACTCAATGGGGGCCGTGCTGAGTTTGATCTTGACTAATGCATCTGTGATTTTTGAAGTGAAATTTCGCGTCCGGAGGTTCGGGTTACACGTAAGGAACAGGTTTCATGGCTAAACACCAGTTTGATATGTCACGTAAAAATACACGTTTTGTGTACTGTAAATAATTTATTTATAAACGTTCATCCAACAGTATGTGCATCCTATGAAATATACTGTAATAAAATCACTCTATTTGTCCGTGTATGTGAATGTGTACGTGTGCACGTGTACTTTATTATGACCGGGAGTCCATTCTGATGCCATCCTCGTGACTGGAGATAATTGGGGATTAAATAAATGAAGTTGAATAAATTAAGCAAGGAATGCGAATTAAAATGGAATGTGCGATATTAATAGTAATAGTAATAATATCAATATAATAAGTTATGAAGATTAAAAACTTTATGTCAATATTAATTTGTACTTTTTTTGTTCGACCCTGACTATTATATGTCAGAAAACTGTATCATAATGATGGTCATTATAACACTATTTTTCATTATGAAACTGTTTCACCCACCAATCAGAGCTCAAGAAACAGTTGTTTGACCAATTAGCTAACGCGTTCCACGGCCTTCTAATTTACGTTTCACTGCCTGGCCCAGTGTCATAGTAGGGTAATCGAGGAGGCCATGGTCAAATACAAGGCATTTTCGGCGTCTCATGCGCTCTGTTCAGTACATAAAACTGGCGAAATCTTGACAGATATCTATGAAAATTAATGTTCGAACATAAAATAGTTATAATAATTATCGTCGAACATAAACAGTCGTATTGTACTCGCCTATAATGGTAATTAAGACACTCGTATGGAAATTATAAAACTCGCATACGCTCGTTTTATAAACATACTTGTGTCTCAATTATTGCCATTATAGGCTCGTTGCATAATGTACTATTATTGTACCGGTTTCGGCCACATTGTTGCCATCCTCAGTGCAAATATTAAACTGAATAGAAGATTTACAGTACATTAAAACATTCCTTTCATTTGCCTGGATTTGAACAGGGTGAACTCTTTCAAGGACGACTGACGGTTTGATTCAAAACAATTCGTCTCTGAGTCCTGGGAACTTATCCTCGTGATCATGAATATTGTGCTCATAGCTACATTGGCTGGTTTCAATTGAATTCAGTAGATTTCTTCAAAATGCTTTAATAGGAATTTTCATCGTACGTGCGATCAAAACAGAAAACAAAAATGTCAGTTAAATGCGAATGACCCATTCCTCTATCTAGTTTCATAAAAATGCTTTGCTTCTCGATTTATTTTTACTATATACGGTAGTGACTTTGAGTTGTTTTAATTGATTTGAGGAGCTTGTGACATCTTGGTCATCAGTCCCGTGCATTTGTATGTGTGTTTAACTTGTTTGATAACTTGTATTTCTGTGATGGCTCTATTAGTACGAGTAACTGTATTGGGACGGGTAAGGGGTCAGTGCCCCGGATCTTTAAGTAAGGTACTATCCCAGCATTTGCCTGTGGAGATTGTGAAAACCCGTCTGAGAACCACACTCAGGATAGCCGCTGTCAGCGCCAGGATCCAAACCTGCGATCTCCTCGATCTGTGATGGCCGCGTGGCCGTGCTACAGAATGTAACACGCACGGTTATGCCCCAGAGAAAGAGCATTCTTGACGTAACTTATGTAGTAAATAAATTATGATTTACATATCGTCGCCGAACTTACAATACTGCGTACCTCGCAATAATCTTGTTTTTTTTCTTTTCCTTGGTTTTCTAAACGTGTATGCAAATTCATTCAAACAGAAGTGTTGAACTGTTTTCCTTTGATCATTATACAGATTAATGAACCTTATATATATTGCACTCTAGGAGTGAGTACAGTAACTACAGTACATGGATATATAAAATCATACCGTGCAATATATTTGAAGTTCAATTTCCCTTACGTTTAAACACAGGAAAATGAACCTAACGGAAGTTGTTCTGTTGGACTGCATATCTATCCACATACAGCTGAGAGGGGTGACCAATCATAAATAAAATAATGGAAATGTAGAACATTTTTGGATACGTGGTCTTGTAAGTTCAGCGATGATATTTATCTTGTTCCAATTCTTGAATTATACTGTATTTGGTATACATCTGTTTACTCGGAGTTATTTAATAACCTATCTCCTGGACGTGTTTCTAAAAGATGCATTACTCATTTGGTGGATTAGGCCTATATTATAGGTGATACAAACCAACTGAAAATATTTCAACAATTTAAGTGTAGAACATAAGTCGCCAGTTTCTAAATGATAGGCCAGTTGTGTTCAATTCACTAAAGAGGCATCCTCTGACAGTGGTATATTAACGTTCATTAATTATTTAAATGACGCGGTCTGCTAGGGAGCGAAATCATTAGTTCACAGTAAAGTTTTCGACTCATAGCTAAAGCTTCTGGCATTATATCAAACGCTGTAAATGTGTATAATTCAGTATCCCCCATTCTTAGTTGGTGAAACGCATCCCTTTCAAAAACCGGAACCGAAGCTATGGGAGTAGTGGGGTAGTGGGGGAGCTGCTTACCTTTTTATTGAGCCACCCTCGTATTTGCCCCGAACCTGATATCTCGCTAACCAAACATGGGATTAGAACATACAGGGTGTCCTAGCACTGCTAGTAATGCCCCCTACTTTCCTATAGGCTCTTTATTTGATTAAAAGACCAAAACTAAAAGGTCATTCGCGAGTAGTGGGGTAGTGTTGGTTTCCTGAAGTCGCGCTCGTGCTTGAATATGTATGCCTATGTTGGGAAAGGGTTATGTGGTGGGGGAGGAGTAGGGTCGAGTGAGGGGTCGTTTAGATGGTATTTTTTCCGCTCTAGATGATGGTGAGGTTATTTTTTAAAAATGGATGGAATTGGGAAACGCCATTTGGGGTAAACATGTTGTTTTTTGACATTTTGGCGATGAATGTTTTTTTATACGCATGCGCACTTGAGGAGTTTTGTAAGAGGGCGGGCTTTTTAAATGATGATTTATTAATGAGTGTTTTTAATATGTATTGAAATAAACCATAAAAACTAATAGGTCATTGGCTTTTGACTATCTCGCTAACCAATAATCGGATTTAAACCTATGAGGTGTCGTAGGACTCGTGGTGAACTCTCTTTTTCCATGGACGGGGTATATTCACTCGAAAATAAAAACTACCCTTACCCGGGGGTTGAAATAGTATTTTTTTTGTATGTGCGCGCACGGACGGGTTTTTTCAAAAGGACTTAACTACACGTTAGTTAATATTTTCTGAACCCCTCATGGGATTTTGCCATAGGCAGTATTATAGCCCTGGGGGGTAACGCCCCGTTTTTGAATGTAGGATTTATTTTTGTCGAAAGGGCCTAACGACACTTTTGTTCATATCTCGCGAACCAATCATGCTAGGGACTTGTATGAGGGGTCCTAGCACTTGGGGCAACATTCCCTGTTTGGGGGTGAAACTACCCCCCAAAATTGAAAAATCCCTATCTCGGAAACGAAGAATCCTAAAATTAAGTGTGATAGCTTAAAAAATAGGGGATGATATGGGCTTTTACCTCGATGGATCATTTCACCCCTAAAACAGTAAATAGTCATGTTATGGGGAAAAAACGTGTTAAACACCTAAAAATGATAAATGAACCTAAGATCTTTTGTTTTTGATGAAAAATAGCAGAGGGGTGAAACTACCCCCCAAAATTGAAAAATCCATATCTCGGAAACGAAGAATCCTAAAATTAAGTGTGATAGCTTAAAAAATAGGGGATGATATGGGCT
Source organism: Meconema thalassinum (assembly GCA_946902985.2). Taxonomy (NCBI): domain Eukaryota; kingdom Metazoa; phylum Arthropoda; class Insecta; order Orthoptera; family Tettigoniidae; genus Meconema; species Meconema thalassinum. Next base: position 1,160,507,748 of record OX336389.2, read on the forward strand.
TTTACCTCGATGGATCATTTCACCCCTAAAACAGTAAATAGTCATGTTATGGGGAAAAAACGTGTTAAACACCTAAAAATGATAAATGAACCTAAAATATTTTGTTTTTGATGAAAAATAGCAGGGGGGTGAAACTACCCCCCAAAATTGAAAAATCCCTATCTTGGAAATGAAGAAGCCTAAAATTAGGTGTGATAGCTTAAAAAATAGGGTATGATATGGGCTTTTACCTCGATGGATCATTTCACCCCTAAAACAGTAAATAGTCATGTTATGGGGAAAAAACGTGTTAAACACCTAAAAATGATAAATGAACCTAAAATATTTTGTTTTTGATGAAAAATAGCAGGGGGGTGAAACTACCCCCCAAAATTGAAAAATCCCTATCTTGGAAACGAAGAAGCCTAAAATTAGGTGTGATAGCTTAAAAAATAGGGGATGATATGGGCTTTTACCTCGATGGATCATTTCACCCCTAAAACAGTAAATAGTCATGTTATGGGGAAAAAACGTGTTAAACACCTAAAAATGATAAATGAACCTAAGATCTTTTGTTTTTGATGAAAAATAGCAGGGGGGTGAAACTACCCCCCAAAATTGAAAAATCCCTATCTTGGAAATGAAGAAGCCTAAAATTAGGTGTGATAGCTTAAAAAATAGGGTATGATATGGGCTTTTACCTCGATTGATCATTTCACCCCTAAAACAGTAAATAGTCATGTTATGGGGAAAAAACGTGTTAAACACCTAAAAATGATAAATGAACCTAAAATATTTTGTTTTTGATGAAAAATAGCAGGGGGGTGAAACTACCCCCCAAAATTGAAAAATCCCTATCTTGGAAACGAAGAAGCCTAAAATTAGGTGTGATAGCTTAAAAAATAGGGGATGATATGGGCTTTTACCTCGATGGATCATTTCACCCCTAAAACAGTAAATAGTCATGTTATGGGGAAAAAACGTGTTAAACACCTAAAAATGATAAATGAACCTAAGATCTTTTGTTTTTGATGAAAAATAGCAGGGGGGTGAAACTACCCCCAAAATTGAAAAATCCCTATCTTGGAAACGAAGAAGCCTAAAATTAGGTGTGATAGCTTAAAAAATAGGGTATGATATGGGCTTTTACCTCGATGGATCACTTCACCCCTAAAACAGTAAATAGTCATGTTATGGGGAAAAACGTGTTAAACACCTAAAAATGATAAATGAACCTAAGATCTTTTGTTTTTGATGAAAAATAGCAGGGGGTGAAACTACCCCTCCAAAATTGAAAAATCCATATCTTGGAAACGAAGAATCCTAAAATTAGGTGTGATAGCTTAAAAAATAGGGGATGAATAGGGCTTTTACCTCGATGGATCATTTCACCCCTAAAACAGTAAATAGTCATGTTATAGGGGAAAAACGTGTTAAACACCTAAAAATGATAAATGAACCTAAGATCTTTTGTTTTTGATGAAAAATAGCAGAGGGGTGAAACTACCCCCCAAAATTGAAAAATCCCTATCTAGGAAACGAAGAATCCTAAAATTAGGTGTGATAGCTTAAAAAATAGGGGATGATATGGGCTTTTACCTCGATGGATCATTTCACCCCTAAAACAGTAAATAGTTATGTTATGGGGGAAAAATGTGTTATACACCTAAAAGCATAAGCATCTTTGTGAAACCATGCTTTAATGGACATGTGTATGGAGGATGATTGTTGTTATTATTATTATTAGGTAATTATGGATTAATGTGCGGATAGATAACTAACCTGTGGGGAGCGTGATGGCGCAGGTGCTTAGCTGCTCGTCTTTACTCGGGCAGGTGGGGTTCAAATCCCGGTGACGGCGGGGGTTGGAATTTTCACCTGAAAAAAATCACGTGGCGTCAGGAAGGGCATTCGGCCTTAAATCCCCGGCCAAAACCAAAATGAGCCTGGTTGGCTCCGGCGACTCAAAATAATTGGGAAAAGCCGAAGAAAGAAAAAAATGATAACTCACCAGTAATAGTAAACATTGGTTTGAGGTGTTGCAGAAGTCAGGATGGCCAACCCTTTACCCTGGTTCACGAATGGACCCCAAAAAGTTTTACCTGTCAAGACTCAGTCTACCCTGTTGCAGCCTTGTGAAAAAAAATCGAACCGGGGCCTCTGTAGTGACAGTGGAGCTATATTCATGATGATTTTTAAACAAACATAGGCTTGCCTACTACCGCTGTGTTGAATCTGCACAGAGACTCTGGCTTTGGTTTGCGTAGTGTGCCTTGCTGATAACAGCACAGCGACCTTGTCAGTAAGTTTCATATTACTCATTTGCTTGATAGCGGACATGCTATGCACATGACTAGATCTTTGTTAGGTTTGACAAAGGCTTAGTGAAGCTTATGGCAACCTTGAAATGAATGTCATGGTATAGTCGGGGTTGGAAGCCAAGACCTTAGGGTTGACAACCAAGTAGGTTAACCACTACACGGTGATATGGTGAAATAATAATGTAACAGAACATATAGAAACGTTTTCTATAGTTTAACGAATTGGCATACCATGAGAGGTGTAGGTAATGGAAATTGAATCCTTAGCTGATGATTATACTACTTTCCATGCCCACGTATAAGCTATCATGTTAGAAAAAGAATGGTATGGCTTGTTTTAAACGGAGAATAATCATTGTGTTTACTGTGAAACACAAATCTGAATTTAAAATTAATTTAAAATAATTAATTTAAAATTAACTAATTTAAAATTAGTTTAGTACGCTGAAGTTAAAATGAATAATGATCACGTTACCGACAGCCAGTTTCAAAGCCATGAGAACTAAGTGAACAAAGTATAAAATTCATGAGCCAGTGAGGAATTCAACATGCTGTCCTTTGGACAAGAGAGAAGCGTTCTACAGCGACCCTCAATGGTTTGGGACATTGTAAAGATGAAAATTAAATCTAAGCTACTATACGCTTATATACTAGAATAAGAAATGGAAAACAATTGGTCAAATAAAGGACAGAAGGAATAAAAAAAAAATGGCCCTCAACCCTCAAGCATAAGGATTGAGGGAGTTGGAAGGAAGGAGAGCCATGAAAGGCAGATAAAAAGTATACTAGGAGTGGCTTTGCCCCAGAGGTAATGGATAAAGAGGAGGAAAACTGGACTCAGCTCAGAAATCCCTTGGGGTTGCCAACTTCCAAACTGATCAGCCCTTGAGGGTGTAGCCATAGGCAGAGTGCATCGCAAGTCGTGGGGCTAAATACACCCTACCTTCTTGAGGGGGCTTGGGCAAAAGACAGGAAATAACATGAAAATAAAAAAGCAAGGCTGCCTCCTCAGGATATCAGAAAAAATAAATAAACCAGGGCCAATGAAGTTTCAAAAGGAAGAGACTCCCTAGGGCTCGGATACTCTAATCATGTTGGGGTCGGTAGAGAACAAGAGTTGAGCAAGTGTGGTCGACAGGAAATAAGAGAGTGAGGAGCCTAGCACAAGTTAGTGGAAGCAATGACGGTCTCAGCTGGGACTCCGTGATCGTCAACCTACATGACAGTAGATATGACGCCCAGGGGTGGAATTAAAGACCTCTTTTTGTTTTTTATCACTGGCTTTTAAGAACGCTAACACATGGCATGCCTTATAATGCAATACTGGTCCTAGGGTATGCAAAAATTGTATTAGAAACTCAGCTAATAATAGAGTGCTTGCCCATGATTTACCTTAAATTTTCCTAAAATCCACTACATTTTCCGCAAATTGACCAAATGACACAACATTCCAGCAAAATTCAACAAATGACTACCAGATTTATTGAAATTCCATTGATTTACCTAAGCATGGTTTAAACTACCTCAAATTCATATAAAATTAGACGAATATAGATGAAAATTCACTAAAATTTACCGAATTTAGCCAAGTGGTGTACAAACCATGAAATTTATCCAATTTTTATTAAAATTGACTACATGTACTCGAAAATTCCATAATATTCCCTTTACATGTATGCTTTTTGTTGTTGTTGTTGTTGTTTCGTTTACCACACTCCCTGTAGACAATCACCTCAACATGACTTTCTCCTAGACTAGGAGCTTCACATTCGACATGATAGCTGAGTTTCATTTCCCATAAACTTGTCTCTGAGGTGGGTGTCAGGAAAAGGCATTCAGCTGTAAAAACCACACCCTCACGTAGACTTTCATAACCTCTTACGTTGAGGTTCCTTACACTAACGACATTAAATGATTGAACGGTTTCCTTTTCACAATTCCTGTCTATACTTTCCTCTTTAAGGTTGCAAGATGTTTGCAAGATTCCTAAAATGCAATTAAATGTAATAAATACCTTAAGATGGTTTCATTTGTTTAATGATATGGTGTTGATGATGGATATATACGTTAAGACTAATTTTTGTTAGGTCTTGACTGGCCTTGCAATTAGAAATTGACAAACCAAACATGGGTTATCTACCAGGGGAACACTTTGACCACTATATTGGTTATTGACCAGTAAGTACAGTTCTAGTAATCAGACAGAAATCCAACACAAACAATGAGCGCGCAATGCGGCGGAGATTGGTACCACGATGTACTGTCGGTTATGTAGCTATGTGGAATGCACATCATATATGGTTTACTTGAAGGTTTGGAGGTTTCATTAAAGATATTTCTACAATAAACCATTTTCAAATGGTCATTCGTTGGTGTGAAAATATTTATTATATGGTATTTTATGAAAACAATTATGATTTATAAAAAAATTTATATGTTTATTGTATTCTTATTTAATGTAAGCACTGGAGGCACTATCGACCAAAATACAGCACTATCTGGAATGTATATTGCATACTTGAAGGTTTCGTGATCCCATTAAAGGTATTCCTACAATAAATGATTTTTAAGTTCTCGTTTTATGGCATGATTATTTAATATATGCTATTTGCTAATAGGATTTGACACTGGAATTATTTTACAAGTAGTTATTTTAATGACCAACAGAGTTTAATGTTAACAAGGCACAGCTCTATTTGAAATTTTGAATAACATGTTGCATGTCATACATCATATGCAACTACTGTAAGGCTTGTGATTTATTTAATGCCTTTAACCCTATATTAAACACGCAGTTTGCAATACTGATAACTGCAATGTTAGTGAAAAAAAATTGAAACAAAACAAAAATCAGCATTGAAAAACCAAAAAGTGGTTGAGCATATATACAGTGGGGAAAAGAAAAGTTTTGTAAACACTAATGTCCAACAAGATTAATTAAATCAGTAACTGTCAGGGTGGCCGAGTGGTTAAGGCGTTTGACTTAAGATCAAATTTCCAAATATATAAGGAAGCAAGGGTTCAAATCCCTTCCCTGACATAACTATTGCTTGAACATGCAAGAAAACAAGAAATATACACAAACTATGTTTATCAATTTAATCATTTTTTTTACAAGAGATAGACACACAGAATACAGCTCTTTTGGTTTATCAGTTCTTTTAAACATAACACTTGTTGAAAATTATTTTTTAGGGGATGGGGGTGTTGCTACGTTGACCCATTACACAATAATAGCAGCTTTACGAAGTTCATTTTCTATATTTAATAGCTCTTTCTCATAACCAATATGGCCAAGCTGTTTACAGGCATGCAAGAGCTGTAGACGTTCGACTAATATATTAGGATCGTTCCATTTACTATTTTTTATGAATGGTTTCAGAATCTCGGGAAGCAGTTCATCATTATCACCATCATTATGATTATCATCCTCATTATTATAATCATTTTCATAATGATGATCATTATCATCGTTATCATTACCATCATAATTTCCACCTTTGTCCACAGACTGTTCAATGGATTGAGTTGCCTTTGATAGTGTTGAAAGCTTATTTTTAGATGTGCTAGAATGCTTTAACATTGTTATGTTATTATTACCACTATTACCTTTCCCCACTAACTTTTTGATGGGGTATATTGTCTCTGATAGGGTTGAGGGCTTTTGAGATGTGGGGGCATGTCTGAACATGGGTTTCACAGGAGGTGTCGAAGGTTTCTCATTAAACAACTCGCTAACAGTATGAGTGCGTTGTAGTGTATTAAACTTGAGGTTAATATTATCTTGTGCAGTACTATTTTTCTCTTGGACTTGGTTTCTTGCTTTGGTTTGGGTTTTCCCTACATTTAGACTAGCGTGATTATTAAGTTTACATTCATGATTGTTTGAAGAAAGTACGTCGAATTCTTTTGTTTTAAGCATTCCTCGACACTGTTTCGATCGTTGCTTTGAACAGCGCCAAATAATAGTTCCATTTTTATTGCTTCGTTTCACAATATATGAATATCCTTTATAGTATGCATAAGGCTTACCATACCTAGTCACTGATACTTCCATATCAACTGTCAAGCACAAACTAATCTCTAGTAAAGACAACTCGGTAATAACAACAATAGTTTAATGTGGGAGCATATATACATGCAAAAAGTGGGAGCAAAGGTGGGGGGTAAAAAGTGGGAGCAAAAGTGGTAGCAAATGTGGGAGAAAAAAATAACTGTGAGCAAAAAGTGGGAGCAAATATGGGATCAAATGTGGGAGCAAAGCAAATATAAAAAGTGGGAGCAAATATGCTAAGAAATATGTCAACAAATATACCAGCAAAAGTAAATACACAAGTCAAGATAGATTAAAGTGCAAAGAAAATATGGAAGCAAATATGAGAGCAAAAATTGTGTTTTTCTAAAACAACTAGACATAACAAACTTAGTCATAACCTAACCTAACCTAACCCAACCTAACCAAACCTAACCTCACCTAACCTAACCTAACCTCACCTAACCTCACCTAACCTAACCTCACCTCACCTAACCTCACCTCACCTAACCTAACCTAACCTAACTTGACTGAACTTTACCTAACCTAACCCATCATAACTTCACCTAACCTAACTTTACCTAATCTAACTTCACCTAACCTAACGTTCAACTCTCAGATCAAAATTAAATTCTAGGCATAGTTGAGTTGGAACCCAAGACTTCAGGGATAACACACAAGTATACTAGCCACTACACCGCAAAATGGGCAAATTATCATGCAACACAACATAAAGTAAAAGTTTCCTGTAGTGTAACTCATTGGCTGTCAACCATAGTTTGGGAATTCAAACCCAAGACCTCAAGACTTTTGTTTTGAACATTATCAGAAATATTATTCCATTTACATTTTGCTGCTGCTTATAGTTATAAGAGTTGGCATTAATATGGGAAGCAAAAAAAAAGTGGGAGCAAATGTGGGAGCCAATATGGGAGCAAATATAGGAGCCAAGATGGGGGCAAAAGTGGGAGCAAATGTGGGAGCCAATATGGGAGTCAATATGGAGGCAAATATGGGAGCAAATGTGTGAACTAATCATCTCACCTCGGATATCGCCAGTGAGTACTCATATCCACCGCAAGGTAGCGGAAACATACTTTGTGTGTTGTATGTATCTATCTTACAAAGTTTGACTGCATGCAAAACGTCCTTGTATAAGCTGTGCATATAATTTTCATATACAATTAAGACCAAGTGTTCAGTACTAACATGTATAGCCTTGTCTAGGGTATATAGAGGATCGTTAGCAAGAAAGACTGACTAACCCAGGAGTGTAAAGCCTTGCCATATGCAGTAAGCATCTGTTGGCAGAAATGGTTCCTAATAATAACGGACTTAATGAATATGAAACGTGTTTTGAGTGTCGTCTTAAATCCTTACACGTATCACAACGTATAAAATAGGATTTAAGACGACACTCAAAACACGTTTCATATTCATTAAGTCCGTTATTATTAGGAACCATTTCTGCCAACAGATGCTTACTGCATATGGCAAGGCTTTACACTCCTGGGTTAGTCAGTCTTTCTTGCTAACGATCCTCTATATACCCTAGACAAGGCTATACATGTTAGTACTGAACACTTGGTCTTAATTGTATATGAAAATTATATGCACAGCTTATACAAGGACGTTTTGCATGCAGTCAAACTTTGTAAGATAGATACATACAACACACAAAGTATGTTTCCGCTACCTTGCGGTGGATATGAGTACTCACTGGCGATATCCGAGGTGAGATGATTAGTTCACACATTTGCTCCCATATTTGCCTCCATATTGACTCCCATATTGGCTCCCACATTTGCTCCCACTTTTGCCCCCATCTTGGCTCCTATATTTGCTCCCATATTGGCTCCCACATTTGCTCCCACTTTTTTTTTTGCTTCCCATATTAATGCCAACTCTTATAACTATAAGCAGCAGCAAAATGTAAATGGAATAATATTTCTGATAATGTTCAAAACAAAAGTCTTGAGGTCTTGGGTTTGAATTCCCAAACTATGGTTGACAGCCAATGAGTTACACTACAGGAAACTTTTACTTTATGTTGTGTTGCATGATAATTTGCCCATTTTGCGGTGTAGTGGCTAGTATACTTGTGTGTTATCCCTGAAGTCTTGGGTTCCAACTCAACTATGCCTAGAATTTAATTTTGATCTGAGAGTTGAACGTTAGGTTAGGTGAAGTTAGATTAGGTAAAGTTAGGTTAGGTGAAGTTATGATGGGTTAGGTTAGGTAAAGTTCAGTCAAGTTAGGTTAGGTTAGGTTAGGTGAGGTGAGGTTAGGTGAGGTGAGGTTAGGTTAGGTGAGGTTAGGTGAGGTTAGGTTAGGTTAGGTGAGGTTAGGTTTGGTTAGGTTGGGTTAGGTTAGGTTAGGTTATGACTAAGTTTGTTATGTCTAGTTGTTTTAGAAAAACACAATTTTTGCTCTCATATTTGCTTCCATATTTTCTTTGCACTTTAATCTATCTTGACTTGTGTATTTACTTTTGCTGGTATATTTGTTGACATATTTCTTAGCATATTTGCTCCCACTTTTTATATTTGCTTTGCTCCCACATTTGATCCCATATTTGCTCCCACTTTTTGCTCACAGTTATTTTTTTCTCCCACATTTGCTACCACTTTTGCTCCCACTTTTTACCCCCCACCTTTGCTCCCACTTTTTGCATGTATATATGCTCCCACATTAAACTATTGTTGTTATTACCGAGTTGTCTTTACTAGAGATTAGTTTGTGCTTGACAGTTGATATGGAAGTATCAGTGACTAGGTATGGTAAGCCTTATGCATACTATAAAGGATATTCATATATTGTGAAACGAAGCAATAAAAATGGAACTATTATTTGGCGCTGTTCAAAGCAACGATCGAAACAGTGTCGAGGAATGCTTAAAACAAAAGAATTCGACGTACTTTCTTCAAACAATCATGAATGTAAACTTAATAATCACGCTAGTCTAAATGTAGGGAAAACCCAAACCAAAGCAAGAAACCAAGTCCAAGAGAAAAATAGTACTGCACAAGATAATATTAACCTCAAGTTTAATACACTACAACGCACTCATACTGTTAGCGAGTTGTTTAATGAGAAACCTTCGACACCTCCTGTGAAACCCATGTTCAGACATGCCCCCACATCTCAAAAGCCCTCAACCCTATCAGAGACAATATACCCCATCAAAAAGTTAGTGGGGAAAGGTAATAGTGGTAATAATAACATAACAATGTTAAAGCATTCTAGCACATCTAAAAATAAGCTTTCAACACTATCAAAGGCAACTCAATCCATTGAACAGTCTGTGGACAAAGGTGGAAATTATGATGGTAATGATAACGATGATAATGATCATCATTATGAAAATGATTATAATAATGAGGATGATAATCATAATGATGGTGATAATGATGAACTGCTTCCCGAGATTCTGAAACCATTCATAAAAAATAGTAAATGGAACGATCCTAATATATTAGTCGAACGTCTACAGCTCTTGCATGCCTGTAAACAGCTTGGCCATATTGGTTATGAGAAAGAGCTATTAAATATAGAAAATGAACTTCGTAAAGCTGCTATTATTGTGTAATGGGTCAACGTAGCAACACCCCCATCCCCTAAAAAATAATTTTCAACAAGTGTTATGTTTAAAAGAACTGATAAACCAAAAGAGCTGTATTCTGTGTGTCTATCTCTTGTAAAAAAAATGATTAAATTGATAAACATAGTTTGTGTATATTTCTTGTTTTCTTGCATGTTCAAGCAATAGTTATGTCAGGGAAGGGATTTGAACCCTTGCTTCCTTATATATTTGGAAATTTGATCTTAAGTCAAACGCCTTAACCACTCGGCCACCCTGACAGTTACTGATTTAATTAATCTTGTTGGACATTAGTGTTTACAAAACTTTTCTTTTCCCCACTGTATATATGCTCAACCACTTTTTGGTTTTTCAATGCTGATTTTTGTTTTGTTTCAATTTTTTTTCACTAACATTGCAGTTATCAGTATTGCAAACTGCGTGTTTAATATAGGGTTAAAGGCATTAAATAAATCACAAGCCTTACAGTAGTTGCATATGATGTATGACATGCAACATGTTATTCAAAATTTCAAATAGAGCTGTGCCTTGTTAACATTAAACTCTGTTGGTCATTAAAATAACTACTTGTAAAATAATTCCAGTGTCAAATCCTATTAGCAAATAGCATATATTAAATAATCATGCCATAAAACGAGAACTTAAAAATCATTTATTGTAGGAATACCTTTAATGGGATCACGAAACCTTCAAGTATGCAATATACATTCCAGATAGTGCTGTATTTTGGTCGATAGTGCCTCCAGTGCTTACATTAAATAAGAATACAATAAACATATAAATTTTTTTATAAATCATAATTGTTTTCATAAAATACCATATAATAAATATTTTCACACCAACGAATGACCATTTGAAAATGGTTTATTGTAGAAATATCTTTAATGAAACCTCCAAACCTTCAAGTAAACCATATATGATGTGCATTCCACATAGCTACATAACCGACAGTACATCGTGGTACCAATCTCCGCCGCATTGCGCGCTCATTGTTTGTGTTGGATTTCTGTCTGATTACTAGAACTGTACTTACTGGTCAATAACCAATATAGTGGTCAAAGTGTTCCCCTGGTAGATAACCCATGTTTGGTTTGTCAATTTCTAATTGCAAGGCCAGTCAAGACCTAACAAAAATTAGTCTTAACGTATATATCCATCATCAACACCATATCATTAAACAAATGAAACCATCTTAAGGTATTTATTACATTTAATTGCATTTTAGGAATCTTGCAAACATCTTGCAACCTTAAAGAGGAAAGTATAGACAGGAATTGTGAAAAGGAAACCGTTCAATCATTTAATGTCGTTAGTGTAAGGAACCTCAACGTAAGAGGTTATGAAAGTCTACGTGAGGGTGTGGTTTTTACAGCTGAATGCCTTTTCCTGACACCCACCTCAGAGACAAGTTTATGGGAAATGAAACTCAGCTATCATGTCGAATGTGAAGCTCCTAGTCTAGGAGAAAGTCATGTTGAGGTGATTGTCTACAGGGAGTGTGGTAAACGAAACAACAACAACAACAACAAAAAGCATACATGTAAAGGGAATATTATGGAATTTTCGAGTACATGTAGTCAATTTTAATAAAAATTGGATAAATTTCATGGTTTGTACACCACTTGGCTAAATTCGGTAAATTTTAGTGAATTTTCATCTATATTCGTCTAATTTTATATGAATTTGAGGTAGTTTAAACCATGCTTAGGTAAATCAATGGAATTTCAATAAATCTGGTAGTCATTTGTTGAATTTTGCTGGAATGTTGTGTCATTTGGTCAATTTGCGGAAAATGTAGTGGATTTTAGGAAAATTTAAGGTAAATCATGGGCAAGCACTCTATTATTAGCTGAGTTTCTAATACAATTTTTGCATACCCTAGGACCAGTATTGCATTATAAGGCATGCCATGTGTTAGCGTTCTTAAAAGCCAGTGATAAAAAACAAAAAGAGGTCTTTAATTCCACCCCTGGGCGTCATATCTACTGTCATGTAGGTTGACGATCACGGAGTCCCAGCTGAGACCGTCATTGCTTCCACTAACTTGTGCTAGGCTCCTCACTCTCTTATTTCCTGTCGACCACACTTGCTCAACTCTTGTTCTCTACCGACCCCAACATGATTAGAGTATCCGAGCCCTAGGGAGTCTCTTCCTTTTGAAACTTCATTGGCCCTGGTTTATTTATTTTTTCTGATATCCTGAGGAGGCAGCCTTGCTTTTTTATTTTCATGTTATTTCCTGTCTTTTGCCCAAGCCCCCTCAAGAAGGTAGGGTGTATTTAGCCCCACGACTTGCGATGCACTCTGCCTATGGCTACACCCTCAAGGGCTGATCAGTTTGGAAGTTGGCAACCCCAAGGGATTTCTGAGCTGAGTCCAGTTTTCCTCCTCTTTATCCATTACCTCTGGGGCAAAGCCACTCCTAGTATACTTTTTATCTGCCTTTCATGGCTCTCCTTCCTTCCAACTCCCTCAATCCTTATGCTTGAGGGTTGAGGGCCATTTTTTTTTTATTCCTTCTGTCCTTTATTTGACCAATTGTTTTCCATTTCTTATTCTAGTATATAAGCGTATAGTAGCTTAGATTTAATTTTCATCTTTACAATGTCCCAAACCATTGAGGGTCGCTGTAGAACGCTTCTCTCTTGTCCAAAGGACAGCATGTTGAATTCCTCACTGGCTCATGAATTTTATACTTTGTTCACTTAGTTCTCATGGCTTTGAAACTGGCTGTCGGTAACGTGATCATTATTCATTTTAACTTCAGCGTACTAAACTAATTTTAAATTAGTTAATTTTAAATTAATTATTTTAAATTAATTTTAAATTCAGATTTGTGTTTCACAGTAAACACAATGATTATTCTCCGTTTAAAACAAGCCATACCATTCTTTTTCTAACATGATAGCTTATACGTGGGCATGGAAAGTAGTATAATCATCAGCTAAGGATTCAATTTCCATTACCTACACCTCTCATGGTATGCCAATTCGTTAAACTATAGAAAACGTTTCTATATGTTCTGTTACATTATTATTTCACCATATCACCGTGTAGTGGTTAACCTACTTGGTTGTCAACCCTAAGGTCTTGGCTTCCAACCCCGACTATACCATGACATTCATTTCAAGGTTGCCATAAGCTTCACTAAGCCTTTGTCAAACCTAACAAAGATCTAGTCATGTGCATAGCATGTCCGCTATCAAGCAAATGAGTAATATGAAACTTACTGACAAGGTCGCTGTGCTGTTATCAGCAAGGCACACTACGCAAACCAAAGCCAGAGTCTCTGTGCAGATTCAACACAGCGGTAGTAGGCAAGCCTATGTTTGTTTAAAAATCATCATGAATATAGCTCCACTGTCACTACAGAGGCCCCGGTTCGATTTTTTTTCACAAGGCTGCAACAGGGTAGACTGAGTCTTGACAGGTAAAACTTTTTGGGGTCCATTCGTGAACCAGGGTAAAGGGTTGGCCATCCTGACTTCTGCAACACCTCAAACCAATGTTTACTATTACTGGTGAGTTATCATTTTTTTCTTTCTTCGGCTTTTCCCAATTATTTTGAGTCGCCGGAGCCAACCAGGCTCATTTTGGTTTTGGCCGGGGATTTAAGGCCGAATGCCCTTCCTGACGCCACGTGATTTTTTTCAGGTGAAAATTCCAACCCCCGCCGTCACCGGGATTTGAACCCCACCTGCCCGAGTAAAGACGAGCAGCTAAGCACCTGCGCCATCACGCTCCCCACAGGTTAGTTATCTATCCGCACATTAATCCATAATTACCTAATAATAATAATAACAACAATCATCCTCCATACACATGTCCATTAAAGCATGGTTTCACAAAGATGCTTATGCTTTTAGGTGTATAACACATTTTTCCCCCATAACATAACTATTTACTGTTTTAGGGGTGAAATGATCCATCGAGGTAAAAGCCCATATCATCCCCTATTTTTTAAGCTATCACACCTAATTTTAGGATTCTTCGTTTCCTAGATAGGGATTTTTCAATTTTGGGGGGTAGTTTCACCCCTCTGCTATTTTTCATCAAAAACAAAAGATCTTAGGTTCATTTATCATTTTTAGGTGTTTAACACGTTTTTCCCCTATAACATGACTATTTACTGTTTTAGGGGTGAAATGATCCATCGAGGTAAAAGCCCTATTCATCCCCTATTTTTTAAGCTATCACACCTAATTTTAGGATTCTTCGTTTCCAAGATATGGATTTTTCAATTTTGGAGGGGTAGTTTCACCCCCTGCTATTTTTCATCAAAAACAAAAGATCTTAGGTTCATTTATCATTTTTAGGTGTTTAACACGTTTTTCCCCATAACATGACTATTTACTGTTTTAGGGGTGAAGTGATCCATCGAGGTAAAAGCCCATATCATACCCTATTTTTTAAGCTATCACACCTAATTTTAGGCTTCTTCGTTTCCAAGATAGGGATTTTTCAATTTTGGGGGTAGTTTCACCCCCCTGCTATTTTTCATCAAAAACAAAAGATCTTAGGTTCATTTATCATTTTTAGGTGTTTAACACGTTTTTTCCCCATAACATGACTATTTACTGTTTTAGGGGTGAAATGATCCATCGAGGTAAAAGCCCATATCATCCCCTATTTTTTAAGCTATCACACCTAATTTTAGGCTTCTTCGTTTCCAAGATAGGGATTTTTCAATTTTGGGGGGTAGTTTCACCCCCCTGCTATTTTTCATCAAAAACAAAATATTTTAGGTTCATTTATCATTTTTAGGTGTTTAACACGTTTTTTCCCCATAACATGACTATTTACTGTTTTAGGGGTGAAATGATCAATCGAGGTAAAAGCCCATATCATACCCTATTTTTTAAGCTATCACACCTAATTTTAGGCTTCTTCATTTCCAAGATAGGGATTTTTCAATTTTGGGGGGTAGTTTCACCCCCCTGCTATTTTTCATCAAAAACAAAAGATCTTAGGTTCATTTATCATTTTTAGGTGTTTAACACGTTTTTTCCCCATAACATGACTATTTACTGTTTTAGGGGTGAAATGATCCATCGAGGTAAAAGCCCATATCATCCCCTATTTTTTAAGCTATCACACCTAATTTTAGGCTTCTTCGTTTCCAAGATAGGGATTTTTCAATTTTGGGGGGTAGTTTCACCCCCCTGCTATTTTTCATCAAAAACAAAATATTTTAGGTTCATTTATCATTTTTAGGTGTTTAACACGTTTTTTCCCCATAACATGACTATTTACTGTTTTAGGGGTGAAATGATCCATCGAGGTAAAAGCCCATATCATACCCTATTTTTTAAGCTATCACACCTAATTTTAGGCTTCTTCATTTCCAAGATAGGGATTTTTCAATTTTGGGGGGTAGTTTCACCCCCCTGCTATTTTTCATCAAAAACAAAATATTTTAGGTTCATTTATCATTTTTAGGTGTTTAACACGTTTTTTCCCCATAACATGACTATTTACTGTTTTAGGGGTGAAATGATCCATCGAGGTAAAAGCCCATATCATCCCCTATTTTTTAAGCTATCACACTTAATTTTAGGATTCTTCGTTTCCGAGATATGGATTTTTCAATTTTGGGGGGTAGTTTCACCCCTCTGCTATTTTTCATCAAAAACAAAAGATCTTAGGTTCATTTATCATTTTTAGGTGTTTAACACGTTTTTTCCCCATAACATGACTATTTACTGTTTTAGGGGTGAAATGATCCATCGAGGTAAAAGCCCATATCATCCCCTATTTTTTAAGCTATCACACTTAATTTTAGGATTCTTCGTTTCCGAGATAGGGATTTTTCAATTTTGGGGGGTAGTTTCACCCCCAAACAGGGAATGTTGCCCCAAGTGCTAGGACCCCTCATACAAGTCCCTAGCATGATTGGTTCGCGAGATATGAACAAAAGTGTCGTTAGGCCCTTTCGACAAAAATAAATCCTACATTCAAAAACGGGGCGTTACCCCCCAGGGCTATAATACTGCCTATGGCAAAATCCCATGAGGGGTTCAGAAAATATTAACTAACGTGTAGTTAAGTCCTTTTGAAAAAACCCGTCCGTGCGCGCACATACAAAAAAAATACTATTTCAACCCCCGGGTAAGGGTAGTTTTTATTTTCGAGTGAATATACCCCGTCCATGGAAAAAGAGAGTTCACCACGAGTCCTACGACACCTCATAGGTTTAAATCCGATTATTGGTTAGCGAGATAGTCAAAAGCCAATGACCTATTAGTTTTTATGGTTTATTTCAATACATATTAAAAACACTCATTAATAAATCATCATTTAAAAAGCCCGCCCTCTTACAAAACTCCTCAAGTGCGCATGCGTATAAAAAAACATTCATCGCCAAAATGTCAAAAAACAACATGTTTACCCCAAATGGCGTTTCCCAATTCCATCCATTTTTAAAAAATAACCTCACCATCATCTAGAGCGGAAAAAATACCATCTAAACGACCCCTCACTCGACCCTACTCCTCCCCCACCACATAACCCTTTCCCAACATAGGCATACATATTCAAGCACGAGCGCGACTTCAGGAAACCAACACTACCCCACTACTCGCGAATGACCTTTTAGTTTTGGTCTTTTAATCAAATAAAGAGCCTATAGGAAAGTAGGGGGCATTACTAGCAGTGCTAGGACACCCTGTATGTTCTAATCCCATGTTTGGTTAGCGAGATATCAGGTTCGGGGCAAATACGAGGGTGGCTCAATAAAAAGGTAAGCAGCTCCCCCACTACCCCACTACTTATGGGATAAACATTCTGTACTACTCAAACATAGATAGATCATATATCCTGAATGTAGTGACAAGCTATACTTCAAAATCTATTTACTAACCGCATTTGTCAGTGTATGGCCGTATTCTCAACATGCTAGGAGAGTTATCTACGGGTATGATTGCATCCCTCTGTAGTTCCGTGACTAACTTTATAATATAATTCATGTGGAGAAAGTGAATATTGCCCACGATACAAATGGAAATTGCATCACTGAGTGAGTAACTCAATTACTTAGTACACCGTCAGCGCCTTTCATGACGTTGAGCCCAAATGTCACAACGTCATGCCTACGGTAGCGTTGCCCTGTTGAAGGAGGAAGAAACGTGCCCCATTCCTACATGAAAGCAAAGTGTATATTATAACACAATATTACAATTTTCTCCCAGGATAAATGCCCTAATATCCATTCCTCTGATACCACTTACGTCTCTCGCTATAAGGCATTCTATTTTGAGAAAGGAGCAGATTATACTTACATGAATATAAAATCTCATCTCAGTACAACGTTCACAAAAACATTGATGAAGTCCTCCTCGTTACGTAGTGGCTAGCATCTTGACTGTCACCGCGGAGGTCCGGGTTCGATTCCTGGCACTGCCATGAAGTTATTTCTGGTCTGAAGCCTGGAACGGGGTCCACTTAGCCTCGTGAGGAAAAAATGAGGAGACGAGGATTCAATTCCTACCTCAGCCAATGTGGAAGTGGTTTTCCGTTGTTTCGCACTTCTACTCCCGGCAAATTCCGGGACAGCACCTTATTTCTTATCCTGGGGCACCTACCCCTTTCCTGTTCTTAATACAGCCCCCCTCGGCCATTAATCATGGCTTTCGTGACTAGGACGCTGCCTCACTAACAGACAGCTACTCAATTGTCCCCACGAGGCTGAGTGTACCCCGTTCCAGCCCTCACATCAATTTCTAATATCACAGAAAAGGACAGGAATCAAACCTGGGGCCACCGAGCGAGAGAAAGACGCGCTACCCCAACACAATGAGGCCAGATACACCCACTAACTTACTACAGTTATCACAAAAATACAGGTTATTAGATAAATTCAACAAACACCCAACAAACAACTATGACATAGCAAATAGGCATACACATGAATGCCATATATTTCGGTCTTTGTCCAGCAGAGCTACAGATTTTAATAATATTGATCAACACATGAAATGTTATGAATACAAGACTACGTAGTAGTTGCTGTAATAGCACAAGATAATAATAATAATGTTATTGGTTTTACGTCCCTTTTAACTACTCTGGCTTTTAGAGACGCCGGGGTGCCGGAATTTTGCCCCGAAGGGGATCTTTAACGTGCCAGTAAATCTACTGACACGGCTCCCTCACATTTGCGCACCCTCAAATGCCAGCTGACTGCGCCAGGATACGAACCTGCAACCTTGAGCTCAGCAAGCGGGAACGTTACCGCTGAGCCACACAGCCAGCTAATAGCACAAGAATACCAAGGCTTAAAACACTAGAGAGCGTTAGGGCCACCACGTGAGACAACACCCTTACCTAACTAAAGGCCTGTCTCGTTGCGTAGTGGCTAGCACTCTTTCCTGCCCTTGCGGACGCCCTGGTTCAATCCTGGCTCAGCCAAGAAATTTAATTCTGGCCTGAGGGCTGGAACGGGTACACTCAGCCCCTTGAGGCAAAAACTGAGAAGAGGCAGGTTCTATTCCTACCACAGCTATCCTGGGAGTGATTTTCCGTCGTTTTCCACTTCTACTCCAGGCAAATACCGGGATCGTACCTAACTTAAGGCCACGGCCACTTCCTACCCAAGTCCTACCTCAATTCAAAAAAAGCACACATTAGTACAGACATCACAGTGACACAAGTTATCAGGAAAGTTCTATCCACATTGAAGTACACAGGACTACATGGCCATGATGTTGCAAAGCCTCTAAACGAATCAACAAAAACAACAACACATATCAGGATTGAGGGGTATCTTGTTACAGTTGATAGTAGCACAAGTGCTGACGGTAAAGTGAGTAACAACATTATCAATTGAATTATCGAACTGTAACGGTAAACGCGTTCCTTTAACTAGTAACGAGTTTATTTTAGCCCTAAATTGAATAATCAGTTATTCTGATTTCCAAATTTGTATTTTGGTCAAAAGCATCGTTATACGCACTTAAAGCATCTACAGAAGAGATCATAACATGTTCTTCAATGCCAAGGAGAAGAGGAGATATTTAGATTTAAAAATAATCAGTACGCTTACATTAATTGATGATTAAACTCATGACAGGAGGGTTCTATGGTACTCACTCTGATGAGTGTCATCGAACATGTTGAAGTACAGGGGTCAGTTAAATACACACATCAAAAAAAGTTTTGCATCACCTCGGTTCCCAGATCTCCGGCATATAGACGTTGACTGTGTATATTGTATCAAAGATACAGTCCCTTTGACTGTTCATAGATGTCACTAAAACTGCTCAAAGATGTAAACAACCATGCATGAGCAGGGCCTATTAGACGGAGGGGGTACGACAGCCGATCAGTTCCAGTCATTCCACCAGGACGAAGGTACGCTGCTCATGTTGTCTGTAGTTCTACCATGCCTAGAAGGTCAATACCGCAGTTCGATCGCGTCCGCATTGTTACTTTGTGTCAATAAGGGCTCTCAACAAGGGAAGTTTCCAGGCGTCTCAGAGTGAACCAAAGCGATGTTGTTCGGACATGGAGGAGGTACAGAGATACAGGAACTGTCGATGACAGGCCTCGCTCAGGCCGCCCAAGGGCTACTACTGTAGTGGATGACCGCTACTTACGGATTGCCGCTCGGAGGAACCCTGACAGCAATGCCACCATGTTGAATAATGCGTTTCGTTCAGCCACAGGACGTCGTGTTTCAACTCAAACTGTGCGCAATAGGCTGCATGATGCGCAACTTCACTCCCGACGTCCATGGCGAGGTCCAGCTTTGCAACCCCGACACCATGCAGCGCGGTACAGATGGGCCCAACAACATGCTGAATGGACCCCACAGAATTGGCATCACGTTATCTTCACCGATGAGTGTCGCATATGCCTTCAACCAGACAATCGTCGGAGACGTGTTTGGAGGCACCCTGGTCAGGCTGAACGTCTTAGACACACTGTCCAGCGAGTGCAGCAAGGTGGTGGTTCCCTGATGTTTTGGGGTGGCATTATGTGGGGCCGACGTACGCCACTGGTGGTCATGGAAGGCTCCGAAACGGCTTTACGATACCTGAATGACATCCTCCGACCCATAGTGCACCCATATCGGCAGAATATTGGAGAGGCATTTGTCTTCATGGACGACAATTCTCGACCTCATCGTGCACATCTTGTGAATGCGTTCCTTCAAGATAACGACATCGCTCGACTACAGTGGCCAGCATGTTCGCCAGACATGAACCCTATCGAACATGCCTGGGATATGTTGAAAAGGGCTGTTTATGGACGTCTTGACCCACCAACCACTCTGAGAGATTTACGCCGAATTGTCGTTGAGGAGTGGGACAATTTGGACCAACAGTGTCTTGATGAACTTGTGGATAGTATGCCACGACGAATACAGGCATGCATCAATGCAAGAGGACGTGCTACTGGGTATTAGAGGTAGTGGTGTGTACTGCAATCTGAACCACAAATGCTGAAAGTCTAGCTGTATGATGGTACAACATGCAATGTGTGGGTCTCATGAGCAATAAAACGAGCTGAAATGTTGTTTGTGTTGATCTCTATTCCCTTTGTATTTAAAGGTTCCGGAACTCTTGGAACCGAGGTGATGCAAAACTTTTTTTGATGTGTGTACATACCGTATCTTATTTTCAACTGCTTCCCTCAAACCGGACTAATTGCAGATGCAGTGAGGATATCACGAATCGCAACGCATTTACTTTCGAACAGGGTAATTGTAATGGCAACTGAATTAAAATTTTCTTCTTTTAAATACAATTATAAGTGGCTATGGAAATGTAACAATAACAAACTCTGAAAGACGAAAGTCTACGATAAACTTTCCGCGATGTATCAGAATTCAAAGCAGCACATGGAACCATTTAATTGAGCTCTGAATGAGCTCAGGGCATTCGTCCAACTCCTGGAACAGGATAACTGAGGCCTGAATAAGCCCAATGCATCGTCCAGCTCCTCATACCAGACACCTTAGCTCTGAATGAGCTCAGGGCATTCGTCCAACTCCTTGGACAAAATAACTGAGCCCTGAAAAAGCCCAGGGCATCGTCCAGCTCCTCATACCAGACAACTGAGCCCTGAATAAGCCCAAGGCATCGCCCAGCTCCTCATACCAGATAACTGAGCCCTGAATAAGCCCAGGGCATCGTCCAGATCCTCATACCAGACAACTGAGCCCTGAATAAGCCAGAGGCATCGCCCAGCTCCTCATACCAGATAACTGAGCCCTGAATAAGCCCAGGGACATCGTCCAGCTCCTCATACCAGACAACTGAGCCCTGAATAAGCCCAAGGCATGGTCCAGCTCCTCATACCAGATAACTGAGCCCTGAATAAGCCCAAGGCATCGTCCAGCTCCTCATACCAGATAACTGAGCCCTGAATAAGCCCAAGGCATCGTCCAGCTCCTCATACCAGATAACTGAGACCTGAATAAGCCCAGGGCATCGTCCAGCTCCTCATACCAGATAACTGAGCCCTGAATAAGCCCAGGGCATCGTCCAGCTCCTCATAGCAGACAACTGAGCCCTGAATAAGCCCAAGGCATCGTCCAGCTCCTCATACCAGATAACTGAGCCCTGAATAAGGCCAAGGCATCGTCCAGCTCCTCATGCCAGATAACTGAGCCCTGAATAAGCCCAGGGCATCGTCCAGCTCCTCATACCAGACAACTGAGCCCTGAATAAGCCCAAGGCATCGTCCAGCTCCTCATACCAGGTAACTGAGCCCTGAATAAGCCCAAGGCATCGTCCAGCTCCTCATACGAGATAACTGAGCCCTGAATAAGCCCAAGGCATCGTCCAGCTCCTCATACCAGATAACTGAGCCCTGAATAAGCCCAGGGCATCGTCCAGCTCCTCATACCAGATAACTGAGCCCTGAATAAGCCCAAGGCATCGTCCAGCTCCTCATACCAGACAACTGAGCCCTGAATAAGCCCAAGGCATCGCCCAGCTCCTCATACCAGATAACTGAGCCCTGAATAAGCCCAGGGCATCGTCCAGCTCCTCATACCAGACAACTGAGCCCTGAATAAGCCCAAGGCATCGTCCAGCTCCTCATACCAGATAACTG
Organism: Meconema thalassinum; assembly: GCA_946902985.2. NCBI lineage: Eukaryota > Metazoa > Arthropoda > Insecta > Orthoptera > Tettigoniidae > Meconema > Meconema thalassinum. The sequence continues at coordinate 1,160,529,742 of OX336389.2, forward strand.
AGTCCTGAATAAGCCCAGGGACATCGTCCAGCTCCTCATACCAGACAACTGAGCCCTGAATAAGCCCAAGGCATGGTCCAGCTCCTCATACCAGATAACTGAGACCTGAATAAGCCCAAGGCATCGTCCAGCTCCTCATACCAGATAACTGAGCCCTGAATAAGCCCAAGGCATCTTCCAGCTCCTCATATCAGATAACTGAGACCTGAATAAGCCCAGGGCATCGTCCAGCTCCTCATACCAGATAACTGAGCCCTGAATAAGCCCAGGGCATCGTCCAGCTCCTCATAGCAGACAACTGAGCCCTGAATAAGCCCAAGGCATCGTCCAGCTCCTCATACCAGATAACTGAGCCCTGAATAAGCCCAAGGCATCGTCCAGCTCCTTATACCAGATAACTGAGCCCTGAATAAGCCTAGGGCATCGTCCAGCTCCTCATACCAGACAACTGAGACCTGAATAAGCCCAAGGCATCGTACAGCTCCTCATACCAGATAACTGAGCCCTGAATAAGCCCAAGGCATCGTCCAGCTCCTCATACGAGATAACTGACCCCTGAATAAGCCCAAGGCATCGTCCAGCTCCTCATACCAGATAACTGAGCCCTGAATAAGCCCAGGGCATCGTCCAGCTCCTCATACCAGATAACTGAGCCCTGAATAAGCACAAGGCATCGTCCAGCTCCTCATACCAGATAACGGAGCCCTGAATAAGCCCAAGGCATCGTCCAGCTCCTCATAGAAGATAACTGAGCCCTGAATAAGCCCAAGCCATCGTCCAGCTCCCCATACAAGATAACTGTGCCCTGAATAAGCCCAGGGCATTGTCCAGCTCCTCATACCAAATAACTGAGTCCTGAATAAGCCCAGGGCATCGTCCAGCTCCTCATACCAGACAACTGAGCCCTGAATAAGCCCAAGGCATCGTCCAGCTCCCCATACCAGATAACTGAGCCCTGAATAAGCCCAAGGCATCGTCCAGCTCCTCATACCCGATAACTGAGCCCTGAATAAGCCCAAGGCATCGCCCAGCTCCTCATACCAGATAACTGAGCCCTGAATAAGCCCAAGGCATCGTCCAGCTCCTCATACCAGATAACTGAGCCCTGAATAAGCCCAGGGCATCGTCCAGCTCCTCATACCAGACAACTGAACCCTGAATAAGCCCAAGGCATCGTCCAGCTCCTCATACCAGATAACTGAGCCCTGAATAAGCCCAAGGCATCGTCCAGCTCCTCATACGAGATAACTGAGCCCTGAATAAGCCCAAGGCATCGTCCAGCTCCTCATACCAGATAACTGAGCCCTGAATAAGCCCAGGGCATCGTCCAGCTCCTCATACCAGATAACGGAGCCCTGAATAAGCCCAAGGCATCGTCCAGCTCCTCATACCAGACAACTGAGCCCTGAATAAGCCCAAGGCATCGCCCAGCTCCTCATACCAGATAACTGAGCCCTGAATAAACCCAGGGCATCGTCCAGCTCCTCATACCAGACAACTGAGCCCTGAATAAGCCCAAGGCATCGCCCAGCTCCTCATACCAGATAACTGAGCCCTGAATAAGCCCAGGGACATCGTCCAGCTCCTCATACCAGACAACTGAGCCCTGAATAAGCCCAAGGCATGGTCCAGCTCCTCATACCAGATAACTGAGCCCTGAATAAGCCCAAGGCATCGTCCAGCTCCTCATACCAGATAACTGAGCCCTGAATAAGCCCAAGGCATCGTCCAGCTCCTCATACCAGATAACTGAGACCTGAATAAGCCGAGGGCATCGTCCAGCTCCTCATACCAGATAACTGAGCCCTGAATAAGCCCAGGGCATCGTCCAGCTCCTCATAGCAGACAACTGAGCCCTGAATAAGCCCAAGGCATCGTCCAGCTCCTCATACCAGATAACTGAGCCCTGAATAAGCGCAAGGCATCGTCCAGCTCCTCATACCAGATAACTGAGCCCTGAATACGCCCAGGGCATCGTCCAGCTCCTCATACCAGACAACTGAGCCCTGAATAAGCCCAAGGCATCGTCCAGCTCCTCATACCAGATAACTGAGCCCTGAATAAGCCCAAGGCATCGTCCAGCTCCTCATACGAGATAACTGAGCCCTGAATAAGCCCAAGGCATCGTCCAGCTCCTCATACCAGATAACTGAGCCCTGAATAAGCCCAGGGCATCGTCCAGCTCCTCATACCAGTTAACTGAGCCCTGAATAAGCCCAAGACATCGTCCAGCTCCTCATACCAGATAACGGAGCCCTGAATAAGCCCAAGGCATCGTCGAGCTCCTCATAGAAGATAACTGAGCCCTGAATAAGCCCAAGGCATCGTCCAGCTCCCCATACAAGATAACTGTGCCCTGAATAAGCCCAGGGCATTGTCCAGCTCCTCATACCAAATAACTGAGTCCTGAATAAGCCCAGGGCATCGTCCAGCTCCTCATACCAGACAACTGAGCCCTGAATAAGCCCAAGGCATCGTCCAGCTCCCCATACCAGATAACTGAGCCCTGAATAAGCCCAAGGCAGCGTCCAGCTCCTCATACCCGATAACTGAGCCCTGAATAAGCCCAAGGCATGGTCCAGCTCCTCCTACCAGATAACTGAGCCCTGAATAAGCCCAAGGCATCGTCCAGCTCCTCAAACCCGATAATTGAGCCCTGAATAAGCCCAAGGCATCGTCCAGCTCCTCAAACCCGATAACTGAGCCCTGAATGAGCCCAGGGCATTCGTCTAACTTCTCATACCAGACAACTGAGCCCTGAATAAGCCCGAGGCATCGTCCAGCTCCTCATACCAGATAACTGAGCCCTGAATGAGCCCAGGGCATTCGTCCAACTCCTCATACCAGACAACTGAGCCCTGAATAAGCCCGAGGCATCGTCCAGCTCCTCATACAAGACAAGTGAGCCCTGAATGAGCCCAGGGCATTCATCCAACTCCTGGAACAGGATAACTGAGCCCTGAATAAGCCCAAGACATCGTCCAGCTCCTCATACCAGATAACTGAGTCCTGAATAAGCCCAAGGCATCGTCCAGCTCCTCAAACCCGATAACTGAGCCTTGAATGAGCCCAGGGCATTCGTCCAACTCCTGGAGCAGGATAACTGAGCCCTGAATGAGCCCTGGGCTTTGGATTCCGTTCATGTTTAAATCACTGTGTTCATAACCGGGTGCCTACGAGCCAGCAGGCACCCTGTATATGATGTTTAAAAATATTTCCAATTGAGGGTTTTTAATGTGCAGGTAAAGCAAAGCTAATTTTGCACAGGCCCTCGTAGAAGTGGAAGGTAGAGGCTTCCACCCTTCCTGACAATGGGGGCGTGGTGGCGCAGCAGTCAAGCTGTTGGCCTCTCCCCAAGGTGGACTGGGTTCGATTCTCGGTCAATACATGTGAGATTTTCGAAGTTGAATGCCATATCCTGTGGTTCAGATTCCACGTAAAAAGGAGGTCCTGTGGTTCATAATCACAAAATTCACGGTCACGAAAAAACTACAATCTTCCTTCCTTCCTGACATCGCTACTAGATGGGATGGGGTTGTCAGCTACCAGGAATTACCCTGGTACTATTTTCTGTTGTATTTGCGTTTATTAAAGTGGCAGTATTATTTCTAAAATCCACTACCTGGGTCGGAGTCAAACCACGCACTTTCAGTTAGAAGCTCAGCGCCTATATCAACTGGGCTACGCAGCCCCCTTTTAATGTGTGGGTAGTCAAACGAAATGAACATTGTTCGTTTGCTATGCCTTACGACGTACAATTTAAAAATGATATGAATTTACCTTTAGATATCTATTAAGAACAGAATCTGGTTTCATGTTTAATTAAATTTTTAGCGATTCACTTAATGGATTCATATTAGTCTATAATGATATCAGCTCAAGGATACGCAATTAACGGTAAACGTTTATGAAGTGTAAGAGATTTAATTTGAAATAGTGGCTGAGTGTGATTTGTCTCCAGTCTTCCCTTGATTTGTAATTGAAATGGTTGGACGAAAAAATTGTAGCATGTTAGGATACTAACGAGGAATGCATGCGTGCCTAGCTCAGTCGCCTAAATATAGACTGAACGTAGGAATGTTACGTCCTGTTGTTCATATTCCACATAAAAAATTGAGGCCCCGTGTCTCATATTCGTAAGATAAACGGTCACGAAAAACTAGAAGATCCCTTCCAATTTTAAATTTTTCAGCAAAATATTCTCTATAAATCTTTGTATTCCTTGTGATCAATTATAAATTTCCTCTTCATTTCCCATTATAAACAGAGTGTAGAGATATCAGTTTTAGGAACAATGAACGTGTACTGACGGTTTTCAGTTTGCTTTACTAGGGTTACAGCGCAGTGCACGTTGTGTATATGCTACTTATGCGTACCTTCATTTGGATCTGTTGGCCTGTTGCTACTTTCTGTTTTTCAGTGCTTCAAATGCCCTACCATGCTCAAGTGCTACTCCATCACGTAGCTGAGGAGATAGTGAGTAGGAAATAAACGTAATCAAAACCGTATTTTACTAGGTGGCTGCCCATCGGAGCTTGTTTCATTCATCAGTCAGTGCACTGGGAGCTAGCAAACGATTATTTCATGGCAGATGATCCCCTATTCCCAACACAACTGAACTCCCAACTTCAGGCTTTGAGAGCATATTAGGTATGAGAATAACTGCTGTGTAAGTGAGGACTCCTCACGTATCGCTTCCACTTTTATTGACACGTGTCGAACTGATCTACTGAGTTTGATGCTAAAACAGAATAGACATACTGTCGGGACACTCCCCATTTCCCGCTTTGGCACAGCGAGGGAGAGGCATTTCTACAGGGTATTTATTACAGCTCTTCCCCTGATCTAATGCGTGCTTTGAAGCTGTCACATTACATATTTGATTACACCAAGCTTGTCTTGAATAATGTTCTTTTCCTGACGTTTCATCGGATTTCAGGATTTAATAATAATAATATGATCGAGATTGTGAAATAGGAATGAAAATTGTGGTACCACCATCAGTGATACGACTCAAAACTTACATATCTCACATTGAAATCAAATTAAGAAACGAAAGAAACTTTTTGCACTCGTGCTGTTCAAATGCACTTTTGTACCCGTCCTAGAACGAAGAGAGTTAGTTCTCACCAAGTACGTAATCTCAAACACCAACTGTAATGGTATTGACCCCACTTGGGTGACCAAATGTAATGCTTTTGGCTCACTCAGCTGGTGAAAATAAATACATGTAATGTATGAGTTGTCGGGCGCCAGGTCATATTAACCAATAATGAACCAAAATTTGTAGAATAAGACATTGATGAATCTGAAAGAGGGCAACAAGGACATCGTTCCTTAGATCGTGGTGTGACTGAGTCGATCAACCTACCAGTATTCACTTCGGGAGTTTGGGATGCCTTATAGTAATTACTGGCTATAAATGACGACAAACCTATCACTGAATTTACATTGAAATTTATTACTTGAAAAACGACATGTGCAAAATCGAAAATCTAAATATTAATAATAATAATAATAAAATATAAATAATGAATTTACTGATTTTTCTGATTACGTGGCCTAATTCGATAAAGAAGGAGTATACAAAGTTAATTTAATAAAACAAACATCAATTTCAGTTGCCCAAAGGAATTTCCTGAGAGAATTGAGTGTTACTATTGAGCCCGATAGCTCATGGTGAGCGATATCTGTTTTGTCAAGATGAACATGGTAGTGCATGCAATTTTCCTTCTAGGACTGAAGCCACGTAGGCAAGGTCTGTAGTTGACGAGTTCTTATGATTCATAGGTAACACCCCAGTCGCAACATTTCCTCGAAAATATATATTTGTGTCAGTTCAGGAATGCTAAGCCCATGCCTTGATTCTTGTAAGATTGCATCTTCTCTTTTCCTGGTTGATATGAAATATCCCAGATGAAATAACTTTACTCAAACCACTCCACCCTAATTTATTCCAACTCAATACTGACTCCTAATATCGAATTACCTACTGCAAATTATATGAAGTAATGAATAATTTATATGTATCAATCACATAAAATACAATCAACTCGAATTACTCAAATTGGTAACATATACAATTATTATTATTTATAAAAATAATAACAATAATTATGAAAGATTTGCATTTTGTGGACACCATTTACGGTAATTACGCAACCACCTGGAAGAACTGTTTATTATACATAAGTCACATATATACATAGCCTACATACATACAGTACATGGAGTATATACATTTTCATTTGAGACAATTCAAAATTTGCAAATTTCTACCGTTTTATCAAACTTCCTAATCCACACCGAATCTGATGGGGAAAACTCAATATGGTTAATGTTTTCTTCATTCTTCACATAATCAACCATAAAATGCTTTATGTACGCTTTAGAGTGGGGTCACAATGAACTAATATTGACATAGAATATTCCCTAGTCGCCATGACTGTTGAGTTTCCTATGCAACATGGATACTTCAGTTTGTCCTCTGTAATGGAACAAAATTTCAGATTTATAGCAACAGTCATCACATAAATACAAATTATCAGACAAATTCAACACATGCAAAAGGACACAGGGCTCATGACCAAGATGTCCCAAGCCCCTAAAATGATTTAAGAACAATTTTAATAAATATCGAGAAAAGGAAATAACATGGCGAAAATTCTCGTGGCCACTATATTTGTATCATGTTATTGATGATATTAAAAGTCATGTGGGTGAACTTATCTTGTAGTCTTCTATCACTGTAACACATTTCATGCTGATAGGTGTTCCACGGCATTGAATACTGTTGAAATAATTCGTGTGGTCGCCAATGTAATGAATTGTGTCCCTTTACTTTGGGACAGTGTAGCACAATGTAATATTTCAATTAGACAATTGGGGTGTAATAGTGGAAGGAGTACAACTGTAGATGTTTAGGATTCTGAGAACAAACTTACCTACAGGTGAGATGTCGCTGCACAGTCGACTAGGGCCTCCGGCAAAGACCGTTCAATAAGTCCATGGCCGACTTCCTTCTAAAATCCCTTCTCTGATCCTACCTTAAATAGACTCTAATTAACGGTTGCATGGGCGATCGTCCTGTCACCAATCCTATTTGTATCTGTATTGTTTGTTCTACCTACCCCCGTTCAGAATACAGAACACACTTACCTACAGGTGAGATGTCGCTGCACAGTCGAATAGGGCCTCCGGCAAAGACACGGTCTTTGCAACGGTAGATGAATGATCCCTCGCAGAGTCTGTCGGTGAAGCCGAGTTGTGAGGATAAACGATTTAAAATCAAGTAGTTGCGTGAAGAAATAAATAGCCTATTTTCGTATATCCCACTGGTTTTTCAATTAAAACTCTCCTGCTAAAAGGACTTCCCATGTGTTATACTAAATAACATTTGGTTCACAACGTCTGCATTCACCAACAGCATTACAATGAGAAGGTATGTACTGGAATATATTGCTTTCAATATCGGTAATTAAGACTCCTGCCGCCAGATGGCATCTCTCTGTGATAAACCACGGGAATTATTATTTTTAGAAAAGGCAAATACCCGTTTTCTATGAATTACGAAAAGTAAGCTACAGAACTTAGTGCAATTAGATAATGATTGCCATCATAGCCCATCATACAAATAATTTTTGCAATCGCCTGAATAAGATACGTGAGATAAAAATAAGGTTTTAAAATTTCGCACTGATGCATTTTGAATGTTAGAAAACAATTGAAGTTAATTAGATATCTCTACACTGTTCTGTACAAAGATTCACTGTGCCGAGTTTCATTGCACTCGGGTTATTAGATCGCCAGAAAAATTATTCGAAATATTTCAAAATCACTTGGCAGCAATTATGTTTCTGTGTTTCTCAGGACTCGGAAAGTCATATATTTGCCCTTATCTAGCAGTTCTCATCATTAAAAAAGCAGTTAGCAGTGGGTGAAGCCTAAAAATCTTTACCAAGCGGAATCTCAGGTGGAGAAAAAGTCCACGGCCGGATCCGAGGTGAAGAGTTGAATATATAAATGAATAAATGAATTTTACTGAATAACACATACATGATTATATTCTGCACAACACCAACAAATGAAGAAACGCCGACTCAGCAGTTCCCAAACGCTTAAGAAAGAGACCCCCACCGGACTAATCACCTGTCTTACCTACAGGTTCCTGCTATTGATCTCCCACGAGGGCTCGTTGTGTGAGTCCCTTTTTTCAAAAACGTGGTACCCCGCCTCCACCACTTTTTTTCTGTACTCTGAACGGGGTAGGTAGAACAAAGAATACGGGGGGTGTGTTTAGAGAGGGTGTCTAATTATCGTGAGCTTCACCGAAAGTGCTGAAGCTCCGAACATGTGTATGAGAGGGCGTTGGAGCGATCGGGAGTTAAATTGCTTATATAGTTTCGAAGGTATTGAGAACTGGTGAAATATACCGTATGGACGGCATGTTGGATTGTTATATACAGTATATATATATGCTGTAGAATTATATCCTAACAGATAAATATTATAATCGTGGCTCATTGTACGAACCTACATTTCTATCGCTTGTTTAGGACAGAGAGATGTATAAACGTAAGTTTTAAAATATAGCACAGCCACCGTTTTTAAGTTCTCATATTAAATTAGACGCCAATATACTAAGCCTTGCATGAAGATTTGCCGTTCTAGATTTCAGTGCGCTCGGATAATTAAGTTGTGAGAAAAGTCCATATAAATAATAAAATTTTACATTGCCACCAATTTTTTTTAAATTCATTAGGTTATTGAAAGTCTCAGATGTGAACTTACATAAATAGCTTCCATCAACATACAAAATTTCATTTTGATTGCTGTAATAGATTCGCAGATATTGAGAACCATCTAAATATTTTGGATAATAACCATGTTGGATTGTTCTATACATAGGCCATAGAGTAATGTGTCATTAGATTAAGATTATTGCGTAGGTTCATTATGCAAACGCTTATTTTGATCGCATGATTAGGACACAAAAAATAAGACCTTAATATTGTATTTTCGAACAGCCGCCATCTTGCATTTATGAGAACAATTATTGAATTGAATTAGATGCCAGTTGATTAATTCTTACATAAACATGTAGGGTGCGCCGGGTTGATTAAATCTCGATTAATTTCTCTTGACCACTGTGTTGGATTAATACTAAGCATGCTTCTAAACGTCACATAGCTGGACTTTACTTAGTATGTTCTATCCCAATACAAAATTACAGGGTGATATTGGTAATAGTGTCGTAGATATAGAATGCTGGTGAATTTCGTGCGGCCGCCATGTTGGATTGATGAAACGCATTTAAAATGAAGGTCACGTTTGGAATTGGACAATTTAGTATTATGTACTTCACGAATTTCATTGAAATCGTTCCAGCCGTTTATATTTTACTTGCAACCCAACCCGGCTACGCCCGGGAACAGTTATGAATGCATTACGTGATAAGCGCTTTTTTTTTCAATGTAAATGAACAACGACCAATATCCGTTTTACGTCTCGACATGATGGGTTTAAATCCCTGACTGGACTATTAATTATATTATCATGGAGATGCATGTGCAACAAATTTTTGTCAGACGTAATTTAAGAATGGCGAGGTGCATGAAACACAAATCCCCCTTCCGTCCAATCTTAACTTGACTGTGAATTTTGCGGAACGAAAAGTTCACAGGCGAAATGAAGAAAAGCCGAGTTGCACTTCCAGGAAAACTCCAAACACAACCACTCATCTCTAAAGTTTTTAACTCAACACGACTCGACAGTTTGCTGCTGGGTGTATCTGGGGCAATAAGCTCGTCCGCTGGCTAATCTGTAACTCGGGTGATACACTAGCCCCTAGCTAGCTCGTAAACTGTCGCCTCAGTAACTGAATGGAGATTGTTGGAAGAAATGAAACACGTAAAAACACGTATAGTAGGCGATGTATTGAAGATACGAGTTATGCTCTCACGTGCTTTTTGTAGAACTTTTCATGCTGAACAATTCTTACACTCATAGAAAATTTATATTTATAACGGTTTGCCCAGCGTAAGCTTAAAAAGCGCATGGACCCCTGTGTTTTTTTTTCGACCTTTTCACTGAAATAGTTAGTTCTTGACTCCTTTGGTCATAAATAAATTATTTTCTACAAAACCTTCCTCGAGATATCCTTTACAGAATGGTGAAAACCGCATCAAAATCCATTCAGTGGTTCTCGAGATTACCCGTGACATCCAAGAATCGTGGACTTTGTTTAATACTAAGCAGAGATTATACGCCAATCAGTATAATTTAATATAATATAATCCCCCTTCAGTCCAATCTTAAATTGACTGTGAATTTTGCGGAACGAAAATTTCACAGACGAAATGAGAGTTGCACTTCCAGGGAATGGCGAGGTGAATGAAACTCAAATCCCCCTTCCGTCTAATCTTAACTTGACTGTGTTTCACAGGCGAAATGAAGAAAACCCGAGTTTGACTGTGTTTCACAGGCGAAATGAAGAAAACCCGAGTTGCACTTCCAGGGAAACTCCAAACACAACCACCCTTCTCCGAAGTCTTACCTCAACACGACTCAACGGTTTGCTGCTGGCTGTATCTGGGGCAATAGGTTCGCCCACTAGCTAGGCTGTAACAGGGATGATAGACTCGCCCTTAGCTAGCTCGTAAACTGTCGCCTCAGTTGTTGATTGGACACGGTTGGAAGAAATGAAACCTAAAAACACTTATAGTGGGCGATGTATTGAAGATTCTTTCCGCGGACATTTTTGTAGAACTTTTCATGCTGAACAATTCTTACACTCATAGTACTTAGATATTTTTAACGGTTTGCCTAGCGTAAGCTTACAAAGCGCTCAGAGGCCTGGTTTCTTCGACTTTTCCACTGAAATCATGACAGCTCGGCTTCCTTTGATCTTAAATAAATTATTTTTTACAGAAGTCATCCACGAGATATCCTTTACAGAATGGTGAAAACCGCATCAAAATCCATCCAGTGGTTCTCGAGTTTACCCGTAACATCCAAGAATCGAGGACTTTGTTTCATACTAAGTAGAGAGTAGAGTTAGAGATTAGGGACACACACACAAACGCATACACAGACCAAAGGTAATCTCATAAGCCTCCATTTCATATGATGAAAATGGATTATCCAGGCCACCGCAACAACTTTACTCTCAAACGATGTGTCAGACAATAGAACCTATCAGTTGTGAACAAGCATACATCAGTTGTACTGGAACAGAGACGTCTGCTCTGGTAAATGCATCAAAGTCACACTTCCAGATATTTTATTCTTGAAATAGAGATAAGAGTTGCAATGAACGATATAACAGTCCCATTGAACTACTCGCATAAAACAGACTATTCACAAATTTCCAAAAACATATGCAGATTCTTCACTGCTAGCTGTAAGTAATAATAATAATAATAATTAAGTAATATTTTGCATACGGTATTGCAATCGGGATTCAAGCCCGAACTTTGGTTTATACGAGAAAGTACACTTAAGTCACATTTTCAAGCCAAGAACAAAGGTTCAATAAAGAGTGGATATGCTTACCTACCATTTTGGTTGCACCGTACTGCTATTCACGGATTATTATTATATTTTCCGCTCGTCATCTCACACGAGGACCGGAGGAAGCTCTCATGAAATCGTGTTATTATTGCTTTATCTCTTACATGTTTTAAAAGTAAATGTGCTTTGTCCTTCATGAACAATGTTTATAAGCACTAGTTTAAACGAATGTGGATAGAACACGATTTATATCTTTAACACTCTAATTGTATCGACCAAGTTAGTTCAGCGCTATGAAGCGCTGGTAGTGGAAACTATAATTCGTGAGATAGCTGGATTTTAAGCTGTCCATGTTGATCTAGTGGTGTTTCACTCCCCGTTTGTCATCCTAATAGATCACGGCCGCATTCCATTCAATAATTTGTCGAACTGTATCGATTGGGTAGCAAAACATCACTGGTTAAAATCTTGAAGACCAACGATGTAATTTGTAATTAGTGAGATAAAGTCATAGTTTCGTACAAACCTTGACTAAGTTGTTTGAATTTATTGCGTGAACAACAGGAACCATCGAGAGATATAAAGTCTGCGCTGGCAAGTAATGACAGAGAATTGAGCAAAGAAACAAAATGGTGAGCGATCATACTTGGTCTTCGTAGAAACATAGTTATGACCACTCCAAGATGTGTTATTCCCTAAAGTAATGTGTATGAATAATGCATTATTAATATTATTATTATTATTATTATTATTATTATTATTATTATTATTATTATTACAATGTTATTTGTTTTATGTCCCATGTTACTATTGCGACTTTTTGAGATGCTGGGGTTCTTGATTTGTGTCCCGAAAGGGATCATTAACCTGACAGTAAATCTACTGACACGGCTCTCTTTCAATTGCGCACCCTCAAATACCAGCTGACTGCGCCAGGAATCAATCCTCCAACCTTGGGAACAGCAAGCGAGAACGTTAGCACTGCACTACACAGCCATCAATACTACTACTACTAATAATAAAAATTAATTGCTGGTTCTTGACTATAATTAAAAAGATGCATTAGACTATACAATATTTTGAAGAGTATCACAATCAGAGAAGTGTGCTGAACCAATCGATTATGACTCGACTTATTTGTGATAACTGAAATAGAGTATTTACTGGGGTAAACTCCACGAGAGATTTCCGTCGACTAAAACTCACACGTCCAACTCTCAAGGTCTGGGATAAGGAATAACTCCAGCACCGCCTGGCAAGATAGGACATTTGGGAGAGAACGGGCTGTAATTTTAAAGGAGAGCTGTAACCATCAAACTGAGAACAGGGAATACACTCACATGGAAGAAGAGGTCGCACTCGGCAAGTCAATTTAGAAGGCTGTTGGCTCACAGCTGCTCAGTGAAATGGGAGAGCAGTAATTTATGTCTAGAGGTCATTGTGAGATTCAGCATCCGATAGGCAACGTTATTTGACCATCGAAATTTATTTTTATGGAGGATTCAGGGATGGCGTGGAAAATTCTTTCTTCTTTTATTAGATTCATTCAATTTGTTTCAAGTGTCTGCACACATTATTTGATGTCAAAAGTAAAAGAAAGATTAACCGCCTCGGCAATCACTTAGTTGTTGCTTTATTCAGGAGCTTTGCGACATCGTGATCATGTTTGAAAATACGTCATTACCTGTGTTATTATGATGAATTTAGTAGTGAGCCCGTTGGACGAGGTTATCTGGTTACCACCAATCGTAACGTGGCTTCCCAGATGACCTCTACCTCGAGACACATTGCCGGAGAGGATCGGAATGCACTTCTTGGGACTAGCCGGCACAAGACTCTGCTTCCCTAAGGATCAGGTTCCCATCACAGTGATTGCCATAGACGCCCAAAGAAAATGCACCCCCAAAAGGTCAAAACTACTAAATAATTAAAATCCAGACTTAAGACATACTCATGGTTGGTTTATTTGGCAGGTCAAACCCCTGTCCTACGGTCGGAGGGTTTGATAAAACGGCTATACCGTAGCTAAAAAGCAAAGAAAAAATAAACAACTCCTAAAATTAACGTAGAATCCCCTCGACAGGTCCTAAATACAGCAAAACAAAGCAAAACTGGGGAAATGGTACCGCAAGTAAAATCGTTATACAAAAATCTGATGCTTCTAGGAAGAAGGCATCATGGCATCAAAACATGTCAAACAGGACAGCAAAGTTAAAGGACTGGTACCATCCCATATTTACATTTATACCATAATTATTTGAACTAAATCCTGCTTTAATCTGATCAACGGCGTCAGACGTCCATGATACACAAACTATACAAAAACTAATTATTGTCAGTCATCATTTTACAGTACACTGGTACAATTATATACAAACAACAAAGATGTTTTATATTACAAGAGACCGTAGGGTAATAGTGGGAAACACCTCAGTAATAAATAAGTTATACACACACATAATCATCTTATTAATTCTGCCTGCAACAGATAAACAACTGTTTGTTGTCCACCGTCATCTATCAGGGTGTCTAAACTTGAGAATCAAACTGTGCAAGAACAGCATTCCCCTGATCGGGTCACGACCCACGAGTTCTGAACTTTGGGTTCGTGCGATCTCTGTCAAAGTCTATCAGTGTCAGCTACTAAACTTACTAGTAAGAACGAACGAAGGCGCAGCTAGACTAAAAGTACAAGATCAAAATTTAACAACGATTAAGGTTTAACTGTATTATTAGCATCGCCGGTTTAGGAAATAAATTGATGATTCATGATTTAGTCCTAAGTTTAATGTCGTAGATTTATGAGTCCATTGATTATTAAGATAGTTGACCAAATACAAAGCGTCGCAAGAGCGTGCTACCAACACGTGGTACACCTCAACAAAGAATACGTGGCTCGCACGTTAACAATAATACAATCGGTACTCGAAAGAGACCATACCTTTTCCTCCTCGCTCCAAACTTGTTCTGTAACATAGATTTGGCCGGCTTTCTCTAATAAACGTGGTAACCAACCCTGCGTGTATTAAAAACACTGTAAATAATCATTCACTTACAAGTGAGAATACATAATAGTCTTAAGGGTCCAACTTATCAAATGGTTGCTCAAATTCATTATAAATCATGACAAAACATATTGGGGCTCGCTCACAAATACCTGCGAGTATATTAAAAATTTAGCATTACTTATCGGTACACCTGTACCAGAACAACTTTACAAAAATCGATACTGAATCAAGGTCAATAGCATGAGCATAAACAAAGCATAGCCCATAAGAACATTCCTAGCAAGGTCTAGAAATAAAGAAAATAAAAATGAATTCGATAGTCAATTGTCTCACAAGAGATCGTATGTAACCTTGGGCAATGTCATTGGCGTGGACTGGGCGAACACCTGTCATTGTGCTCCCAGCGCTTGGCACTAAACAGCATAGCGCGTCAGTGAATCTCAAAGAGAATGTCTATCACCGATCTTTCAATACATTAAAGTACAGTAAATGTAGACTGAGTGTTCTTAGCAATCACTCTAAAGGATTATACACATGTAAAGGAAGTTATTATAACGTTAAAGACGAATCAAATACAAGTAGAATGATATGTTTGGCTTCTGAAAACCAAATAGACGTAACAGAAAGATATTCCTCTCTCTTTGAAAGGCTTTGACATTTTGTAACGTCACTGAAGCTCACAGCGAACGAGTGCTGCGTACAAAACATGTTAAAATGATAATAAAATACTGGGTCACGCCTTAAACTTAGGTGGAACTAATTGAAATGATACGAATCGTGTAACATAAACTTGATGAGTAAGTTCATAACATTACTTGACTCATGTACAGCGATGTGAATTATCTGAATTCTATTGGCAAACTGCTCACTCTTTAAAATGTCTGTAACAATAACAACAGGCTGGATCCCTTCCATACCTAAACGATACACTATAATGTTAAATAAAGACGTCAGTGGCGTACTAAAATAATAGAAATGGGGACTTCAAAAACTTTGACCAAATATCAGCTGGAACTGAATTTAAAAAATATGCCCCTGTCACAAATGACTAAATTGATGTTCCGTCATGCGGAATTACCTTCTAAGAACAATATCGCACCGTAAGGACACACACAATCTGGTGACTAACTCAGTGTCGAGTAATGAAATGCAAAGAGAAGCATTCAGAAGCGAGAAAAATCACCTTAAGGAGGTGGTCAAAAAGAATGAAAGAAGCCTACCTTGATGACTGACAAAAAAGTTACGGATGCTACAGACTAATCCACCCATGACCATCCACCGTACAAAATAGATTAGGAAATCATGACTCACAGCTATTGCAGATAATTTATCCAGACACGAGGATTGAGGATTTTGCCTTTGATCCAGACAAACCACAAATATCTTCTCTGCTCGGCCACGAGCATGGTTATCCTCGGGTGGTCATCCATGGTTGTAGTGTGGCTTAGGTGTTCAGCGTTCCTCCCATTCGGATGTTTAAGCCATAGCCCTCTTCTTCTTAGATATAGGATTATTATGCCTCAGCACGTGGTGAAATGAAGGCATCTTGTAGAGTCGTTGGAATACGTATAATAATGGACACAGCTTCAAGCGTGTTAAAATTCACAGATTTTTACACCTTTTCCACCAGCAGACTATATTTAAAATGGCCTTGTCTGCTAAAACATCTAAACTGGCTTTGACACTGGGCACGTGTCTTTCCACTGAAGCTAGACAACTTCACACGCTTTAGATATTATATCGAAGAATATCAGCTTAATCTTATTTGTTTTACAGTCGGCCTTTGCACGGCTCGTGAATATCTCACTGTATCTGATGAATATGACGACCAGATTCTTCCCCTTGGGTTTACTAGTACACAACTTATTTGTCACTGGTCAGCCATAGAAGCACGCAGTAACCATGTGGTCAACACTTCACTGAATAGAAATATAATCAGATTCACAATCTTGGACGAACTTCTCGCGTCACCATCACACTTCGTGCTATAATTAATACTTTTAGTCGTATTCACTTTCACAATTTGAACGTCGATGATACTTTAGACTTGGTCACCTGGGACCTTCACAATTTCACATCCGCTCGCCATGCAAGCGCAGATAAAAGTCATTCCTTCACGGAAGTAGGTGTGCTCAGTTCGATCACTTCCGAGTCATTTAGCGTCTAAGTTCATTCCTTCCGCGTATCGGCGGTGTTATACCTTCGGTCGTAAACCATAAATACAATATTATTAGCCCATGAAAAATGTGTTTAGTTAAGCTGAATGACTGATTATTTTAAATTCACATTGCACATCAAAGAGAACTTCTTTGATCATGTAGGGTAATTTTATACTGCTTCTTAATGAAGTCAAAAGAACATCTAAGTAGTGGCATGCTGCTGTGGGTGCTTTCACAATTCTTGAGCATTATAAATTCCATGGTTCGTGTACAAGCTATCACCAGCATGAGCTATTCGGGCTTAGTAGCGTGTGTATTTGCAATTGGCATTAAGTTGGGAACCATCCCTGCATTTTCCTGGAGTAGAAGTAAGATTCCAGGGACAAACCACTCCAAGGACAGTTGATGTGAAAATCGAACCCATCCTTTCTCAGGTTTATTATTATTTTTATTATTATCTCCTTTTCCTCGTCGTTATGGTGAATCTCAATATAAAAATGCGTATTATGTAATTAAATTCTTTACAATTATTCTGATAAAAGTAATTTGACTGTGTGACATGAATCTAGCAGCTCTGCTTTCTTCGTGTTTAATTTTGAGCTCCTCCGAACCCGTTACCAGAGCCGTTGGAACCATACCCGTTATCGACATTACAAATGATAAAATTCTCACCGAGTTCATTTCCCACATTTTCCTGATTCCTAATGCCAATGGTGAATAATTGTTTATTTTTTGTGCCTGAGTGGTCGACGGTTTGGCTTTTTGGTACCGCAATGCATGCGAAATGGGCATTTTAGTTCGTTTTGTACACTCTTGGCTACATCATTATGACTCTATGTATACATCACTCCAGCTATAGAAGAGCAGCCACTAATGATGTGATTAATATTTTCCAGTGCCAAGGTGCATTTATGGCATCGCTTATCGGTCAATTTATCTTTCAGAATGTGTTAATTTTATTGTAGTTATTAATGGCTATCACTCGGTGTTGGATTGTGATGAAGACTTCGGTTTCACTGAAGAGCGAAGAATTCTTCAAATATAATTTCGACGAACCTCGGTCGACAATATGTACACTGACTTAGCAAATGTCACACCTATAGCGTTTGCGGTGCCGGTACCCATACCCAATGGATCCCATGTTCCTGCGGATTGTCCAGTGAAAGACGTGTCTAGCATGGCCTGTGTTCAATTGAACCGTGATTTGTTGCACTGTTGCCGTTCTGTCACAATTGACAATCCGTCTCAGATTTTGCCGATCATGGTCATCGAGGGTGGCTGGACGGCCGGCCGTTTGTTTGTTGAGGACGGTGACACCCGCATTCAACTATTTACGATACACTCTGGACACGGTTGTCCGTGTCAATCCGAATTTCCGCGCCACTGTCGAAATCTCACTTCCCAACTCTCGGGCACCGACCACCATACCTCGTTCAAACGTTTTTTTTTAGAGTATGGCTTTTAGGCCGGGAGTGTCCGAGGACATGTTCGGCTCGCCAGTTTGTAGCTGCTTCTATGCGGACACCCATTGGGTGAGCTACAAGTACCGTCACGTGTGGAGTGTTGTCTGGGGAGGAATGTATGACCATAACGAATAGAATAAAAAGTGTGATCTCTTCTCCATCAATAGCATGTAATGATTACGGATCGGGTTGGCACTCGCCGCTACGCAGCGCTACAGTCTACTAGAGATTGTTGATTTCCACTATTATGTTTATGTGTTTATGTGCGATATATTAAGTATTTAATCGGTCGGAGTTTTTTGGTGGTGTTCTGTGCAAACGTTTATTGATATTGAACCCATGGGCCATAGGGTCCATGACGGTCGAACCATGTCCTTAAGGAAGAAATGAAAGAAACGTATAGTTTCTTAAAGGAACGGAGAGAGATTTTAAGCCAGGAATATAGCTTAACATTGTGCAAGCGACTAGGGACAGATGTTCCTTAGATGAGATCACCCCACTCGACATTTCAGAGAGGGCTGGTCACGAGTATTAATAACTGAGTGGAACTTTCCACCGTGTTAGACAGAGAAGCCTGAATCGGAATTCAAGCTGACGTTGCTGGAATTTGACAACGCCGCATATGCGCCAGAAGAGGAATAATTAAAATTAACACGTTTACGAGCATAATAATGAGTAAACAAGCACAGCACAGTGAATCATTTTGAATGAGAGATTTTTCAGTATAGAGAAACCATGTAATAATTGTGCAGAAATAAACTGCCGACGTAAGACGACGTCATTGGGGAATTACCTAAGCCTCTGTGGAGGGGAGAGAGCAAAAGGAATGCAACACCCACACATTTGAGGACGAGAAATTAATTAATATCTCCGAATTGCACGATCGATTCTTAGGTGCAATAAGATCATTTGACATTGAGAAGACGAGCTTTTGGAAGGTATAATTTTTATATTTGTGGCACCATTATTTTAGAAGTTGACCACAGAAAAGGCTTGAGTCTTATTTTTTTGTAGTAAAACAGTATAAAGCTTCGGGCGTTTCCAAGCCAATCATGCAGTATTCAAACGGCCTGAGGGCACGTCACTGTGT
Organism: Meconema thalassinum; assembly: GCA_946902985.2. Lineage (NCBI taxonomy): Eukaryota > Metazoa > Arthropoda > Insecta > Orthoptera > Tettigoniidae > Meconema > Meconema thalassinum. The sequence goes on from OX336389.2 coordinate 1,160,548,973, forward strand.
CGCACCGTACATGCAGTTATTATCAGCCTGCGGGCATGACACTGTGTCACGATCATCATTGAATGCAGTTCACGACAGATTCCGTGAGGGGAAGTGCTGTATCACAGTTACAACGAGCACTCCGTGACCGGAGGTGCTGCATCAAAGTCTTCAAACGTATGAACCTCAGGGGAGGTCATACTGTGCAACAAGTATAAGCACCGAATGCAGTATTCAGACAGCCCGAGGGGTATCGCCACGCATCACGCATCACGAATCCGTCCAGGAGGACGTGAAGTTATATCAGCACATGCAGTCCTACGAGCATTCCGTGAGGGGAAGTGCTGCTCCACGACGTAGAAGTAGTCATTCCGACAGTCCGTGAGGGGACGTAACTCTGCGTTACATCGATAACAGCTACCAGTACTCCTTGAGGGGAGAAGCGCTGTGTTAAACCGCAGAAGTAAGATCCGATAGCCACAGGCGTCACAGTAGTAACGACTTGCTTGCCTCCATAAGGAGCAGTCAAGACGAAATTTGAAAGTATCGCCGTAGTGAAATATTAGGAAAATCCTAATTATAGGATTTAGGCCCGACTGTATACAAGTTAAAGTGAAAATTCGCAAGATATAGTCATATCAGGCTGCGAACGTCGGACTTAAAGGCGATGGGTCGTTAAATGTACGAACGAATAGATCATAACGTACGGAAGTATCGTACCAGACAGATAAACTGTTATTTAAATTGAAGAAACCTAAAAGGGAAGAACAGAATAAGGTTCGAACGTAGGAGTGTTAAAACAGTTCAAATAAAGAGGATAGGAGACTATAAACATTAGCTCCAGAAAGCAAGCGAACAATTCTAATAGTACTAGAATCGAGAAGTGCTAGCTGCTATAAATTAAATCTATAGGTCTTAGAGGAGACCTCGATCCATATAGACTTTCGTTAGGATCGATAGACAGATCTACAGAGAAGCCGTTCAAGCTAGATCAATAGCCAGTTATCCAGGATAGGAATAGCAGAATTGAACTCCAGGGAACAGTAGATGTTTTGGGACTTTCGCATTCTACAGAATAGGAGGCCGACATCGAATAAATTTCACCCTTGGAAACGGGAATTTGAGAAGATCACGTGTGATAGGCTCAGAAATACGGCCTAGTGATCGAGTCATTGTGAAGTGTAAAATAATCAAGATTGTGTGTTAAATAATATTTTTAGTGTTTATTATGTGTTCAAAAGGGACACATCAGTATATAAAAATGTCGTCAATATTAAGTGTTTTAGATATATGTCAAAAAGTGTTTTTACGTAAGATGAATACCTTCAATATGGTGTAAAAAGTTCAAAGTGGGCCCAAAAATGAAACACCGCACCAGATTTAAGATCATGGGATGATCTGGAAAATTTGTGAGTACAAAATTCATTTTTATTTTTTGGTGTCAGAAATTGATTGTGTACAAAACCCACCGGAGTTTTGGAGTGAAAGGGATGTGTTTTAATGAATAAATACTGAATAATCAAGAACACGGTCTGAACAATAATAAAATAAATAGAGAAATTATAAATAATTATATAAAGAATAAATCCCGTAGAGGAAATATGTGAATAAAGGGTTAATGTATTTAACAAATGTCATAAGAGCAAGCGAAATATCATTAATGAATCATGAAAGACATTGAAATAAAGTTAAAGTTGAGATATGAAAGAAATAGCTTTTGAGCTGGTATAAAGAATAAAGATAATAATAATAATTAAATATGGAAATGTTAAATAAAAATCAAATAAATTGATATGAACATAAGAACGTTAAGCCTTAACGTATGTGTAAGAGATGAGGTTCAATGGAATATTTTAAAACAGGGAGCGATTTATCGACCACGGAAAGATTAATATGTGAATTAAAATAATATGAATTGTTACTGAAGAGATTTTATCAGTTCTTGGGAAGACATTTTCGGCTTAAAATAATGCATAGCGCATAATGAGCGCAAATATAATATTAAAGTGTCACGCTAGGAACGCGTAGTGGTTAAAATACTTGGTACATTACTTATGGAGGGTAGTTGATTGCAGTGAATTGATAATTGTGTAAGTCCTCTATTTGTGACATTAGTATCACGAGGCATTGTGTATGTACTTAAAAAGGGAGCTAATATATGGTATTATTGAGCGTATGTCATATGGGCCACGGCCGACTCTAAATCGCATTTTGTATAAGTCCTCTGTACGGGATTGGTTCCCTAGGCACCTGAAGAGATTCGAATGCAGGATCTTCTTATGATAAAAGCCCCTGTAATTCTCCGTCGTCGTATGTGTATTAATCTTCCCAATCAATGAGGACCCTCTCATAATTAATAATGCCAAGGATATGAAAATGGTCTTTGAACCAAAGAATAGTTGTTTGAATGTTACGGTACAATAAAGCCCGGTCTCCCCAGAACTGGATAGAATGGGAAGGTTTGTTTTGAAAGCCTTGGAAATAAGCTACTAATGTTGGGTCAGACGGGATGTCGCCGCCACCCTAACGTGTCATAAATCGCACCCCAAGTAGTAAAGTCTAGCTTTCTTAAAGCGAGGGGGAACAGAGACCGTCTCGTAAGCTGTTGTAAAGAGAAATAAATACACCAGGAGTGTTTAAAGTTGTAAACGACCCGGGCGTTGAACCGAGGTCCTTATAGATGGATATTTCGTTTGCCGGTTCAGATCGTAGTTTCTTATATGATAATAGTCTATTGAGACATAAGAGATAAATAACAATCCCTATGGTAATAATGTATGGACGTGGGATTCCACGAGTTGATTGAAGGCAACTGAGTTCGGGAGTAACTATAGTTTTTTGACTGTGTCAAGTACCTTCACGCTCTGGAGTACACAATTGATTTTCTGATTACCTTAATATATTTGTGAAATAAAGAGAGATGATAACAACTGAATGTGTGGACTTGCCCAAAAATATTGAATTAGATAATTAACCCACATTTTTAAAATAACATTTGTGTTATCTTATGAACTCCGTGTTTATTTGGAACCGGAGTAATTTTAATTTGTCTAGTGGCTTCAACGTGGGGCTTCTAGCAAACCACTTTTAAACTTTTTGTCGCCCAGTACGCAGGGATGAGTTTTCCTAGGGAAAACCCGAGTTTTCTCGAGAAATCAAAATTTTCATTTTTGAAAAAAATGGTTTTTCGAAATTTTGAATTTTAAACACTTCCATAAAGGTTTTATGAAATTGAATAAGATTATCAAAAGGGTACGTTGTAAGTGAATACCCGTACCAAAGTAAAGTTTTGAAAAAATTGGGACACACGAATTCAGAGTATCATCTCTCAAACATGTACTAGTGTGGTAGCATTAGAGGCCCACTGTATTTTAATATGATGTTGTTAAGTGAAGAGAGGCGGAGGCTCTCTGAGAATGTAAGGGCCGAGAGCCCAGGGAAAGGTAAAACTACAGGTGAGAAAGAGTACCCAACTAAAGAAATGATAAATGTTTCTGTAGAAAGCATGCGTGCACCTGGAGACATAGTTACACGAAGAGATGGTAACATGTCTGCAGACAAAAGGGTAAATGTTGAGCCTTTAGAGCTCGGAAAGGAAACGGAAATTTGTAAACCAATTCCAAGGGAAAATGTAATTGATAATGATAAGAATAAGGATAATATAAAGTCTCACGTAGTAATGTCGGTCCAGGTAGGCTCCGAAAACGAAGGGGAAAAGAGCGATAGTACTGACGTTCAGGATCAGGAAAAGGTAGAAATGGCGACTTGGGATGAAATAAAGAAATTCTTGGATATAATTAAAAAAATACGAAGAGAGCACATGGTAATGAAGGATGAATTATGGAAATTAAAAGATTTCAATTCAAGAAAGAAGGAAGGCATTGAGGAGCAAAGGGAAGGTATCTCCGAGGAAATAAAGAAGATATCTGAGCTCCGTGAAAGGGCCTGTAAAAATTGGTACAAAATATCCAAACAGGAATTAGAAGAATTATACGAGGAAATCCCGAAGCTTAAAAGGTCATTGATACAAACAAAGGAGAAATTTGCGAAACGTATGGAGAAAGAAGGAAAAATAGAATTAGCTCCGTGGAAACAGATAAATATACTTACTGATGACGTAAGTGAAATAATGGATCAGGTATGGGATATGAGAAGAGAATGGGATGAGATTTGGTGGAAGACCGATTATAAAGAGCACGAAAGGAAGAAATATATTGAGGAACAAAAGGATTATATGAAAGAAGAATGGGATAAGATGCATTGCTTCAGAACGAGCATGTATGATGAAAATGGAATAATAAGCATTCAGGAGTTAGCTGAATTGAGGAAAGTCAAGATTCCAGAATATACAAAGATATTAGAGGCCGCCCAGAAGGTATATGAGGAATACATGTTGGAGCAAAATCGTCAGGCAAATGAAATAGTTGCCCAAGCTGAAAAACAGGCTGAAATTAAAGAAGAAGAAGTAACGGTGCCAGAGGAGCCCGAAATTGATATTAAAGAAGAGGAGCAAGAAATAGAAATCATCATGACCCCAGGGGAAATTGAAGAAAACTTGGAGATCCTTCCAGAGAAACCAATGGAAATTCAGGAAGAAATCGTAATTCCAGAACAGGAGGATAGCCAAAATGAAAATGAGCTCCAAATTGAAGAGACTCATTTTTATGAAAAGGTCGAGCTGGAAAAACAAGATATAATCTCGGAACAGGAGATGCTAAAGGAATTGATAGTTGAAGAAACGGAAATGATAATTCCAGAAGAAATAGAGAAATTAGATGAAACAAATATAGAAATTTTCAACGAAGCATCGATGGAAACAGAGGTTCAAGAATTCACAGGAATTGAAAAGGGGAATTCCGAAGAAAAGAAGGAAATAGAAAAAGAAAACCTAGAAGACATTCAGGAGGATCAAGAAGATAAAACGGCATTAGAAGGACCAAAATTGAAAGCTCAGATCCTTGAATTGTTGATTAGATACCAGAACTGGCAACAAAAGAACAGAGAAAGGGAAAGTGCTAATAAGAGCCAAGAAACCCTAAAAGAAAAAGATGAGATTGTTGGGAGCAATGAAAAAATGAGAGGAGACGTCTCTGAAGAAGAGACAAAGGGAGGAAAACCGCCGTTGATAATTGGGGTACCAGGAAATGGATACCCCATGGAAACAATGAAAGAAGGTGAAATAACAAACAATGCCATGGTGAAAGAGGATGCCCAGGCATATTTCAGCTGGAAGCATCGTAAGAAGAAAGGGAAGGATAAAAAGAAGAGAAAGAAAGGAGATTTGGAAAATCTAAAGAATTGGAAGAGTAGGAAAAAGAAATACTCTTGGCAAGTGCCATCTCGATACGAGGTGAAGGAAGAGAATTATCCCATTGGAACAAACGGGTAAAGATATTTGCAACCATCAAAGAATATGAGAAATAAGTATAATATTTGTTGAAATATCATCTCAAAGAGAGATACCCATAACGTTACATCGGAATGAGCAACCAGAAAGACCTTGGAATCTGGTAATTCCTAGGCCAGCAGACGCTCAGCCGGGAAGAGATGTACGAATTAGGAGAGCCTTTGAGCATCTAAAAGCTCAAGCCGACAGGAGGCAGAGAAGGAATAGGCATAAGAGGTATCATCGACCATTATTAGCAGGAGAAATGGTATTAGTGAAAAGACCAGCCATTTCGGATCCAGGGAACCGTGTGTACAAGAAGTTCCAGAAGATGTACCACGGACCGTATCAAATAATCAGAGATTTGAGGAATAACGCATATAGAATTCGGCACTGTGAAACGGATCACGAAGTGACTATGAATTCAGCAAATTTGAAATTATATTACCCTCCCGAAGATTTTGATGAAGAAAATGAACAAGCCCTGGTCATGGAAACAGTTAGAGATGAATCCATTTTTGACATAGATAAGAATAAGGAAGAAATAGAAAATAGAGCTCAAGCATTCGAGTGCGAATGCGAATTGGAGAAAGTATATTGGGAAATTAAAGAAATAATTGAATTTATTGAAGAAGAAAATTCCAAGTTAAGGAAAGAAAATGATGAAATAAGGAAACGGGTAGGGATAGACCAAACCCGTAAGGGAGAATGAGGTTCTGGGAACTTAAAGTCCAGACGAATAAAGAAAGAAAGAAAGGGTAGGGACAGAGCATACCCAACCTACATAATTAGTGGAAGGAACCTTAAGAAAATAAAACAACAGTAAATACGGATGACGTTATGATGGATTCGACGGAAAAGAAATACAAATAAAATTGAAATAAATTTCCTCAAAATTATCGAAAATTTATTTACCTAAGGAGGGGAGAGATGAACCCATGGGCCATAGGGTCCATGACGGTCGAACCATGTCCTTAAGGAAGAAATGAAAGAAACGTATAGTTTCTTAAAGGAACGGAGAGAGATTTTAAGCCAGGAATATAGCTTAACATTGTGCAAGCGACTAGGGACAGATGTTCCTTAGATGAGATCACCCCACTCGACATTTCAGAGAGGGCTGGTCACGAGTATTAATAACTGAGTGGAACTTTCCACCGTGTTAGACAGAGAAGCCTGAATCGGAATTCAAGCTGACGTTGCTGGAATTTGACAACGCCGCATATGCGCCAGAAGAGGAATAATTAAAATTAACACGTTTACGAGCATAATAATGAGTAAACAAGCACAGCACAGTGAATCATTTTGAATGAGAGATTTTTCAGTATAGAGAAACCATGTAATAATTGTGCAGAAATAAACTGCCGACGTAAGACGACGTCATTGGGGAATTACCTAAGCCTCTGTGGAGGGGAGAGAGCAAAAGGAATGCAACACCCACACATTTGAGGACGAGAAATTAATTAATATCTCCGAATTGCACGATCGATTCTTAGGTGCAATAAGATCATTTGACATTGAGAAGACGAGCTTTTGGAAGGTATAATTTTTATATTTGTGGCACCATTATTTTAGAAGTTGACCACAGAAAAGGCTTGAGTCTTATTTTTTTGTAGTAAAACAGTATAAAGCTTCGGGCGTTTCCAAGCCAATCATGCAGTATTCAAACGGCCTGAGGGCACGTCACTGTGTCGCACCGTACATGCAGTTATTATCAGCCTGCGGGCATGACACTGTGTCACGATCATCATTGAATGCAGTTCACGACAGATTCCGTGAGGGGAAGTGCTGTATCACAGTTACAACGAGCACTCCGTGACCGGAGGTGCTGCATCAAAGTCTTCAAACGTATGAACCTCAGGGGAGGTCATACTGTGCAACAAGTATAAGCACCGAATGCAGTATTCAGACAGCCCGAGGGGTATCGCCACGCATCACGCATCACGAATCCGTCCAGGAGGACGTGAAGTTATATCAGCACATGCAGTCCTACGAGCATTCCGTGAGGGGAAGTGCTGCTCCACGACGTAGAAGTAGTCATTCCGACAGTCCGTGAGGGGACGTAACTCTGCGTTACATCGATAACAGCTACCAGTACTCCTTGAGGGGAGAAGCGCTGTGTTAAACCGCAGAAGTAAGATCCGATAGCCACAGGCGTCACAGTAGTAACGACTTGCTTGCCTCCATAAGGAGCAGTCAAGACGAAATTTGAAAGTATCGCCGTAGTGAAATATTAGGAAAATCCTAATTATAGGATTTAGGCCCGACTGTATACAAGTTAAAGTGAAAATTCGCAAGATATAGTCATATCAGGCTGCGAACGTCGGACTTAAAGGCGATGGGTCGTTAAATGTACGAACGAATAGATCATAACGTACGGAAGTATCGTACCAGACAGATAAACTGTTATTTAAATTGAAGAAACCTAAAAGGGAAGAACAGAATAAGGTTCGAACGTAGGAGTGTTAAAACAGTTCAAATAAAGAGGATAGGAGACTATAAACATTAGCTCCAGAAAGCAAGCGAACAATTCTAATAGTACTAGAATCGAGAAGTGCTAGCTGCTATAAATTAAATCTATAGGTCTTAGAGGAGACCTCGATCCATATAGACTTTCGTTAGGATCGATAGACAGATCTACAGAGAAGCCGTTCAAGCTAGATCAATAGCCAGTTATCCAGGATAGGAATAGCAGAATTGAACTCCAGGGAACAGTAGATGTTTTGGGACTTTCGCATTCTACAGAATAGGAGGCCGACATCGAATAAATTTCACCCTTGGAAACGGGAATTTGAGAAGATCACGTGTGATAGGCTCAGAAATACGGCCTAGTGATCGAGTCATTGTGAAGTGTAAAATAATCAAGATTGTGTGTTAAATAATATTTTTAGTGTTTATTATGTGTTCAAAAGGGACACATCAGTATATAAAAATGTCGTCAATATTAAGTGTTTTAGATATATGTCAAAAAGTGTTTTTACGTAAGATGAATACCTTCAATATGGTGTAAAAAGTTCAAAGTGGGCCCAAAAATGAAACACCGCACCAGATTTAAGATCATGGGATGATCTGGAAAATTTGTGAGTACAAAATTCATTTTTATTTTTTGGTGTCAGAAATTGATTGTGTACAAAACCCACCGGAGTTTTGGAGTGAAAGGGATGTGTTTTAATGAATAAATACTGAATAATCAAGAACACGGTCTGAACAATAATAAAATAAATAGAGAAATTATAAATAATTATATAAAGAATAAATCCCGTAGAGGAAATATGTGAATAAAGGGTTAATGTATTTAACAAATGTCATAAGAGCAAGCGAAATATCATTAATGAATCATGAAAGACATTGAAATAAAGTTAAAGTTGAGATATGAAAGAAATAGCTTTTGAGCTGGTATAAAGAATAAAGATAATAATAATAATTAAATATGGAAATGTTAAATAAAAATCAAATAAATTGATATGAACATAAGAACGTTAAGCCTTAACGTATGTGTAAGAGATGAGGTTCAATGGAATATTTTAAAACAGGGAGCGATTTATCGACCACGGAAAGATTAATATGTGAATTAAAATAATATGAATTGTTACTAAAGAGATTTTATCAGTTCTTGGGAAGACATTTTTGACTTAAAATAATGCATAGCGCATAATGAGCGCAAATATAATATTAAAGTGTCACGCTAGGAACGCGTAGTGGTTAAAATACTTGGTACATTACTTATGGAGGGTAGTTGATTGCAGTGAATTGATAATTGTGTAAGTCCTCTATTTGTGACATTAGTATCACGAGGCATTGTGTATGTACTTAAAAAGGGAGCTAATATATGGTATTATTGAGCGTATGTCATATGGGCCACGGCCGACTCTAAATCGCATTTTGTATAAGTCCTCTGTACGGGATTGGTTCCCGAGGCACCTGAAGAGATTCGAATGCAGGATCTTCTTATGATAAAAGCCCCTGTAATTCTCCGTCGTCGTATGTGTATTAATCTTCTCAATCAATGAGGACCCTCTCATAATTAATAATGCCAAGGATATGAAAATGGTCTTTGAACCAAAGAATAGTTGTTTGAATGTTACGGTACAATAAAGCCCGGTCTCCCCAGAACTGGATAGAATGGGAAGGTTTGTTTTGAAAGCCTTGGAAATAAGCTACTAATGTTGGGTCAGACGGGATGTCGCCGCCACCCTAACGTGTCATAAATCGCACCCCAAGTAGTAAAGTCTAGCTTTCTTAAAGCGAGGGGGAACAGAGACCGTCTCGTAAGCTGTTGTAAAGAGAAATAAATACACCAGGAGTGTTTAAAGTTGTAAACGACCCGGGCGTTGAACCGAGGTCCTTATAGATGGATATTTCGTTTGCCGGTTCAGATCGTAGTTTCTTATATGATAATAGTCTATTGAGACATAAGAGATAAATAACAATCCCTATGGTAATAATGTATGGACGTGGGATTCCACGAGTTGATTGAAGGCAACTGAGTTCGGGAGTAACTATAGTTTTTTGACTGTGTCAAGTACCTTCACGCTCTGGAGTACACAATTGATTTTCTGATTACCTTAATATATTTGTGAAATAAAGAGAGATGATAACAACTGAATGTGTGGACTTGCCCAAAAATATTGAATTAGATAATTAACCTAGATTTTTAAATATAATTATATATTTGTTTTTGTGAAATAAGAAAATATAAAAGCTAATGTTTGAGGTGTACAAGAATGACATCATAATAATGTAAAAGCATGGAGCCAAAGAGCTCGGAGTTATGTAAACTTAATGTTAGTGCTTTATGGAAGTGAGATTAAGTAAGAATTGTTGGTTTATGTGGAAACCACAGGTTTTGAATACAATATTTGTTTATTTTATTTTGTGATCCCTTGTTCATTTGGAACAAGCAGTTGATATTTGGGTCAGTAATTAAATTGTAAAAATGTTTGTAGCGCCATTAATTTTATTAATTAAATGTGCTTAAATAGGAGGTGATTTTGTTGTTATTTTTGCAAGTGTATCCTCTAATTAATCCAAAATATGTGAGTCACAATATACAAGTGCTTACACTATTACTTCATAGTATTAATAGCTGAAATGCTATTGTAGGAAGCATTAACTGAAATGGAATTTAATTTCTTGTCGTGTGTTGACGTTATCTTCGTGTGTTAATTTTGTTGTTATTTTATGTAAGTAAACAGCAGTTTAGCACTTACATTTTCATGAGTGCTTACTGTGAGTAGTGAAGATGCCTTGCTGTTTTGTACCAGGGTCTGGCTATGGGGACTGTAAAGAGGTCAGACGGTTTTTCAAACCTCCTAAAGATAAGGAACGTTTTATCAAGTGCAAAGGGGCCATACCAGTGAAGGATAGGGAACTTACTGAAAACTCCTACATCTGTGATGCTCACTTTTCAAAAGATTTAATTGTTAAATTTGACAAATTTGTGATAGGAAGTAGTATTTCTCCCAAGAACCAACTGGCGATTGAAAGACTATTCTGTTCTACAGATATTTCTTAATTTGCCTAACTATTTGTCCAGTTAGGTGTAAATAAGCATGCTCTTGATGCCATTAAAGACTACCGGTACTTCTGTGAAGAAAGGGATGAGAATAAAACGACAATGAGTTTAAAAACATATATCTACCGTAACGCTGAAGGAGGCGTGATCAGTTTTAGGCAATAGCCTACACTAAGAAGGGGTCATGAGTGTGCCTTCTATGCCTGTTAAATGTTAAGTGCTTCTGAAATGATGGTAGTTTATTGAGTTTGGTGTTTGTGGAGTGAAATTTATGGGTATAATTGATTTTTGTAATATTCTAAGGTAAAGTTGAAGGAGCCGTGATCGGGTTTAGGCAATAGCCTACTCTATGAAGGGGTCATGACTATGCCTTCTATGTCTGTTTAATATTAAGTTATTCTGAAATGATGGTAGTTTACTGATTTTGGTGTTTGTGGAGTGAAATTTATGGTTATTATTGAATTTTATAGTAATCTACGGTAAAATTGAAAGTTGCGTTCGTACGTTTTTTTTTTTTTGCTGTTAATGGATTGTAAAATGTGTACCAATGTGAAGAAATCCTTTCTGATAGCGAGGTTAATTTTTCCTTTTTTTTTTTTAAATTTACCGATAGCTGGCAAAACTAATTGCATTTTGAACTTGCTCTCTGTCTTCGCTTATTGTCGAAATTGGGCTATTACAGGAGACGAGTTATTAAATTATAATTGGGCACAGTAAAGGAAGTGGAGATGTCGAACTTATTAGCGCCTATGAGGATATATTGCGGTGTTTTAACATGTAAAACAGGTCGCAAGGTTTTAAAAGTCTCGTAAGCGTCAATGCTAACTTACATCACAGATCGTAGCCAGCGCTGCGCTGCGGCGGACCAGGCGTACTAGGCCAGTGATATCACTTCTTATTCTATTCGTTATGGTTTGTTTGTAAGGACGAGGAGTTGGAAGGTAGCGGCTGTGGCCTATAGTTAGGGACCAACCCCGGCATTTGCCTGGAAGGAAGATGGGAAACCACAGAAGACCATCTTCAAGGTTGCTGGCGGGGGGATTCGTACCTCCTCGCCTACCGGATGTGAGCGACTGCCATCAGCCATGCCGTAATGACCACGGCTAACTCACCCGGTCGTACAAACGGTGTCAGGTCACGATAACGTTGCATGTTACACCTTTCACGTGCACATCCACTTCTCACAAGGTCTCCTATACAACAGCCGCTGGCACAGGGGGCGTGTGGTGTGAAAACAACACACCTGCGCATCAGTGCTCCACTATCCCATGACCTTTTCTCAGTCAGTGTATAAAGCACGTTCGGGTGTACACCATGTGGTTCTTGTTTCCATACCATTTGGCACTAGTCTATCGAAGTAACTCTTCCTTTAGTGTCAAATATTGTGAATCTACAGGCCGTAGCAATATAAATCTCTCGTCATTCCTAAGCATGACCTCGTGAAGAAGTATGTTTTAACGCCAGAAAGAAAGCACTGGCGCGGACTTTTCAACGGCGAGCTCTTATCAGATCAATGAAACCTCGACCACCTTCGAGTCATGGTAGTTTGATTCACGCAATGGCTGCCTTTGGATAATGTAATCTATGTTTTGTCATTGAAACTCATACACTGCGCTTTGTCTGTTTCAGTTCTATCTTCGATCATTTCACAATTCAATGAATAATGTATAGAGTAGCACTGGAATTACCCAGGTGTAATGACGATTAACTTCTTGCCAGGATCGAAGAGTGATTTCAGGATCATCTCTACACGACTGATAAAATTATTCTGCAGACTGGTGATAATGTGTGTGTGACTGATGCCACGAATCAGAAGAAATCTCGAGTATGTGTAAAGTTTCCCTTCATCCAGACACTCCATAATCTTATCCTTGCGCTCTTCTGCATCAAGCTTTCCACGCACCGAAACGGTCGCCTTGCATTTTTCAAGCCAGAACTCCATCCCCATGTTCTATGAGCACTTGCAGTTATTTTTCTGTTCTCGCATAGAAACCTTTTGCTTCATCTCGCCAGCACGCATTTCAAACTCTACTCCACTTCTGTTGAATTGCCCACTCAATAGGTCCAAGGCCAAGTAGAATCATATTGGACTGACTTGATCTTCCTGAAAGATTACACGGTTGATTTGAATTGAGTGGGACAATATGATTCGGTTTCGGCCTTTCGAGTTAGGTGCACATCCCATCTAGACATGGAAGGCTGTAAGTCATGCACAATGAAGGGGTCGTAGTTGTAGATCTTGAATATCTCAGTCAAATGAGAATGAGGCACAGAGTCATATGCTTTCTGGTAATCAATATAGGCGATACTCATGTTCCTTTGTAACTTCTTAGCCAAACACTCAATGACTGAATCAATAATTGCTGACGGTAACAAATATCAAGAATGTAAGTAAAATCGGGATCCTCAATATCGTTAAAATGAGGGAAAGTGCTGATACACATGTTGCAAGGACACATCTTAGTTTATTATGGTATTAACTGTTTCACAAAAGTATAAGGCAAAAGTCTTCTATAAGATTAACTACCGGTACCTCAATTATTAACATTGAAATACGCGTGATTGTGTAACAAGATAATCTACAACCCTGACATCTATACGGACCGAATTATGTCAACATGATCAGTATTTGCTATTAATATATTTCTTTTAGATCGGACACAGAATCAGTGAATAACGCAAATGTTTAAAAGGAATGTAACAGTAAGCTGTGAGCATTCAATGCTCAGCCAGTCTAGTCAGTGGTCAAACAACACAAACTTATTGACCAAACGTTCATACTATGCATTGCGGGTGGTTTATGACTAGGCAGCCCAGGTCATAAGAATCTCCAGGTCTGGAATCATCGATAGACGTGAGAAACGCACAATAAGTAGTGAGTGGTTTAGAGGAAACGAGAAGTTAGTGTACATCCTACTACAACTATGCGTAATCAGAAGCAAGAAATGTTGCTTTGGGATGAGTCAGCAGTTATAAGTTGTCATGGCTTGGTCGACATGAGGGAACGAGATGTGACAAACATATTTGCGTGTAAACATCGAACATAGTCATCAAATGTGAAAAACATAAACAAGATTACACGTTACAAGCATGTGACCAGAGGAAGGTGAGGTAAATACCAGTTTCACGGATGGGGGAGGAACCCGTCTAATTACATACCTGCCCGTCCTTTCCCCTAATGCACAAATGATACTTGAAGTGGTGTTGTAAGAACACTTAGGAGGAACGGTGTCCAACTAAGTGGGTCTAGTAATATGATTTTTGTAGAGAAACACTTGACATATTCAAACCCCATACTGGACCAATGTATGTATAGTTTTGTTAATCTGCACAACACAGTGCGAATACAATGTACATACAAAGCCTCCTACAAACGTTTACATACCGTAATAAAACAAAGTTTTCACTAAATCAAGCACGTTCTGTGTCAGGTGTTTCACTTCTTTTCTTCACTTTAACCTGGAAAAGAGCATGTTGTCGGCTGCCTAATCATATCCTATCCACCTTGTGTGTTACATAATGTATATAGGAATCTATCTGTTAAGACTTGTGAACAAGCATTCATTCGCGCTAAATGTAGAGATATTATTGTCTGCATAAAGTACAAATCAGTCTCAGGTGTTTGATCCTAATCACTAAACTTAAGGATACATTTCAATTCAAACCAATTTGGAAATAATATGTCGATGAAACTAAATTATATAAACCAATATATTTTTGATTGCAGAATAATTAATTCAGCCTTAATTAAGGCGGGGTCTTCTCGTTGCTTTCTGCTTCTCATTACTCGTCTAATTACATACCTGCCCGTCCTTTCCCCTCATGCAAATATGGCACTTGAAGTGGTGTTGTTAGAACACTTACGTTAGGAGGAACAGTATCCAACTAAGTGGATCTAGTAATATGATTTTTATAGAGAAACACTTGACATATGCAAACCCCATACTGGACCAATTTATGTATAGTTTTGTTAATCTGCACAACACAGTGCGAATACATTGTACATACAAAGCATCCTATATATGTTTAAATACCGTAATAAAACAATGTTTTCACTAAATCGTGCACCTTCTATTTCAGGTGTTTCACTTATTTTGCTTCACTAGGCTTTCGATTCAATTTTTCCTATGTCTATCTACTAATACCGGTAGCATTTAGACTAGTTTGATCATATGAAATATTGGCTCATGGGATCGACCTTTCTCTGTGGAAGTGTGGCTGTATCTCTCTATTCGTTAGTCGGTCTGTGTGTACCCATATAACATTTTTATTTGCTTGATCTATTTCAGTGGAACTTCTTAGGGACTTTATGTTACACCAAAGGACACCAAAGTCTATGTCGACCTCCCTTCTGAGTTATATTTACTAACCGTGGCATTCAGTGAGTAAACAAAGAAGGGCTACACCACAACAACAAGGTTTCCCTATATGACATAGGAAGGGAAGGCAAGAGGGAATGAGTTTGTGGTGACCAGTGGCTGCTAGTAGGGAAAATGGTATACAAATGCAACTAAATCAGAATTGAGATCAAAACCACCCAGCTTTTTTTGGAATCAACCTCAGAATAATTACACGTAATTACACGCACTGCCGTAAATGCCAGAAGTAGAGGACATGGTTGAGTTAACATGACAAAAGTCCTAAACATGCCGGTGTGTGATTGCTTGTTTACCTTATGTGCAAATGTATACTATACAAGTTTTTCCTTCAGGATTATCAAACATTAGTGAGATCCTTGAAACGCAGAGAAATACGAATGATATTTATGTCCTGGAAATCCAAATTACGGCGTATACTTCACGTAACCCCAGGGTATGAAACATTCAGAAAAGAAACGTTGATTAGTCATTTATATGAGCCAGTCATTCTCAGTCCAAACCCTTTCAGTAGTCATTAAACACCATAACATCACATGTCACACCTTTGTCCTAAGACAACATAACCCTACAGTATAATATCACACACCATGTAGTTATGAAATGAACTAGCACTCTACTAGTCCTTTACATCATAACATATTCTTTGTAAAATATAATAATATAATGGACTAAATAACTCTTGGTTTATAACCCATTCTCAGATTAATTTATAGAGTAACAATTTCAAACTCGCAAGTCAATACCAAAACGTTTCCTGTATTTTAGTAAAGATGAAAGAGGAAAACAAATCAAAATAATTTTATTTTGTACTCACGGAATACCAACTCATAAGGTTAATGATAAGTTGCACGAGATCTATGGATGATTGCATATTGCCATTGATCCTTTTTTAAATTATAGTTTCATACTAAAGTTAAAAACTGAAACTTGGTGGTGTGATAGAGTGGTACAAGGGACGTATTTTGTATTATAGATGCATGTGTGTATGTGCGATGAATGTACTAGGGACGTCGTCATAAAGCGTCATCTACTTACTCCTGGGTAGGAACTTGCCACTCACCAACGTCATGTGTGACTGAGTGGCGATAGGAATGACTCGAAATGTTGAAAATTCCGAACCTCAATCTAGTAATTTAATGCGATTAATTTCAGTTTTAAGACTTCTTGAAAATCCCATCGTGCCAAATTCATGTCAGTCTCACATTACGTCAGTGCATACTAAACTCACATATTGATGGCACTGTGAATGGAGAGTGTGGTTTTATCTAACACCTAACGTTTGCCTTTCTGTACGTAATTTCACGATTGAAATTCAATTCTCTGAGCCTCCACTGCACTACTTCTAAGTTTGAGTACCGATTTTTCAACTGCCTTTTTGCTTCTTTGAAAGGTATATTAATAATATATTTGCTTGATAAAGTCCTACCAGTTCTAAAACATACCCTTTGCATATCAAGGAAGCCCCGAAGAAACATGCTCGCTCATGTTAACAGAGGACGGCCAACCCCGAGAAACAGCATTGCTTCACTCAACCTTGTGAAAATTGTGTCTGGTATTTCAGGATCAGGCACTTTCTTGTTTGTGAAATAGAATTTTGAAACAAACGTTTATTAATGGATATGTAGATTCACGCACCGTTCCCCTCAAACAACTTCTCGGTATGGAATCCACACAATCAGTTGATGACACTGCTTGTAATTTTTGTCAGTTCAACGTAGACCTGCCCCTACTACAGATGTACTTCTGTGGTGCCAATCCTAAATAATCTACGGGAGATTATTGGTTCTGTAAAGAAATATACTTCTTGTCTGAGGGTTGTAATGGAGTTCCTCAGTCTATTGTGGCAAAACTGAGAAAATATCGTTTCAATTCCTACCTCGACAGAACTCAAAGATGTTTCTCGTGGTTTTTCACTTCTCCTCTAGGCAAATTACTAGATAATTCCTACATTTAAGCTGTCTTCTTCCCAATCCTAGCCTCGGGTTCAAGTACACACATTACTAGAAACACCATAAGACTAGAGATATACTACACACAACCAAGTACATGGGGCTGATGAGAACAACGTTAAGTCCTTAAATGAAAGAAGAGCTACAACAATCTCCACTCTCTCATCTCTGGTGCCTTCTCACGTTTTCTATGAGTGCCCACGAGAACAAATTGAATGATCAATCACTTGCATGTTCCACGATATTCGTGTAGTCCACTCGCCTAGTGCTAGTATTTGAAATTGATACGAATTACTAGTAGGGCTCGGATGTTGATGACATGTCATCTTTTTAGTGAACTGTCTAAAACAATGCTGAAGTACATAGAAACTCCGGACGGGTCACCCCGTCTTCAAATATGTCTTTTTTACTGTATTTTGCATCTTTTTGCATTTTTTTGCTATTTTCCATTTTAAGAGCATTTTTTAAAGTTTGGTATATTTTTTTGGTCTTATTTTAGAGAAATCGGCCTTTTAAGGTCATTTTTTCCAATGTTGTCATGTCACAGCTTTATATGAGGGGGTTACGTGTCCCAAAGTTAAGAAGAAGCTAGTAGCTGATAAAAGATAATTTAAAATATTGGAACATTGATTCCATTGCCTTAATCAACGGGGTGAAAACTAGTCTTAGCAACAATCGTGGCGAAATTGCTGCGGGTATTGCATCAAAACTGGAAAAAATCACCGGGTATAAAACATTATGTAAAATCTCAGACATTCATTCTGGTGAAAACTACTGCATGGATGGGATTGAGGAGGATTTAGCAGCAAACAACCTTCCTCACATCAAGTACGCTCCGATCACATCAGATGATGTTGAAGGCTGCTTTTCGAGATATAAAAAACTTGTTGGCTGATAACCACGGATCATTTACATTTGCCAACATCAGAATGACATTCGTTGTGCATTGCAACTCAGACTAAAGTGAACATAAACCTTTTGTTAAGTGCTAGAAATTTATTTTGATTGACTTTTCAGTTTTAGTTGAAGATGCCATTCTTGAAATATTGGTGAGTTTATTGTTATAAGATCATTTTCTCAATTTTATAATGCATTTTTCGAACTTTTTAAATATTGGTGATTTTTAGCCTACTTTTCACATTTTGCAAAAATGAGGAAAAAGTAGACTTATGAGATCGGGCAAATGTGTGTCTGTCTGTCTGTCTGTCCTTCTGTCTGTCTGTCTGTCATTCTGTCTGTCTGTCTGGCTGGCTGGCTGTGTGTGTGTGTGTCCCCTATCAACTCCTAAACGGCTGCAGCAATCGAAACAACATTTGGTAGGAGTTAAGATCTACACCTGAATATCTCACGGCCATATTTGAAAATGATGTCAGTGCTACCAACTGATGAAAAATCGCAATTGAAATTCGAGCTCCATGTTGGATATCTTGGAAGGTATGACAGGGAGCTATTTCAAAATTGGCACACGTATAGGTAATAATATTGGAGTTTAATTTCTAGGAGGCCATACATGGCAGTGTTGCCAAAATGATTATAAGCCTGCTGATAGGTCCAAAATTTAAATGCATATAACTTCTACATTATCAATTGGATTTCAACCAAATTTCGTATGAGCTATGTGTACATAAACAGATATGACTGAGCGTACTCTTAATAGCCACCAGGACTGCCAACCGTTAATAAATGCTCTCATTTTTTCAAAATCCAAATACCCTTATGTCAGAAAGTATGCAAGCCGACAGCTTTAAACTATGCACACGTATAGTACCTGACATTCTGTAATAATTTGGAGTAACTTATATACGTCAGTGCTACCAACATGATTCTAAGCCTGCTGAGAATTCCAATTTTAAATACATGTAACTTCTATACTATCATTTGGATTTCAACCAAATTTCGTGTGTGCTATGTGTACCATAGCGGATATGACTATGCGGATTCCTAAGAGTAACCAGGGCTGCCAACTGATAATAAATAATGTCTCTATTTTTGTTACCCTAATATCTATATATCAGAAAGTATGCAAGCCAATAGCTCTAAACTTTGCACACGTATAGTACCTGGCATTCTAGATTAATTTGGAGTAACTAATATACGTCAGTGCTGCCAACATGATTCTAAGCCTGCTTATAGGTCCAATTTTAAAATACATGTAACTTCTATACTAACCAATGGATTTCATTCAAAATTGAACCAACAATAGATCATATTATTTCAGATTATATCTGACCAATTCATGTGTGTCATTGTTGCCAACATGATTTTAAGAGCGCTATTATATCCAATGTTTAACTGCATGTAACGTCCATGCTATCCATTGGACTTCAACCAAATTTTGTATTCTGTACCTTAAGAGATGGAACTAAGAATATATTCTGTCACCAGGGCTGCCAACTGTAGTTCTCTATTAGGCTACATTATGCCAGGTATACAGTATTTCAAACTAATTAGAAATTTCGATATTACAACTTAATTTCGTCATTATTCTAGATAGATCCATATAGATTAATCATTGGCATGAATCCTAAATTTTAAGAAAAGTAGGCTCTTTAGTTCGTCACGGAACTTCTTGTTATATAATAAGATCATTTTATCCATTTTAAAGTGCATTTTTCGAATTCTTGGATCATTTATTACAGTCATTTTTGAAAATGTTAAGTGCATTTTTTAAACTTTTTTACGGCATTAACATCCAGGCCCTACTAATTAGGTAACTTGCTTATAAAAGAAGCAGTTTCAGTATCTCAAACTAGAATAAAATTTCTTGACAGAGACGGGAATCCAACATGTTTATCCGGGGTGAAAGCCAACAATGCTAATCACTACACTACCACCTAGTGCTAGTCTTGGAAATTGATACTAATTAGGTAACTTGCTTGTCGAAGAAGCAGTTTCAGTATCTCAAACTAGAAGAAAATTTCTTGACAGAGACGGGATTCCAACATGTTTCTCCGGGGTTGAAGCCAACAATGCCAATCACTACACTACCAGGCGTACTACCGTACTCGGAGACAGGAATATTTCGTCCAAATTTTCATTATCTAACACATTCCATTTGCGCCCAATCTAATACATTCAGGAGGTTTATAACCGAATATGGATTTCACTCATAGCTGAAGAAGCCGAGTTTCAAAACTGAACTAACGCAATGAAATTAAACCAAGAATTTACACTCCCAGAGGTAAAGCACTGGTAGAAGTAAATTGAAGCCATTAATTAGATTATTATAAAATAGTCTACCAGTGACAGCCGGCACAGTAGTAATTAAAACTCCATCAATTGATATATATAAACGGAATTTGTTTTGTGTCTCACGGGGAACTTTCAAATATTAGTCAACATACAGAACAAAGACTCATCGGAAGAGTTCTCAAGGTATGTTACAAAATATTTCAAATACTGCGCGATTCGTTCTGTGAAATCCTACCATAATTTTCACAAATCGACCATAACTGTGGGCCTATATTTATATATTGAGACCGTAAGGCTCATGGTCGATGTTACTTTCTCGACTGATGAAATGATCTGTAAAGGCTTTGAACGCATGCCCACTCAGATAGTTTGACCCCAGATGAATATTTACCTTTTGGAACTTCAAAGGAAGTACTCAGGAAAACCTCACCACAGATTTCAAAATTTAAATAATTGCGAATTACTTATATCAACATTATTTTACATTTGGAAATGATTATGGAATTCACAGTTTTTTTTAATGATTTTTGAAAATTGTTTCGACAGCTTAAACATCTATACTAATATAACAAAGCTGAAGAGTTTGTGTGTTTGTGTGTTTATGTTTTTATACGCGCTAATCTCTGGAACTACCAGTCCGATTCAAACAATTCTTTTTTTTTCTATGATAGCCAGATTCAAGAGGAATAGTTTAGGCTATGTAGCATTAGGCTACACCTCTCACGTAACCTTAAAGATTGATTTTTGTTCAGTAAGTCAGTAGAACAAGAGTTCCCGAACAGCTCCATCCGCATGCGCTGGCGTTATGGTTAGTGATACGTATACCATTTCACCTATCTGAAACAAAATTTGTATACTTACTCTTTGGAACCCTGATGGTAACACTGTCTACGTGAAATTTATGACAGACCAGTCCATTCCCAACATTTAGGCCCTTTGTTTCAAATCTACACCATTTCCCCGATCTGAATCTAAATTTGTATATTTACCCTTTGGAACCCTGCGAGTAACACTGTTTACATGAAATTTCGGTCAGACCACTCCATTCCTTGCATTTAGGCCCTTTGGCACAAATCCACACCGTTTCACCGATCAGAACCAAAATTTGTATACTTAGGCCTACCCTTTGGAACCCTGCGAGTAACACTGCCTACATGACATTTATGACAGACCAGTCTATTCCCTGCATTTAGGCCCTTTGGCACAAATCTACACCCTTTCACCAATCTTAACCAAAAATTGTATACTTGCCCTTTCGAACCCTGCGAGTAATACTGTTTTTATGAAATTTCGGACAGACACCTCCATTCTCTGTATTTAGGCCCTTTGGCACAAATATACACCGTTTCACAGGTCTGAACCAAATTTTACATACTTGCTCTTTGGAACCAGACGAGTAACACCGTCTGCTTGAAATTTTGGACAGATCACTCCATTCCCAGCATTTAGGTTCTTTTGGCACAAATCTACACTGTTTCACCGATCTGAACCACATTTTGTATACTTACCCTTTGGAACCCTGCGGGTACTGTTCACTTTAAATTTTGGACAGACCACTCCATTCCCTGCATTTAGGCCCTTCATCACAAATCTACACCGTTTCTCCTAATTGCACAAAATTTTACATACACTTTGAAACCCTGCTGGTAACACTGTCCACTTGATATTTTGGAAAACGCTCTCCATTCCCTATATTTAGAATAACAGGCAAAATGAACTTAAAAACCACGTATTAAGGCCCTAGAACCATTCATGTCTGTAGTAGTGTAACTGTAAGAGTATTTTAATGAGTCTATTGTTAACGGGCAGTTCGGTCTGCATCACGTCACCCCTACCAGTATTCTGGTGCAGAATTGCGAAAATATTTGCATCTTGCGCTGTTTATAAATTACAGTCACGGGGGGCAATTAGTTCAAAAAGATTTCTTAGGCCCCTTTAAACAGTTATCATCATGAAAATATTATGCCTCTGTATAAGTGCAATGGTGTTGGTGCAGTATATTGAGGTTATCAGCTGCAATAAGCCCTGGTGCTTTCAAATTTACCTTCATTTACTCCGAAACTTATCGTTAAGCGCTTTGTGGCGATAAATGATACTATTGCTACCTCAGTAGCTCGGGACAGCCGAAGTTTTCCAAAGAGGTCTGATTTTTTTCCTACGGCGCTCTGCGACAAAATACGACACTATTGGACTCTACATTTCTAACAGCCAATGAGATATAGACCCTAGGCAGTGTCTTTTATTTCACTTACTCCTCTTTCAATTTTTTTTGGTAAATTTGTTTGTAAATTACATGTATAAATGCTGTAGTTAGTAAAAAGCTGTTTCCCTATTCATAATTTTCATGACGGGAAAATGACCTGAATGTTACTTCCATTATACTGTACAACTTACCAACCCCACAACAACCACCACCACCACCACCACCACCACCACCATAAAAATATATTTTTTTAAAATATTAGTCCAGTCAAATTAGACATAAAAAGGGGCCCGACCTTGCAAAAGGTCATGTCGTTCTAATTTTTTTATATGTTGTTTGGACCTCTGCCAATAGTAAAAAATAAAATTTGCAACTTCGAAAGTCCTGAGCTAGCTGTGTAATAGCACAACAACAAACCGATATTTGCACTTTTTTCAGTTTCTGCTCAATATCGTCTAAAGTATGCGTCTGAGAGAAAACAATGTGAATACCTGTTTACAACAATATTGGATTGTCTACAATTTGGGTCCCAAGCGAGCTCTGTATGATTAGTAGTTCCCGAGATACAGTCATTCAAAGATTGGATGTATTTTCAAAAAAGTAAAAATTGTTGGTTTTGGTCTCATAATTTGGCAAATATTGTCCAAAATACTCACCCTATGAGAAATGTCATTGAAAATGAACTTAACGTTTATTTGTTTACCTTTAATTTGAGCTTTGACGGGTACCTGTAGGCCTAGTACTTCTCCCAAAAGTGGCATTTAACAGAAAACCTTGAAAATAGAAATCGGATGAAATCAACTAAAACAAGTCCGAGCGTATCAGACATCACGTACAGGGCCTGTACTGATTAAATCGGAGTTAATATTATGATAAGTATAGGTAGCAATAGTTTCATAATTATGGGAATAATTTCGTGTTAATTATTAATTATTTACTGAAATTATGTGTTAGATACCGGTATGTTACTTATATGAGGCCTTCTCCAATCATTCGAGATAAAGGTGATGCAGAAAAACAAACAAAAAAACTGGTTTGTTCTCCACCCTCCATTTCCCATCACTGATAAATTGGTATCCATCAGTAGTGGAATAGTTTGTGTCCTAACATATATTGCCACTTTTTGCTATAACTGGGAACTGAAGGTGTTAAGAAAATCATTGGGAATACCTTTAAACGTAAGGACAAAGTAGCCACATTGTCATCCATCACCACCTCTGTTAAAGTGGGGAACAAGAGAGTAGTTGTCGACCCATTTAATATTTTCCAAAGGGTGTGCATATCCAAAAAATGGGACGAAGAACTGAAAGAACATTTTGAACATGAATTAGCCCCATTCCCAATGTTTTTGTTTAATAAACAGGGGATGCAAGTCCAGTCCCTTCCCTATTTCACTCCACTATCCTACCACACATCAGCTGACTCCAATACTTGCATTGTTTTTGATGGGGGCTATCTTTTACACAAGGTTGTCTGGCAGCGCAAAACGTCTGTGACAGCCATTGTTTCAGGTTAGTCAGCTACATTAAAACCACTTTGGTAGCAACGTCTCGGTTGTTTTTGACGGTTATTCTGAAGAGGCCGCTAACAAAAACAAACAAAGTGCTGAACGACTCCGACGCTGCACTACTCACTTCTACAATGACATCATTTTTGAAGAATCCACCATTATTCAAATACCTCAGGAAAAAGTATTGGCCAATGAGAACAACAAGAGGCGTCTCATCCCACTTCTTTGCGATTCATTCGGGCAGCATGGCATACAAGTAAGAGTAACCGAAGAAGATGCTGATCGGGACATCATTGCCATGGCACTATCCAAGAGTCCTACATTCGACCGTGTGATTGTAGTAGGAGAAGATGTTGACCTCCTCATTCTCCACAATGGTTTAGGGTCATGTGCAACTAATATCTACCTTTAGAAGAGTAGCAAAGGTGAAGCCGGCTGTGTCCGTTACTCAAGCTCCTCTTTCACCTGCTCAACACTCACCAGGTACAGTGGATTTTATCCATGCGTTCAGTGGGTGCGACACCACTTCAGCCCCTTATGGGCATGGTAAAACCAAGTTAGCTAATATATACAAAAATTCCCAACTTGTAGAACTGGCAGAACTTTTCCTGCTGCCAGACTACAGTAACAAAACCATAGGAAAAGCTGAGGAGAAGTGCTTTGTGTATTTGTACAGGGTGATTTCCTAACAGACTCCCTGAATAGTCTTCGCTACCAACTGTTTGTTACATCTGCAGCCAACATCAAAATCAATCTTGCTTGCTTGCCCCCAACTGAGGATGCTTACATAACTTACCACCAAGTTCAAAAGTGGTTGGGGGTCAACAAAAATGCTACAGATTGGGTATGGAAGCTTGATGATCAAGAGTTTACCCCTATCACTACCACTATGTATCCTGTACCTCAGCTCCTACTGCGCATGATTTCCTGCAATTGCAGCGGCGGTTGCAGTTGCCGAAAAGCTGGGCTGAAATGCTCAGCCCTTTGTCGATTTGTGGTGGCAAAATATGTCAACATGCAATCGCTTCAGCTAGAGGATTCTAACGATGAGGAAGACATCCATCCCAACCCCTACATTGCTAGAACTGCAAAACGAGCCTGCGCCTGCTGCTCAGTTCAAAAATTCCTCCAATAAACCTGCACCATCGTCAGAGGAAGATTTTTCGAGACCCGGGCCATCAAGCAAATAAAATTACGATGAAACCTGTTGCTTCATAATTGTAAAACAATTTTAGATATAATGTTTTTCTTTTGTAATAAAACAAAATAGTACCTATGTAAACTCATTTCTTTCATTTTTCTCAAATTAAATTTTTCAAGGATTTCAGTTACATGCCACATTTGAATGAAGCACTGGGCCTACAGGTACCCGTCAAAGCTCAAATTAAAGGTAAACAAATACATTTCAAGTTCATTATCAATGACATTTCCCATAGGATGAGTATTTTAACAATATTTGTCAAATTAGGAGACCAAAACCAACAATTTTTACTTTGTTGAAAAAACATCCAATCTTTGAATAACTGTATCTCGGGAACTACTAAACGTACAGAGCTCCCTTGGGACTCAAATTGTAGATAAGTTAATATAATTGTACACAGGTATTAACAATGTTTTCTCTCCGACGCATAGTTTAGATGATATTGAGCAAACACTGAAGAAAGTGCAAATATCTGGCTGTTTTTTTGGCTATTGCACAGCTAGCACAGGACTTTCGAAGTTGCAAATTTGTTTTTTTACTATTGGCAGAGGTCCAAACAACATATAAAAAAATTAGAACTACATGACCTTTTGCAAGGTCGGATGTATATTTTGACTGGACTATATTGTTTTCTGTTAGTATAATTACCATGTGCCAGTTCTGTAGAAGTATTCATTATCATCTATAAAACAAATAAATCCACCGGGCGAAGCCGGGCACTACTGCTAGTAGTAGATAAGTGAGATCACTCTTGGAATTAAATAAAATATTTTAATTGAAATACAAAAATAATGTGATAGATTTTTCTCAAGTATACATACAAATACATAATCCGAAATGTATTCAATCTATTATAAACTTTAACCTTAATTCTTTGTTATTTGATTGGATATACGATTTTTATTCATGTGAGATGACTGCTAAATGCAAAGCTTAGAACCAGCTGACACGTCTTTAACGACGGTTGCAATTCCCGGAGTAACACCTTGGAAACCCAAGTTATTGGCAACATGTGACGTCAGTCTTGATTTTTATCATATTGTCACCGACATAACGGACCTTATATTAGATGACGATTAACTGTTAATAGCAGGTAATTTGCGCAGGGAGGGCGAAAATAGCGCAACCATAGGAGGGTTTATTTTATTTATTTGTTGTTGATTACCCCTGTACCTTATATGTGTGTTTAGATGATTTTTAGCCTACTTTCGATTTTTGCAAAAAATGAAAGACTTATGAGATCTACACAGGGCCAAAATGTGTCTGTCTGTCTGTCTGTCTGTCTGTGTGAGTGTGTGTGTATGTGTGTGGTGAAACCAAATTGAACGAAATTTGATACAGAAGCAGCACTAGCAAAGGGCACCTCAGTGTCATGTTTTATATCACCGCCATCTTGACGGAAATGAAATGGCGACCACCCAAATGTTCAAAGCTTAAATCAAATTACGACTTACCCCATCATCTGATCTCTACCAAATTTGACAACTACACACCTTCATGTGGGAAGCGTATTTTGACAAAACTGCAAGGTCATCAGCCCAATAGTTTGCAGATGGCGGCCGTGTAT
Organism: Meconema thalassinum; assembly: GCA_946902985.2. Taxonomy (NCBI): domain Eukaryota; kingdom Metazoa; phylum Arthropoda; class Insecta; order Orthoptera; family Tettigoniidae; genus Meconema; species Meconema thalassinum. Next base: position 1,160,575,851 of record OX336389.2, read on the forward strand.
GTGTGCAAATCGATTCCCCATAACACTTCAAACACAAGAAACCAAATTGAACCACCTTAGGTACAGAGGTAGCACTAACAAGGGACAACTCAGTGTCATGTTGTATCGCCGCCATCTTAACAAAACGAAATGGCGCCCACCCAAGTGATCTGAGCTTAAATCAAATTACGACTAATCTAATCATCCCATCTCTACTAAAGTTTTCAACAATATACCTTAATTTATGTGAGAAGCGTGTTTTGCTTAAACTACAAGGTCATCAGCCAAATAGTTTCAAGATGGCGGATGTATGAATCACGCAAGTATAATAGCCAAACCGTAACTTACAATTCAACAAGGCCTGACCTTACCAAATATGATCATCGTACATAGGGAGGTTTAAAATGTCCTCAAGGAGGTGACCGGTAAGATATTAGCATTTTAAAATAGAATATGTAACCGCAGTTGTGAGTGACAGTTCAGGCTAACCGTGCCATATCGTGCCTTTCTGTGCCGTCCCATTTGGTTAAATGGCCGCTATTGTTTGCTCGTAAATCGATATATTTCCGTAACTTCGTAAGTTTATATTCTTTTAGGAATGTACTGAACAAAATAATACATATTCAGTATTAAATGGTTTATAGAAACGGCAGAAAACGCTAATGAAGTTGTTTATTTTTAAGACAAAATATTATGGAGTTATACTAAACCAGTTGTTAACCTTGTATTAGTGTACGACATGTGTGGCGTACTGGTAGCGACCTGGAATCAAAATGTGGAGGTTCGTGGATCAAATCCAAGCAGGTTCAATTTTTTGTCTTTATTTTGTTTGTATTTATTGATTTATAACTACTCACACGTTATAATGTAAAGCATATATAGTGTGTATTTGCGATCAAAAATATTATATATTTAATCTTATAACACCACATACTTCAACACTCGACTAGAGTGACTAAAATTCGTTGTAGTTGATTCGCTTTGTAGTTGTTTATGTTATTGATTCATTAGGGGTTTTGCGGCATCATGGTCATGTAGTCCCGTGTACTTAGGTATGTGTAGAAGTTGTCTGATAACCTGTCAATGTGATGTCTGTAGGCTTACTATTGTGCGTACTTCTTTACGAGGAAGGATTTGGGTAGGAAGCTGTTGTAGTTTCATTAGAGATTCATGGACATCATGGTCATTTAGCCCCGTGTACTTGGGTGAGTGTTGAATTTTGTCTGATAACCTGTGTTATTGTGATGGCTGTATTAGTGTGTGTGTATATACAATTCAGGTGATGATTCAATGAATCAAAGTATAGTACCCGTCTAGCACGTTGTATTTCAACAGGCTACTACAACCAACATTCAATTATATTCCTTGAAAAGGACAAAGAGTTAGGCCTATAACTATACCCATGTATTTAGGAGAAGGCAGGCTATTATGTTCTTTACTGAACATATTGTATTATTGGTTAGGTATTCCAATTGTGTATAGCTTTGTTCTTTTCTTTGCGATTGGCGCCCTTCACCTGCATTTACCGTCAGATAGGATTAGATAGGATTTATTAACGTAATAAAATTGAAAGAAATGACACCAACGTATCTTAGTTATATTTATTATGCAATTAAATATAAATGATGCTTTTCCTGATTGTTGACGATTAATACAATTTGTTTTACAGTATATTCAGGGTTGTGACTATTCGTATTTTTAGTTTATGTTTGAAATTGCCTCTTGGGCTATTTCTCAACATTCCCAGCTCTCTACGAACTCCGCCAAACCCCATGATACTAGTCCCGTGAGGGCTGGTTTGAGAGCACATCCAATCCTCTCAGGGGTATGCGTTCGACAGATGGGAGTGTCGAGAGGGCTGTTGCGGTCAGCAGTCCCCCGATCTTCCCGTCTGACGGGCACAATATTTATCGGAAATCACATTTGCTGTTATTCATAATTAAACCTACAGTATATATAATGTAATATTTAAGTATCCGCTTGTTTATCATGTGCTAATTAGATATAGATATTTTAATGTTAAATTAATTCTTCGTTTTGATGAGGTTTATGATACCGCCGTGACTGATTTTGGTGTAATTCCAACCGTAATGAGGAAAAGAAAATAGCATTCAAATATAAATTGTATTGAATTCTGGAAATCTGTGTAGTGGTAAATTATTACTCATCACTTGTGTCTAGTTAATTAGCATATTGCTTCATTCTAATATTCGATCAGTCTGGAATTAAGAATATTTCATGTTATAAAACAACTATTGTGGAATCCTCTGGTTAAACCACTGGAAGAAAATATTTCTGGGTACTTTCTAGTTTCTCTCACACTAATATGAATGTTAGTTCTTGGACACACATATATAGTACATGAATAATCTCACAAAATCACTGCAACTGCCACAATACTATATGTCATTTAATTAATTTAATTGGTATTCTGCCCGAAGGCAGGTCCGAGCCTCCGGAGAGGCTACCCCAGCCGGAGTTTACGTGCGGTAGAGTGGCCAGGGCCTTTCCGCTCCTCCTTATGTTGGTCAACAGCGCACAGTACCTAGAACCAGCATACCATCCAAGTTCCGACCACGCCCTGCTCTGCTTAACTGCAGAGTTCTCATGGGATCCGGTGTTTCTACACGGATAGGCCGTTGACCTATCTGTCATTAACCCTCCCTATACACAGTATATCTATCCATTCGGCAATGATGACATTTATTCCCAATCGCTCGTGACTGCTAAGGAAAGAGACGCACCGATGAACTGTAACATCTTTCCAGATGTTATGGTTGGGGTTCATGACCAAAAATGTCCCAAGGACCTAAAATAATTAACAATAAGATGTTATAGTGGTTATTTTTTTAAGGAAAAGAACATCGAGGTAATTTGACCCTTCTACCTAGATGGGTCTCTTAATAAGCCAGTAAACCTACTCCCTCTTAAGCATTTTTAAATGGCAACTGGCAATGTTGGTATTTGGGAACAGGACATGAATGTTTAAGCTAACACATTCGGCAGCATGTAGAACAGGAAATGCTTGTATAGAGTAGACTACATATTGTTGTGCAGTCAGTTGGCAGTTGAGGGTGCTTAAATGCGAGGGAGCCGTGTCAGTAGATTATCTGGCACGTTTAAGTTCACTTTCGGTACAACATCCTGGTGTGTCTAGCAGCCACAGAAATTAATAAGGATGTACAAATAACATTTATTATTATTACTATTATTATTATTTTTACAAAGCACGGTGTAATGTTTAAAAATTCATCTTGAGGGGTACTGCACAGTCAACTTGAGATCCTCACAAGCACACACTTGTAACTGTATGACTGCCAAGCCGTAGGTAATTAATATGATGTGAATGTTAAGTTACGACTGAAACTATTTGAGGTGATCAAAGTCAAAATTATGTGGAACATAGGTTTGCGACAATGGGACATCTGCAAAAACAAAAACAAAAAATTAAAGCGGTCTTAAGAACTACACAGTTGAGATGTGCATGTGTCTATCTATTTTTTCTAGGTATACGTACAGTATGTATGTATGCCTAGCAGTCTCTGTGTGTGTATTGTATCCCCCTTATGTTCCTAAATGACTCGATCAAGCTGAAGAATATATTGGTACAGAGGTAAACCTAGTAGCCTCCAAGGCATTTCAATCCCTCATTAAAGTACTGTTCTAACCACTACATTAAATAAAAATAAATTATCAGACACTTGTTGTTATTGTTGTTTGAGCCTTCAGTCATTTGTCTGGTTTGATGCAGCTCTCCCTGAGCTGAGCTAATCGTTCCATCTGTACATAGCTAGCACACATTATACCAGAGGCAATCTGTTTAACCCTACAGTTGTCATCAACCCGTCCTTCCATAACTAAGTTTGCTATTCCTGGGTGTTTAACTATGTGTCCTACCAACCTATCTCTTCTTGTCATTAGCAGTCTCCAGAAACATCTCTCCCCTCCTACTTGTCCTAATACCTCTACATTTGATACTCTATCTACCCATGTGATCTTCATCATTCTCCTGTAACACCACATTTTAAATGTTTCTATTCTCCTCCTTTCTGCTGTGCCAACTGTCCAAGTTTCACTTCCATAGAGTGCTAAGCTCCAGACAAAGGCTTTCAAAAATGACTTTCTTATGCCAAAATCTATATTTGATCTCTCTCTCCGAGGTAATCCGGGTTCAATTCCCGGTCAATGCATATGAGATTTTCGAAGTGAAATTCCATGTCCTGTGGTTCGGATTACACGTAAGAAGAAGGTCCCGTGGCAGATGATCGCAGGTTTAACGGTCACGTAAAACTACAAGCTTTTATATTTGTTGTCATAAGATTTCATTTCTGTGAAAATGCTTTCCTTACCTGAGCCAACCTACTTATTATATACCTATATTCATTGCTTCGTCCATCACTAGTTATTTTGCTTCCTAAGTAGGAGAAATCTCTTACTACTTTTAACTTTTCACCTGAGAATTTAACGTCAATAGGGATTTCTGATTTCTTTCGGCTGTATTCCATTATTTTTGCAGCAGCCACACGCATAGATTAAACTTATCATCAAACAATCTATACTAATATAATAAAGCTGAAGAGTTTGTTTGTGTGTTTAAACGCGATAATCTCTAATAAAACAGTCGGATCGAAAAATTGTTTTTGTATATGATAGCCAGATTCAAGAGGAATAGTTTAGGCTATGTAGCATTAGGCTACACCCCTGCATGTAGGCCCTTTGGCACAAATCTACACCATTTCACCTATCTGAACCAAAATTTGTATACTTACACTTTGGAACCCTGCGAGTAACACTGCCTACATGAAATTTATGGCAGACTAATCCATTCTCTGTATTTAGGCCATTTGGCACAAATCTACACCGTTTCACCGATCTGAACCAAATTTTTCGTACTTACACTTTGGAACCCGACGAGATACACTGCCTGCTTGAAATTTTGGACAGACCACTCCATTCCCTGCATTTAGGTCCTTTGGCACATATCTACACTGTTTAACCGATCTGAACTACATTTTGTATAGCCTACTTACCCTTTGGAACCCTGCGGGTGACACTGTCCACTTTAATTTTCGAACAGACCACTCCATTCCCTGCATTTAGGCCCTTTATCACAAATCTACACCGTTTCTCCTAATTGCACCAAATTTTGCATACACTTTGAAACCCTGCTGGTAATACTGTCCACTTGATATTTTGGACAACGCTGTCCATTCCCTACATTTAGAATAACAGACAAAATGAACTTAAAACCACGTATTAAGGCCCTAGAACCATTCATTTCCGTAGTAGTGTATTTGTAAGAGTATTTTAATAAGTCTATTGTTGACTGGCAATTTGGGCTGCATCACGTCGCCCCTACCAGTGTTCTGGTGCAGAATTACGAAAATAGTTAAATCTTGCGCAGCTTATAAATTGCAGTCATCGGGGGTAATTAGTGCAAAAAGATTTCTTAGGCCCCTTAAAGCAGTTATCATCATGAAATTATTATGCCTCTGTATAAGTGCAATGGTTTTGGTGCAGTACATTGAGGTTATCAGCTGCAATAATCGTTGGTGCTTTCAAATTTATCTCGTGGCTCATGATCTCGAGATTAACGGTCACGTTAAACTACAAGCTTCCTTTCAAATTTACCTTCATTTATTCCGAACCTTATCGTTGAGCGCTATGAGGCGATAAATTATACTATTGCTACCTCAGGAGCTCGGGACAGCCGAAGTTTTTCAAAGTGTTCTGATAATTTTCCTACGGCGCTATGCGACAAACAACGACACTATTGGTCTCTACATTTCTAACAGCCAATGAGATATAGGCCCAAGGCAGTGTCTATTATTTCACTTACTCCTCTTCCTAATCATTCTTTTAATTCGTTTGTAAATTACATGTTTCGGTGCTGTAGTTAGTAAATACAAATAGCCGTTTCCCTATTCATTATCATTATTATTATTATTATTATCATTACGGGAAAATGACCTGAATGTTACGTCCATTATTCTGTACTACTTATCACCCCCAATACAACCACCACCACCACCCCCACAAAAAATTATATTTTTAAAATATTTTTTTCTGTTAGTTTAAGTATCATGTGCCAGTTCTGTAGTAGTATTCATTATCATTCATAAAACAAATAAATCCACCGGGCAAAGCCGGGCATTACTGCTAGTTATTAAATATCTCACATACAAACCATCTTATCAGAAGATATATAACTATGTACTAGTGGCTTCTAAATTACAGTAGTGTTCCATTATGCCTTATTTCACCTGGATAACTTTAATTAAGCACAAGAAGTACTGTTAATGATAAATATCGCACAGTTGCCATATTTAATTTTTAAAACAATCTGAACTCCTTTATATATTGCTCTAAATACAGTTACTAAATATGCCACGATCACTACATTTAAATGATGAGTGAGCATGGAAGATGAATAAAAAATTAAGAATTTCGAGTGGTGTTCATATTGGTTTTCTGTTCACCTCGTTTCTGGAACTCGTGCAAAAGAAATTCTTAACAGTCTCTTTCACCGTTAAAATTTTAGGTTGATTGCCGCTATACATTCCTATAGGCCTATAATGAAGAGCGATGAAATATTTCTTGCAGCCTTCTTGTTGGGTTGGTGTCACTTATGGGAATTTGAAAGGCATGGTGTGGATTTATATTGAGCGCCTATCAAGTTTCATTACCTTGCGGTATAGCTGTTTACGTTAAATAACTCACCATGACCTTAATTAGGAGCTGCAGCAAGTCCGGAGATTGGAGTTTTTATTTTCGGCGCTGACAGTGGTTTTCCTGAGTGTGTTTTTCTCATTTTCTTCCACACTCTCCTCAGCCAAATGACAGAACAGTACCATCTTTGAAGTTCCGGGGGTCCTACCTCATCCCCATTCCTTTAATTTACATCTCAATACGCTACAACAGTCATCACGGAAACATACAAATTGAAGACATACACAAGTAAAGGGGGCTGATGACCAAAAGTGTCCCAAGCCCCTACTTCAAATTAACAACAATAGCATCATTAAGTCACATTTAAATCTGTCAAGATAATAAACGTATTAGGGGACAAACACACACAAAGAAAAAAGGTTCTCATAAGGGGCACGGAATCCAGTATTTGATGAAAAAATTAAATTGTATACATTTTGAATTTAGACTCTGTGATCATTTTACTAACCCTCTGTGATAAAATATTGACAATATTCATACCGGAAATATTTAAATTAATTATTTTGTAATAGCATGCGTATAATTTATGCATTAGTGTTGCAACTTAAAATGCACTTGCCCACAAGTTACTTTTCCATATTCAAGGTACATTTTCTCAGTATGCGTTGAATGGATGAACTTGAGATTTTCAGGTTACATTTATAATATTACTATCCATGTGTAGAAATGACACTTTGGTGGTAGGTAATATAGTTCAGGTTTTTGATCCTAACTTCCAGGACAAAAGTACCAAACATTTTGGCCTCTTGAAACGAATTTATAAATAAGACACCAGTTACATAAATTCAATACTTTTATTTCCGGAGAAAGTCAATACAAGCATGTACAAACTGTGAAAATTTCAAATGAATACCTTGAGAGTCGCCTCCGTAGCGTAGCGGTCAGCATGGTTAGCTGCCGCCCCGGAGGTCCTGGGCTCGATTCCCGGCTCTGCCACGAAATTTGAAAAGTGGTATGAGGACTGGAACGGGGTCTACTCAGCCTCGGGTGGTCCAAATGAGTAGAGGGGGTTCTATTCTCACCTCAGCCATCCTCGAAGTGGTTTTCCGTGGTTTCCCACTTCGTCTTCGGGCAAATGCCGGGATGGTACCTACTATAAGGCCACGGCCGCCTCCTTCCCTCTTCCTAGCCTATCCATCCCAATATTCCATCCCTTCCCATCCCTCATGAGGCCCCTGTTTGCTTTGCAGGTGAGGCCGCCTGGGCGAAGTGCTGATCACACCTCCCCAGTTGAATCCATCCGGACCAGATGCTCCAAGCTCCAGGACACTGCCCATAGAGGCGGTAGTGGTGAGTTCCCTCGCTGAGTCCGTGGGAACCACCAACCTAGAGGGTAAATTGACTAAATAAAAAATAAAATAAAAATAAAAATATACCTTGAGAACTACCTGAGAAAATGTTCCCTATATGCAGCATGATTTAACACTGTAAACATAGGACGTTACGTGTGCCCTTAAGACGGAAATTGGCTATTCATATTCTGTGATATTTGCAACCTATTCTCAGTCTCGACTTCTTCGCGTGCTCTGCAATGGCTGTTCCCTGAATTCTAAATTGAAAATTATGGGTTCTGCTTAAATATCCTGATTCACAACTCTCCACTTCTGTACCTGTTACAATATCTTGATCTGCCTTAGAGAAACTTCCATTAAAAGGGGGACTCCTTGAAACTTCAATTGACCATCCAATCTGCATAACAACAATTGAATGAAAAAGTAAAGTTGGATGTGTCAGCAAACAAAATGGGATTCGAAATGTAGTTCGTGTAAAAAGAGAAGAGGAAGAAAATCATGTGTTTTTGACATTTTATAAAAAAAGGCAAGGAATTGCGTGATATAAGATCGTAAAACTATGGAGCAACAGAAAGCTGCTATAATATACGTAAATAAACTTGGACTTGATTTCAGTAAAAAATTCAGGATTGTTTCAGTTTAGACTAAGTACTGTAGTGGTAATGTAGACAAGGGAAGTGTAGCTCTGGCGATGCAGCTTTTTGGATCAATACGACTTATAATAAAGTGTTGGGAGCAAATTCCAATACTAGATGGGAAGTAAGACAGATGGAATGTGAAAGTAAATGTGGGGCACGCGTGGGAACCATCAGGATAAGTAAGATAGTATGTTTTTTCTGTTACAGCCCTAGACCAGTTTTCCAATGTCATAGTCCAAGCATCAGGTTGTTTACCTGTATACTTGGTGCAACATCACTAGTATATGATACCATTACTTTCAATTCAGGAAGACAGGCAAGGATTATATGGGTATTTAAGGGAATCATTGCCTGACTAGAAGTGGACTGTCCAGATATACTGTACTTATAGACCAATAGAAGGGAAAGTCTGTTTCCTCTGAATAGTTGAAAGCTTTGAAAAGATTCATGACAACGAAATATCAGCTATCGGTGAGAGATTCCTTGAATGGCAACGAAGCTCCAGACACTTAAATGAAGAGTATTCATATGTGCAATCTGGGAACAAATCACCGTTTATTTAACAATCAACATCATCGCAGTCGCCGTTGCCATCATCATCGGCAACATTAACACATACAAAATCACTGCTATGCAACCTGATATAAATGAATATAGCACTTCGACACTTTAGGCAGTGGTTCTAATTCACATACATAATTTATTGATTAGAACAAATACAAATACAAAATAACAATTGCAAATTCATTGTGTCACAAATGCCCACAGGACATGCACTGACAAGATCTGAAAGTCGTGGCAAGTTGAGAATAGTCCAGTGGTCACAGCCTCCGAGTTAACCTTGTTTACGACTGCTATTTATTTTCGTTTTTCAGCGTAAAATATAAGTTCCTTCCATCGTGCATGATCTACTAATTACAATTTAATTACAGCACATCCTTTACGCTCATCTCTCCTCTCACACACATTGTGCTGCTTCTATATTTCATCCGCTGCCTCGCGCATCCTCCTAGCTTCCTCTTCTTCTCCTCCTCCGCCTCCTTCTCCACTCTCTCTGTCTGTTTTTCCTATTTGAAACATGGCGGACAAGGCTCCATTTGTTACGCCATGCAACAAAAAGCAAGCAGAGACCTCTAGCTCTCTGGATGTTGCTGGTGCGCTGATGGTTTGACTTGCACTGGGAATCCATCAATGTACACTAGCTGGATGCGAGAGCGTCACAACTTCACAAGCCGGGGTTGGAAACATGAATTTCCTCTACTGCATAGAAGAAACTGGAAATATATCCATCAAATTCACTTTAAAGTTTGGATATAGTGTAGGGAGTTAATGCAGCACGGAAAAAGTAGTTAAGAAACTATTTTAGTTGATGCCCTGTTATAACATTTTTTCTTCACAACTTCAAAGCCACCATTTCACTGGCATTTTTTGGTCAGAAATGAGATCGGATTTACAGTCTAAAAAGATATAAACCTAGGTAACACCCCATTGAATATTTTAAGCTACTACAGTCACCACAATAAGAAGAGTTTCCAGACAAATTGCACACATTGTTAAGTACACGGGGATAATGATCACAATGTCCAGGCTCCTAAATAAAACAACATGTTTCAAGTAAAAAGAACAATGCGCTCATCTTACTACGTGCTCATGAACTGCACATAGCACTGTTGTTTTTGTTGTTTCATTTGAGGGACCGGCAATCCTGGTTTAGCCCCGAGTAATTGGGCGTGTGTGTACAGGTGGAATTTGTCTGATAATGTGTGTCGTGGTGTTTGTACTGTAGATGTGTGTTTGTAATCCAGGTAAGGATCATAGAGTGGGTGTTCGTGGACTTAAGGAACCATCCAGCTATATGTTTGGATTAGAAGCACCAGGATGGCTGAGGTGGAAATCAAGCCCACCTCTTCTCAAGTCTGCCCAATGAGGCTGATCATACCCTGCTCCAACCCTCAGTCCAGGATTAATTGTCTTGCCAATATTGGCTACACTTACTTGGTCATTATTGTGAAATGTGTTTACAGTAAGATATGTGAATAATTCTTCTGTAATATATGAAACCAATGTGATACGATTACGAACAATACAAGTTTTTACAGTAAAAATATTAAGATGAATCAAATGATCGCGATTTGTGTGTAGACCGACACACATAAATTCATAGAATAATTTGTAAGGTATACTTTGTAGCTGTTATTGGAATGTGGATTATTTATATTGACAACTTTGTTATACAAATAATGGTCAATCACTGAGTGTAGGTCAGCTAGAATGAATTACCAATAGTCGTGAATTTAATTCGGGGTAGCCCAGGATTAGAAATGGAAGACCTCTGGTTTATTTAGAACCTCATAGTATTTGGAGTTTCAGAATATAATGAGGGAACAGCCACAGATAGGCAACTATATTTCGTATTAGTCACATGGTAACACCTCCACAATTTTTTTTCCAAAAGGACACTGTTGTTACAGAAAATTAATCAAAAGATGTTATCCCCATTAAAATGGTCAAAAACTGTACACGTAAATTATTTGTTACACTACTTTGCTTAGTAAATCAAGTTTGAACTCCCATTTAACTGGACGTGAATCGACCTTGATTTCTTATTGGATCATAGAATGGGGTCATGCGGCCTCAGAAAACCATACCATATCATCATTTTTGGATTCTTTTCTCACAATGAGAACAACCTATACAGGTACAAGGGTATGACGACCAGGATGTACTCAACAAGCAGGAATAATCCAAAATAATCAATAGTTCCTCACTATTTCATTACCGACCCAGTATATTAGTAAATTGAGTTCATGCATGGTTATACTGAGGTCTCACACGTAATACGTTCTAAAACAGGGGTCAGAAATACTGATGGTACACTAATGTGATGCTTGTTCATGTCAGATGGAAGTGGGCTGGTGTTGCAAACCTGGAATATTAATATCTGTAACATTAGATCAATAGTTCCTGAGGCTGGACAGTGAAATTTTACTGATTGCTCAGATAACAATTAGCATTAGAACAACATACTCGCATAAAACCCTCCAATATAGTGGCCACGCAAAATATTTCACCTGTTCTCAATATCCCCGAAACTATTACAGCAACCAACTTGAAATTATGTGTGATAGGTCCATCAACTAGGCACTTACATATAACATTAAGAAACCTGAAAAAAGCACGAAAGCAACATAGTGGCCAAGTGATTCTAAAACATATAAAATGACTATTCTGGTGATATAACCACGCGGTCTTGTGTTAGGAACCATCCCGTCATTTGCCTGGAGTAGAATTGGGACACCACGGAAAACCGATCACAAGATGGCTGAGGAGGGTGTCGAACCCATCTTTTCTCAGTTTTGCCTCACTAACTTTCAGGCAGAACGTGGCATTAAGTTAGGAACCATCCCAGCATTTACCTGGAATATCAAGTGCTGGCCAGGCAACTAGGAAAATATCCCCAGATTGATTTCAGCCATATCTAGAGAGGGAGATAAGCCTACCTAACGTACTCTAGACTAGTGTACAGCCCGAGATACGAGTTGATAGGGAGAAACTAACTATTGCTGTTGTAGTTGTTTCATTTAAGGGGCTTGGACTAAGTGGTCAATTAGCCCCATGTATTTGAGTGTGTGCAGAGTTTTCCCCGATAACCTGTGTTATTTTAATGGCTGTATTAGTGTGTGTATTTGTAATTCAGGTGAGGATTGGGAAGGAGGCAGCCGTGGCCTCAAGTTAGGTACCATCTCGGTATTCACCAGGAGTTGAAGTGGGGAAACCACGGAAAATAACACTTCCAGAATGACTGAGGTGGGATCGAACCCACCTAACCTCTGGGGCAACAGCCAAAAATGCTCGCCGCTTCACCACTAAGCGGTTGAAACATCAACTGAAAAGGCGGTTAATGCGTTCATAATATCGTGCATTAAGCCCTATGGTAATTTAAATGACTTCTGAAGCACTGATGGGTGCTGTGAAACTCATTTCATGGGGATATTTTAGCCCTTTCGTGGCTGTAAGAGCGACCTCGTCTATCATATATCAATTGGATTTCCGAACTCATTGTTGTCACTGGCAGAAAAAGGAAAAACAAGGCAACGAGCAAATAAAGGAGATAGAAAGAGTAAACAACACAGGCATGTCGGTTTGGGTAATAGATAGCCCATTGTTCCGGCAAACCACTAGAACAGCTACGACTGCCGGCAGCAGTGCAGCCAAACGAACAACTCCATGTTACTTTTTGGCTGATTAGATTAGGGACAATTCATACGCACGGGCCATGTAATATGCATGCACATTGTATGCGTTCTAATTATAGGTTCATGATGCGAAAGTAGAATTTAGTAGCACACCTTAACATTGACGAGACCACGTCTGGACGGGAATGGCTCAATTTAACACTAAAGTCACAAAATATGGTATATATATAGAATATAACATACTTGAAGGACTCTCCCCTTTCCCCACAAACCAACTTTAACAGAAACGCGCGTATTGACATTAATGCCGGTAATTTGAAGGTGCCTTAAACCGCTAATCCTTACAAGCACTCTGTGATCAATATCAACTCAAAATACAGTATGCAATGCGCTTTGAGCCCGCCTTCTGCAATCCCGGGATAGGTATTGAAACTCCGGATACACAGGTCCTTGAGTTCTATTCCCGGCTCTACCAAAGAATTGAATCGTGCTATGAGGGTTGGAATGAGGTGTATTGAACCTCGTGAGGCACTATAATAACCAAAATATGAGTTCGAATCCTGTCGTAGAAGTTTCCACTTCAACTCCAGTGAAAAGCTGAAATGGATTCTAATCTAGGGCCTCGGCTATCTCGTTCCAAATCCTACCTTCATTTATAAAATCAAACCCTTTTACAGCCATCATCATGATACAGGTTATCAGAAAAAAATCCATACACACACCCTAGTACATGGGGCTACATGACCAGCATTTCGGTAAATCCCTAAATGTATCAACAACAATAAGTTAGCCAACTTGACATTTTTGATGTGTAACATCTTTCCACTAGGTTCCTGGATATTTTTGTGGGAGTAATTTTGAAAAATGGGACGGAATAGGATCGGAACGATCGAGCTGGCAGTGGTGGATCGAACGGAAGTGTAAGACGCACTGCCAACTCGATCGGTAGATCCAGCTGGCAGTGGTAAGAGAAACAATGAGCGCGCGGTGTCGGGAATTGATACCATGATGTACTCTCGACCATGTGGAATGTATATGACATACTAAGCGGTAAACGCTCATGCGAACTCTGGTGTCAAGTGATTGAAACAAAGCACATGGCACATGTTCGAAGTCTTCGTATCAGTATTTAAATGGTAAAATGCCTTAATATCAAACATTGTAAGTAGTCGGCATTGCCGTTATTATGTTTCTGCACAATGGCTGTCAAATATTAACCCACATAACGGTAATGCAGTCATCAATATAATATAATCGTTGTAGTTATACGATAATTGAGCAAGCCTTCATGAACTATTGCTGAATACATTCTCTTTACTCACAAGAGGGCCTATTCATAAGGCATTTTAAACTCAATTTCACGCAGGAACATTATCGAAACAAGCAAAATATAAATGAAACTTAATTACGTAATGCAGTATTATTGGAACGTGGAAATAAGTCACCATCTTGTGCACAATATTTGCGTTGTCGGAATAGCCGTGGAGTTAGCGCCTATTGCTGTGAATCTAGAGATCTCGGGTTCGAATCCCGGACGGGGTAGATATTTTTGCTACCAGATTATCATTTTAAACGATATTTATCATATCAATATGACTCATTTTAACAGAATCCATATGAAATTACGTGTTGGTATGTGAATCATGAGGTCCTGTTTATAAGGAATTTAAGGTTATGAGCGGTGTCGCGTCTATTAATCTAGTTGATCCATATCGTATTCTTTATTTAGGCTATTGCTGGTGGAAGCTACAAATCATCTAATAAAATGAGTACCGTATTATAAACTACAATATCTGTAAAACACTCCCTTTTACAATAGATTAATATTTGTGCCAATAATAGTATAAAATACCGGTGTATCAACAATTACACGTGAGGTTTCTTCTATGTCAGATGTTACACATCATATGCGAATACTGTAAAGCTCATAATTTTTTTTTTTTAAATCGGGGTGGCATTATTCATGTGAGACCTGAATTTGCATTCGTGTGCTCTCACTTGTCAAAGTTATCCTAACTTGATAAATAACTTTGACCATGGTATTCTATTTTTAATTGTAAATCGTATTGACAACAATGTGTAGCCTCCGTGGCTTAGGCGGCAGCACGCCAGCCTCTCACCGCTGGGTCCGTGGTTTAAATCCCGGTCACTCCATGTGAGATCTGTGCTGGACAAAACGGAGGCAGACAGGTTTTTCTCCGGGTACTCCGGTTTTCCCTGTCAAAATTTCATTCCAGCAACACTCTCCACTATCATTTCATTTCATCTGTCATTCATTTAATCATTGCCCCAGAGGAGTGCGTCATGCCTCGGCAGCCGGCACAGTTCATATCCTCGCCGCTAGATGGGGGCTTCATTCATTCTATTCCTGACCCGGTCGGAGACTGGAAGCAGGCTGTGGATTTTCATTTTTCATTGACAACAATGTAATTTACACCGTAAAGTGCGTAGTACAGTGTATTCTTACGGTCTAATCAAAAAATCCGTTGTATCGTAAGTATTCCATAGAATCCGGAGTTCATATTGAGTGTGAATTATCCTTCAGTACACCTGAAACCTTGATATGGTCCCACATTATAAAAATCGAGGGAATTGGAATTGCTGATCGCGCCAGACTACTAACAAGACTACTATTGATATAAAATCGTCCATTACGACTCACAAGTAGTAGAGCGACGTCATGCATACAGTAATTATCCCTCCTGATTTGAAACAGAACTAAGCCTCCGTGGCTTAGGCGGCAGCACGCCAGCCTCTCACCGCTGGGTCCGTGGTTCAAATCCCGGTCACTCCATGTGAGATCTGTGCTGGACAAAACGGAGGCAGACAGGTTTTTCTCCGGGTACTCCGGTTTTCCCTGTCAAAATTTCATTCCAGCAACACTCTCCACTATCATTTCATTTCATCTGTCATTCATTTAATCATTGCCCCAGAGGAGTGCGTCAGGCCTCGGCAGCCGGCACAGTTCATATCCTCGCCGCTAGATGGGGGCTTCATTCATTCCATTCCTGACCCGGTCGGAGACTGGAAGCAGGCTGTGGATTTTCATTTGAAACAGAGAGAATCTTTAACATGCCAGTAAATCTACTGAAACGGTTCCCTCGCATTTGCGCACCCTCAAATGCTAACTGGCTGCGCCAGGATTCGATCCTGCAACCTTGGGAACATGAGGCGAGAACTTTACCGCTGAGCCAAGCAGCCAGCCAACAGAGAGAGTCTCGAAATAAGCCGTTCTACATACTGCACATGTATTCAATGCAATTATTATTTGGTAAATAGGATGGTACTTGTTAGTGGTATTTATTTTAGGAGCTTCAACATCGTGGACACCGTGTACTTGGCCGCGTGGTAAATTTGCCTGATAATCTGTGTTATTTTGGCGAATGCAGAAGTGTGTGTTAATTCAGGTGATTATTGAGATGGAGGATACCACACCTTTTGCCTGGAGAAGAAGTGGGAAATTACTAACTACTTCTACGATGTCAGAAGTAGGAATGTCAAGTATTTCATAGAAACTGAATTATAGTAGTAATGTGTACATTCAATACATCCGTGTACCAAAATATTGTATATCTTAATTTAGAGTCTGTTGTATTTCAACTATAATAAAAAGTTCAAGAGGGTGGCTGTGTGAAATTTTTAAAACCTGTTTTTATTCTAGTATTCTAATGAAGCGATCGAAAAGAAACGTTGTGAAATGAGCCACCACTATAATTATTGTATACTGCCACATACATACAGTATATTAGTTACGTGTAGTAAAGTAAGGACGGCGCACATGTCAGTTCCTGATATATTACTTTCTCTACTTCCTCAAGGAATGATCCTAAATCAGAGAAACATGGTATAATGGACCACAAGTATACTCCAAATCTATGGGTAATTCAATCACACGCTTACTTTTCATAAATTGTATATGGTGCGAATGGTAATTTTTATATCATGATTCCAATTAACTTGTAACTGAATGATCCGATCACTTTAAAATCTGGCATAGTGAACCATTAATAGAATATAAACCTACACGTATACAAATCTAATGCTTATTCCTCACACATTATAGACAGCGCGTGTTTCAGTTTTTCACGGATGAAAACACTAGCTCATCAAGAAATGATTCGATCCCAAATGAATGTGGCATAATGGACCACTACTGTAATCTAAGCATTAAGGTGCATGCACCATCTTACATTTCATAAGTTATAGTTCGTACATGTCAATACCTCATACATGAATTCACCAAACGTCATTGAAGCTCGCATCACTGTGAAATCCGTCATAGTAAACCACCACTAAAATCTAAGCCTACGATTGTATAAATATGTTTCTTCCTTTCCACAAACTATAGATGGCGTGCATATCAATTTCCTGATAAATGACATATTCTAACTTGTCAGGCAATAAACCTATCTCTGTGAACACTAGCATAGGCCTAATGAAACAATGCCATAATCTACACTTACAGATCTCTATAGGCCAAATTATTGTAAAATGAAAGTGTATATGTTTATATGAATTCCCACTGAATATTGGGTTATTTACGTGTTATAGACTGTTTTATGACCAATGTGAGAAAAATAGATGTTTTGTCCATGTGTTTGCATGCTTTTATCTCGTGAATGACTGGGTGTATCGATGTATAATTTGGCAAGGGTATCCATTACAGGTCAGACACCAATTAATTGCATTACTCTTTACCATATCTACACACATCAAAAAAAGTTTTGCATCACCTCGGTTCCCAGATCTCCGGCATATAGACGTTGACTGTGTATATTGTATCCAAGATACAGTCCCTTTGACTGTTCATAGATGTCACTAAAACTGCTCAAAAGATGTAAACAACCATGCATGAGCAGGGCCTATTAGACGGAGGGGGTACGACAGCCGATCAGTTCCAGTCATTCCACCAGGACGAAGGTACGCTGCTCATGTTGTCTGTAGTTCTACCATGCCTAGAAGGTCAATACCGCAGTTCGATCGCGTCCGCATTGTTACTTTCTGTCAAGAAGGGCTC
Source organism: Meconema thalassinum (assembly GCA_946902985.2). Taxonomy (NCBI): domain Eukaryota; kingdom Metazoa; phylum Arthropoda; class Insecta; order Orthoptera; family Tettigoniidae; genus Meconema; species Meconema thalassinum. The sequence goes on from OX336389.2 coordinate 1,160,593,702, forward strand.
TCAACAAGGGAAGTTTCCAGGCGTCTCAGAGTGAACCAAAGCGATGTTGTTCGGACATGGAGGAGGTACAGAGATACAGGAACTGTCGATGACAGGCCTCGCTCAGGCCGCCCAAGGGCTACTACTGTAGTGGATGACCGCTACTTACGGATTGCCGCTCGGAGGAACCCTGACAGCAATGCCACCATGTTGAATAATGCGTTTCGTTCAGCCACAGGACGTCGTGTTTCAACTCAAACTGTGCGTAATAGGCTGCATGATGCGCAACTTCACTCCCGACGTCCATGGCGAGGTCCAGCTTTGCAACCCCGACACCATGCAGCGCGGTACAGATGGGCCCAACAACATGCTGAATGGACCCCACGGAATTGGCATCACGTTCTCTTCACCGATGAGTGTCGCATATGCCTTCAACCAGACAATCGTCGGAGACGTGTTTGGAGGCACCCTGGTCAGGCTGAACGTCTTAGACACACTGTCCAGCGAGTGCAGCAAGGTGGTGGTTCCCTGATGTTTTGGGGTGGCATTATGTGGGGCCGACGTACGCCACTGGTGGTCATGGAAGGCTCCGAAACGGCTTTACGATACCTGAATGACATCCTCCGACCCATAGTGCAACCATATCGGCAGAATATTGGAGAGGCATTTGTCTTCATGGACGACAATTCTCGACCTCATCGTGCACATCTTGTGAATGCGTTCCTTCAAGATAACGACATCGCTCGACTACAGTGGCCAGCATGTTCGCCAGACATGAACCCTATCGAACATGCCTGGGATATGTTGAAAAGGGCTGTTTATGGACGTCTTGACCCACCAACCACTCTGAGAGATTTACGCCGAATTGTCGTTGAGGAGTGGGACAATTTGGACCAACAGTGTCTTGATGAACTTGTGGATAGTATGCCACGGCGAATACAGGCATGCATCAATGCAAGAGGACGTGCTACTGGGTATTAGAGGTAGTGGTGTGTACTGCAATCTGGACCACAAATGCTGAAAGTCTAGCTGTATGATGGTACAACATGCAATGTGTGGGTCTCATGAGCAATAAAACGAGCTGAAATGTTGTTTGTGTTGATCTCTATTCCCTTTGTATTTAACGGTTCCGGAACTCTTGGAACCGAGGTGATGCAAAACTTTTTTTGATGTGTGTATCATAAAATGGTGGCTATATTAGAAGCCCCAACAAAATATATTCTAAAACAGGCAAAATATCAAAGTTGTGGTAAAAAAGACTACTTAAAGCTCAATTTGAACCCCTTGATGATCGAAACAAACCTCGGATGGCGCAAAAGAACCCTGAAAACCATTGTAAGGCTCTAGAGGCAACCAATAACGATATATTTGTATCATAGCATCCTGACTATGGGAGACAGAACGAGGACAGACTGAATCCAATTGATATAATTACATTTTAATACGTGATTATATGTGAGATTATTTATGATCAGTAAAATATCCGTTCGAAGAATGGGCACTTCTGCTAGTGTGAATATATAGGTCAGTTCTTCCATACTAAGAGAACGGACGTCAATTTCTCATAAGAATTCCACTAACTCTTCATGGAATAATTTGATTTCGGTGGAGGTTGGTATAATGGACGTTGCTATGGATGAACTCTTTCAGCATATAATTTTCTAGGGTAGTCTTCCTCAATATAGTGTAGATAGCACTCTTGTTATCCTCTAAGAAGTGCGTCTGTTACTTAGTGTCTATTGATCCTATCGTAGAGAAACTTGATGAGATAATAAAGTACGATCAAAGAAATATGCTGGTGGATTTTTAATTCAAATCAATATACAAACAAACAAATAAAGGTGTATGGTCTAACGACGTTCCAGGTGCTGGTATATTCTTTGTTATTATAATACAATTAACTGCAACATTATACATGGCTTGCGTGCATATTTCTATCAATATATTTACATTTCGTGCGTCAATGAACCAATTGCTTGAAAACATAATTGTGCGATAACTGCTTCTGTAATAATAATATTAATACTATTAATTATAATCATAATATTGATAATCTGGTACAGAAATGTCTAGCTTAATGTTCATTAACGATAGATGCCGTTAATACGAGTATGACTTTCATTCAAAAGAACTCATGCGACTTGTCAGATAAGGATACGAGTTCTCCATGGTTGTTTATAATTAACCAATATTAAGATTTCAATACAAATTTGCGTAGTTTTGGTAGTGTGATAGTAGTGTTGATTGTTGATTCAAGGGGGCTAAACATCCAGGTCATCTCCCCAAATTCCTAGTGTAATTATCATAAATTAGTCGATGGATAGCAGGAATGATACATGATAAAATATACCAGTATGGCGAAATAATTACTCTCATACATATTTCAATAGTATTTTATTAATCGAATCAGCCATTTGAGAAACACCTCATCTCCATTTTTTACCGAAATTGAGTTAGACATACAAAATTGTAGGTGAAGGCAAGCCACATCCAATACATATACAGTAAAACACCACATCTCCGATAAGAAAGCACAGTGATACGAGACGTTCAAATATTCGTTCATTTGAGAAACACCACATCTCCTGGAAATGTGTTTCTCAAATGACTTGAAATTTGTAGTTTGTGGCAACACTGCTCCTCCTTATTCTGTGCCAACCTAAAACAGCTGTAAATGTGTTCAGTTTGTTGTATATTGTTGTCATGCTTTGTTTCTGAATAAAAATGAGTTCCAGTGAGAGTGATGTTAGTAATTCTAAGCGTTTGAAACGTAGAAAAGGGCAGAAGCAAATCGCATAAAGTGTGAAAGAATAAAAAACCATCATCGAGCATACTTTTGACTTGAAAAAAAAAAAAGCAGGGAGCCTGTTCACGAGAACTTCTAACAATTAGTGCCTACCCACAAAATTGTCTTAAAATAAAAATAAAGTGGCTTTCTTTCATAATGTACATATTTTTAACAATTATTTCATGCCTGATGACTCCACATTATGTCAGTCATTTGAGTAACAACTCATCTCCAACAACTTTGAGAATTTTTATACACATCAAAATTTACAAAAAATATGTTTCGTATCATATAATTCGCTTACCAAACCCCCGTACATATACATTAAAAAATCTAACACTGATACAATGTGAAATATGGTCACGGCGAGTTTTTTTTAGTTTTCCTAAAGTTACTTTTGTGGAGGTGAGGTGTTTCTCAAATGACTGATTCAATTGTATTTTAGATAGTGGCTCATCAAGTGACTTCCGACACACAGCGTAAGTCACAAGTAAATGGTAATTAGTCCATCACATGGGAAATCTATTTAATTGGCCGTAGTAGTGTGTGATGAGAAGAACCTGTTGAAAATATGGAAATAGGTTATGGTAGTTCCCTACGGAATTACTGTACTTGTTAATAGCCATTCACCCAGACACTACATAGTATCACGTCGTGCTACGGCTCAACCAAGCACATTTAACGGTGAACCACGACCTCAATGAGGGGTTGCAGCAAGTCCAGAGATAGCTGGTTTGTTGAAAGTTGCCATTCCACGTGAAGTTTTTCCCAGGGGTCTCCACAATTCCTATAAACAAATGACGGGATGGTACTTTATTCCAAGTGTCGGGGCACCTACCTCAATTTGCGAACCTCGTTTTTCCAGTTACAGGTAAATACACAACAACAATCACCACAGAAACACGGACTGGCATATACATTTTACACTGTCCGCCTCGTTGCGTAGTAGCTAGCACTCGTGGCTGTCACCGCAGAAGCCGGGTTTCGATTCCCGGCTCTGCCAAGCAACTTAATTCTGGTCTGAGGGCTGGGACGGGGTACACTAAGCCTCGTGAGAAGAGGTGGATTTGATTCTCACATCAGCCATCCTGGATGTGGTATTCCGTGGTTTCCCCACTTCTACTCCAGGTGAATGCCGAGATGGTTCCTCACTTAAGGCAACGGATGCCTCCTTCCTAATTCTCATCAGAATTATAAATACACACACTAATATATTCATCACAATAACACACCTTATCAAACAAATTCCACTCCCACACTCAAGTACACGAGCCTACATGACCACGATGTTGCAAAGCTTCTCAATGCATCAACACTACACTGACCCAAGTACATTGGGCTGATGATCAAGAGTTGCCAAGTTAACAACACCAATTAATTAATTTTCATGATACCAGCCAGCAGCGCAAGTTTGCTAGCTTACACCTGCTTCGATACATGACCACCCTACAGAAAGAAACCATTGTGTCGATATTGCTTGTGATCTCCACCCTATTGGCATAAAGTGGCCTATATTTAGAGTGTACGTAATTTAAATCATACCCTCAACTGTCAACGCACGTGAGGTGCCTGAAACACGTATGAAAATTAACTGGTTAATCGTCCAAATATTCATTTTAAAGTGAAATACTGGGGGAATTCTTTTGTCTGTAGAGCGTTTGCTATTTTATTGCTTCTGTTCCATCAAAAAATATTGTGGAGGTGGCATCAGTGATTTGACGATATATTGATTCACAGAGTGATTATTGCGACTATCAGAAATCAGTCATATATCGTAACGAAGGCCCAGTGACAAGCTCATTCGATCAAATATATGTCTGTGACAGTGTGGGATGAAATTTTATGATGATTGATTACGGTTGCATTGTTTTTGATCAGTTTAGTTGCTGCTGCGCACTATTCCCACAGCTGTATGTTTCGGTCGCCTGGGGTAAGAACAAGTCAGTAATTGATCACATAACGGCCAGATAAAAACATCTAGATTTTGTTAGCCTCGTGTTATTTAATTTTACAATTATCAGTGGGGACTGGGATGAGACTCCATAAATAATCCCACATATTTATCAGTTCCCCTTGGAACAGGGTACAGTAATTGATGGCCGGCATTAACACGGCCAGGTCACTGGACATGCGGAATTTTCTCCACGTGCATTGTAATAGGCTTCAACCAAATGTGTCACATATTTTCATCAACGCAAAGAATTTGAGCTACAGTTATGGAGTTATGAAGATATAATGCCACAATGTTCCTACTTCAGGCCCAACTAAAAGTGTTTGGAATGTAACCATTCAGAATTTCAAGGCTCTAATCCAACTATTGACTCACCAATGTGCCATCTGGATCCAAAACGACTGGCTGCGTGACTCAGCGGTAACGGTCACGCCTGCTGTTCTCAAGGTTACATGATCGAATCCTGGCGCAGCCAGTTGGCATTTGAGGGTGCATAAATGTGACGGAGCCATGCCAGTAGGTTTACTGGCACGTCAAAGATCCCCTTCTGGACGAAATTCTGTCACCCCGGCGTCTCTAAAAGCCGAAGTAGTTAAAAGGGACGCAAATTCAATGGCATTATTAATATTACGGATCCAAACCTAAGCGGAATGACGCAAGTCCACATACGGGAGTACGGAGTCAAAGTGCAGCAATCATAGCCTAGTCTGAGATAAGGTGATTGACAGCTCTCTTAAAGTTTATTTTATCTGTTTTCCTCACATACGTTCCAATAAAATCCTTGAATGTCGCACTTGTTCCTTTCTGGGAATACGTTTCCCATACATTTTGTAACGGTATTATTATTATTTCATTATTATTATTATAATTATTATTAGGCCTATTACCGGTACTTATTAATTATTATTATTATTATTATTATTATTATTATTATTATTATTATTATTATAAATACGATAAATATTTCAATTGAATATGAAAGCAATTGTTTAAATGAAATGTTCGCTGATGTCTAGAAAGGAACAAAATATATTGGACAATGTACACTATTCTGCAGAATAAAAATAAGTGGCTCATAATCTCTTGTACCTATCTGCATAACGTAACTCATCGGAACTTATTATTACATATAAATTACATGGTCTGATATCCAGGTTTCAATGTCTAACAGTTCCAGAAAGAAAATATCCCTAGGTTTACAAAAATGTAGAATCGACGAAACTTGATTTAAAGATAGCTAGCTGAGAAGCAGCAGAAGTTTTGATTTAGGACACAGCACGTTCCGACATCGAATTACGCGTTTTGCTTAGTTTAAAATGTATGTTTAAGCCTATTGTTTACTGGGACATTAAACAAATAAATTAAACAAAAGACAACACAATACTGGTACGTATTATATTTACAGCCAAAGAAAAAAAATACATCTCCCCACCTAAAAATTCAAGCAATTATCCCGCAAATTCTCCCTGTGCCAACGTGTTATATATTGCTGTAATCGAGAAAGAGAGGAGAATGCATTGAGCCATAAAGTTAAAATTGCTATCTTTGGTCCTTCCACACTTTCCAGTTCCCCTAAATGCTTCAGCTCATCTTGAACGGACTGTTCCACTCTACTTCGCTCAACCAGAAAGGTTCCAGTATAACGAAGATATATTTTCATTATTATTAGACTATTATACCCTTTTATAATCACCTCAACTCATTGATATTTCAAAAACATTAAAACCAGCATATTTTTATAAACCAATATTTCTCAAACAACAAAACATATCGCATTTATTCTTAAAGGAAAATCATACTTTTATATTCAAAATTAAAAAAGGTTCCTCTGAAATAGCATGATATAACTAGGAACGGAACAGGAATGACTTGCATAACAGAAAATGAGAAATTGTCCAACCACTCAGACTACTTCATGGTGTAGCGGCAACCATTGTTGGCTGTCATCCAGGAGTTTTGTGATTAATTCCTGGCTCTGCCAAGAAATCTCATTCTAGTCGGAAGCCTGGAACGGGGCACACTCAGCCTTGTGAGGTCCAACTTATAAGAAAATGGTTCGATTCCAACCTCAGCCATTCTAAAAGTGGTTTTCTGCGGTTTCCTACTTCTACTCTATGCTAATGCTAGGAACGTTCCTAACTAAAGATGCATTCTAGTTTGGGTACTCTAACCGCTAGCACAGTGTCTGTCATAAATAAAATTCTCATTTAATAATAATAATAATAATAATAATAATCTAAGCGGTTATCCTGAATCAACCCATTAAATATATTTTACCACTCCGACTTTCCCTCTCAGGCCACCCCCTCATCCTTTCAGTATAGCTAATACATACTGAACCCTTGCAAAGAAGCTTATGAGACTCAGTTTCGGGGGGTGTAACAGTCCATATCGTAAGTTGTTGTTAAAGCGCTTCATTAACATGCAGGGTAACATATAACAAAATAACATGCAGGAAAAAGTGAAGCCAGGGTTAAAACAAATGAATTTAATAACAAATCACCTAACTAATACAAAGAATTAACAAAACAAAACTCCCATAAGACTCCCATTTAATAATAAAATATGCCAAATCTAGGCCAAATCTCTGGAGAGATTAATACACGGACTAAGTGTCCCAAAGAAAAATCAACAATAGTGACAATGTATGCGCGTGTGCCGTTCTGCATGCTTCACGATGTATACAATCGAATGCATGATTCGTCATCATCCAGAATAAACATTCAGACGACGAATCCACATTGCTTAGAGCTAGACAGACGCGGGGAACAACTATACAACACTTAAAACTAAACCGACACTTCCTATACTTAAAATATACAACACAATAATTTCCGCATGAAACTGGAATCAAACTTGCCGTAGCAAAAACATTACTGCCTAAAAACTTAGGACTTCTCACACAAATCAACACAAGTAAGTTAACACGTGACCAATAAAAAAATACACATATGACCGCCGTCAAATTTACAAGTACCCTACCACTACACCACACAGGTGTGACATACTAAATATTACATGAATTGAGTCATAAACACATCACTAGGCTCAAAGCCAACATTTACATTATTAACACAAATATTCTATCCATACAACATGCAGTAATCCGTCACACACATGGCGAGCTCCCCAATTAATTATGGTTCAAAAATAACCATCACAATGAACAGGTTTGCTACATGAAAGCTTAAAGGGGCCAGTCGGAACAACAGGACTGCCTAACAAGATAAGTCACCAGGCGAGACGGGCGATTTGTGGAAATCTGCATATCTGTCAACCCACGTGTCGCCATGACCTCGACCTCCCAGGCCGGGATCGAATCTCGAAGAAACGTGCCCCAAAGCACAAAATACGTGTGTGTGTCAGAACAAAATATCCCGGCATTTCCACTAGGAAATCCAAGAATCAGCATAATGGAAAAGGAACAGCGGTCTCCCTAGAGCACCCTGCCTTTCCATCAAAATACAACAACAAAAACATAAGGGCGGTAGGACCTCTACCCCTCATCACGTAGAATCAACACACACACCTGACACAGTAACACACACAGAATCACACGTATGGGTTTGACAGACCCTGAAATAAAAAGACATAAATATTTTCCACTTGCTGGCACCATCGTTCTACGCCGTGACTAATTAACCTGAAAAGGACTCAAAAAAATCTATCAAATTAGAACTAAGGTGTTCTACAATTACATCTTATATTGTTGCACTTGGCAACCCTAATATGAATAATAACCTGTTCAGCAAACATCTTACAGAAATTACCTCCCTTTCCTATCACAAATATGAACTTTAATAAAGCACCACTTATCGAATGTAACGGGTTTCGCATTTGCATGGATAAAAATCACGTACACGCGCCGTGCACATTGAATATGACTCCAAAGAAAAATAAATATACAACAAACACTTTAGCCACGCGCCAACGTACATTTAAAACAATTAGTGCCGGTACAAAAAAAAACACTCTAAAACAAGAAAAAGAAAAATGAACTATTTACAAAAGTTCCCCCGCCAATCTAACTACATAATTGAATAATCAATTGTTGTACATCACCGTCTCAGCTTGCAGAACATTATGACATCCATCTCAGCCCATTTTCCCTATGGAAAAGTTAGCACTCCATAGTCGTCTTCGTTGAAGCGTCGGACATCATCCCAGCTCCTGACCACACGTTGAAAATCTTGATGTAGTCCCTTGGAAGAAAAGTTCAATGATATTATAATTTGACCTGGCTATAATCGCTTGTGGGTTACTAAATTTGCCCACAAATAGTCCTATGCGATTAATTACGAAGACTTTCCCTAAATATCGCTCACACACGCGCAATACACACATGAAAAAAATACACTTAAAAATTTACAGGAAATACACACTTCGAGTCCATCGCCACTGGCTCGACAAAACAAGTTTAAAGCCTGACTGACTCACAGTCGCTATCTCGCTCGGTAATCCCTACTCTGCTCTGCATGACCTTCGCTCGGGTGAGCGCTAATTAGAACGTTTACAAGTCTTGCCCCTAAGAGCTGAAAATAGTTGTCTTTAAGATAATATTACAAGTTTCAAATCATCACGCACACAGGCGTGAATTTAGTTCACCAAGCTCACAAAGTAATTGACTTCAAATAATTAAGAGCGTTAAAATTTGCTACGCAAACTAGCGTGAATTTAGCTCATCAGAGCTCACAAATAAAATAACTTCGAATTTATCAGAGCGTTAAAATCGTTACTCAAACGGGCGTGAAGTTAGCTCACAGAGCTCACGAACAGAAAGACATCGAACAGCGTCTCGTCGAACAATTTATTAGAAACTGACAGGGTACGGAAGAGTGGGGTGGATTTAGAAAAAAATTCCAGATTTTTCATCTCACACAGATGGGACTAGTGTCAATCTTCTTCAAATAAATCAAACGTCTCTTCGCACTCGTGCGGAGATAATTCCGATCGGCGGTTCTTTACATAATCAATTCCGCGCGCTTTTTACCACTGACGCCATCCATCGCGTGATATTGGCGTGGTCTCTCCTGATTGGTTGATTCAATCGTAGGTCGGTTGTAAGTAACTCGTGACCATCCCTTTATGATTCCAATTCTGGTGCAAGTTGTTACACAATTTGGCCTTGAACTCAGCTTACCAGGCCGTTCTTCAAGAATAGCTACAAGCTCTACCTCTGTGGCAATCATTGCGACACGCTACCTTGCCTTTATCCTCATCAACTTCCACAAGTACTGCCTTGGCTGCAGTAATAATAATAATAAATTATGAATACTTATTTATCGTAGATCAATAAGGGTTCAATACATACATACATGATTATCGATCAATTAAATCAATAATTACCAAACAATTATAATAATATTGAGTACTTGTGCACTTTTGGCACAAATCTAAAATCAAATGAACCATGTCAAAATAGAGAATAATACACAATTTAATTTAAATCCTTGCTCAACTTTGTAAAATTATAAGTTCGCAATATCTCGGCTCGATGACCTAGTATATAGTTAGGTCCTTTGGCAAAATCGAAAGCGATGATAAATAAATATTACATAAATAATTAAATAAATAAAGAAGTTAAAACACAACATTTGGAAATTGTGCATTTAGGCTCTTTAACAAAATTTAGAAAAATAAATAGTTCATGGCAAGGAGGGCATTGCACCCATTAATAGGAATCCACACACTGTAACGTGTTTTTCGAGGGTATTTTACGCCACTGACATAAGTCAGTAGGAAGCCATTCTATATTTATTTACGCGGCAAATTGTTCAGCCAAGAGAAGTTTTCATGTCACTTATTATTATTATTATTATTAACTTATTATTATTATTAAGGTAATTTTGGAGATTTTTTTTATAAGAGTATAAAGTATACAGATAGGTTTTCAATGTTATAGAAAACTCTATGAAGCGATTTATTACGAACAACATTATCGTAGAAAATTATATGATTACGAAATTTTACGGAGTTTTGTCAGTTAGGGTATTGAGAGAGATGAGTCACTGGGAATTCGGCTACAGGCTTAATCTTGTCGAGTAGCGTGACGCAAGCGGGGTTGCTGCTTCAAGAAAAGGCGAAATGGCCTGGACCGGTAATCGACATCATCCTCGCGCCGAGTGTATTGACCCTGAGGAGGAGAGTAGCGCGTGGTGGCTCAGCCAATCAGTGGAGAGCGGGCGAGAAGAAGACGGCACCAGAGAGGGGATGCGACGAGTGCATATATGGTTTGCGCGCCAAGGAGGCAGGGCGATTATCTTTGTAAAACTTGACCGTTGTGGTTGCTCGTGTGGTTGGTTCCGGTGTGACCGGACCATAAGTTAACATATCTACAAGTATATCTCTTCAACCAAGGAAGAAGATGACGACCTCCAGAAGGCTGTGGGAAGCTCTCTTCAACATCCATTACGAGGGAAATGCGACGGCAATTTCCAATGGTAAGCGCGAATGACTCAGAACTACGTAATCTCTCGTCTCTTTGTTTCATATTCAGTATTTCAGTAACTTCATAGCTTGCGAATAAGAGTAAAATCAGTAATTCATCCGACTCCGTTTTCACGTAATTCTCTAGCGGTAATATTCAAATCGCAACGCTCCAATTTAAATTTAAACTTATTATTATTATTATTATTATTAATTTTGCCATACTTGTTTTATATAATAAATTCATTTCTTTTAACCATGCAATCTTTGCTTTCAGTAGGTAGCATTAGATATAGACCAAATTCCTTCTCCTGATACAATTGTTAGTTGGGTTAATGAAAAGAAGCTTCTAGTTTAACGTGACCGTTAATCTCGAGATCATGAGCCACGGGACCTCCTTTTTACGTGGAATCCGAACCACAGGACATGGCATTTCACTTCGAAAATCTCACATGCATTGACCGGGAATCGAGGTTAATGATCAAATCATACCACGATCTGAGTGAAAAGATTCTTGAAGGTGTTCTACCAGAGCTAGGTGTTGTTAAATATAAATTTAGATTTCAACATAGCGTTGAGGTCTTGGCGCCCATTAATACAACATATCTTAGTCAGAGTAAATATTTCAAAGTGCAAGGCAGGGCTAGTAAAAGCGTTACACTTGTCACGCAACAGTGAGGGTAGTAGAAGACGTTTCACTTGTCACCCAACGTAGAGAAACCAATACAACACGACACCCACCGATTGTTGGTTCGAGAGTAATCGATAAAATCCGAGCAGCAAGGTGTAATTTGTTTTCAAAATATGTACTCGTTAGGATCCTTCCGGGCAATCTACTATCGTGGTGAACATCCCCATGTTCTAGGCTGTGTGTAGAATTGGCCTGATTACATGTGTAATTATAGTGTTTGTTACAGTGTTTATATTTGAAACTGAGGCTTGGTTTGGAAGTGATGCGACATTGGTCTTATCTTTCAGGTCATCATGACACTTTATCGGGAATGGAAGTCGGAAACCTTCACTGGTTATTTTGCATCCTAAGTAGCAAAAATATGTTAACGAATTATATCATAACGCACATTTGTGACAAATCAGGTAAAACTTAAGAACATTCTCCCTAAACCATGGAGAAGAAGTTCAAAAAGTATGGCACATCGCACCAATGGCAGTTTTGAAGTGTTACAAACCTTCCATACAAACATGAAACACAGGAGAATAACAGTTAAAATATGGAGATAAATTGTATGTGCCTCTTTATTAAAATATCCAATATTTATAGCACGTGCAAGCGGGAAATGAATGCAGAAGTTGAGAGGGTGAGAGAAAGGAACCAGATACAGCGTTATATTCTCCTCACGCCGCACCCAAACAACGTCTCTCGCAATGAAGGTAGCCCACACTGTGGAGCTGTTTTAACACTCCAAATTGGATCCATCAAAGGGAGCCATCACTCACATATGAAGGGAAAGAGTGGATTTTTTTTTGATAAAACGTGTCACAAAACGATGGAGTTTCAAATGAATAATTATTTAGACAAAGGGAAAACGATTTACACGTTTCTTAATAAAACATAATGGTTGTCCCAGAAGACGCGGTTTCAAGCGTAAATTACCCGTTTATGCTATGCCTACTTTATAACACAACGTTGAATGTTTGTTTCATTTAATTAAACGAAATGTTATGTTTTTCAGCAGGTCAACATGTTTGTATCCATTTGTAATGGGTGGTTTCCCAATCCAGAAAAAGAAATTGCATGAGAATAATAAATGCACTTGGATGACCAGTTTTGATCGTCAAGCGATCATCAGATCCTTTACACTTAATCTATTAAATCAGGCCACGCCAACGCGAGCACATAGGGCTTGTGCCCCCCAGTGCCGCACCGAGCAGCACCGGTGCCTTTCCCCTCCCTTCCCTCTTTTCACCCCGTGCAGTGGCGGAAGCACAGTCAGACTTGGATGATGAGCAATGGATCGCTGACCTCGCTTTCATGAAAGACATCACGGGGTATTTAAATGATTTAAATAACTCGTTGCAAGGCAAAGATAAATCAATCAGTACTCTGTGTGACCGTATTGAATGGTTCAAACTGCAGCTTGTGATTTTTATAGGTCAGCTTCAAGAAGGAAATTGGGACAATTTTCCCTCTATAAAATCCTTCAATTTAAGTATTTATGAACACATCAGTGAGTATACAAAAGCGTTACAGTCATTGCATAAAGAATTTGAAGATAGGTTTGAAGAAATAAAACAAGTAAAACCGGCACTAAAAGTTTTTATGGCACTTTTTTCGGTGCTCCAAGACGATGCCCTATCAAGTCTCTAAGTTGAGCTGATAAAACTACAGTGCGATTCAATTTTGACAGACCGCTATTACCATTTCAAAGGTGATTTGATTTCATTTCATAAAGGCGTTGAGGAACAAGAATTCCCGACGATTCATATCCTTGCCCTTAAATTTGTTGCTATGTTTGGAACAACATTTCTTTGTGAACAAAATATGTTTTCAATTATGAATATTAAACAAAACCAAAACAAGGTCAAGTTTGTCTGATGCTTCCTTGGAAGCTATACTTCGGATTGCAAATGCCTAAATGATTGTTCCAAATATCAGAAAATTAGTGGCTTCAAAGCGATGCCAAAGATAAACAAAGAATGTTGAAAATTAGTGCAAAATCAGGAATGCAATAAAAGTAATATTTATGTCTGTACACCAAATTGGTATTAATATTATTATTATTAATATTATTATTCGTTTTCATCACTCCATGTGAGATCTGTGCTGGACAAAACGGAGGCAGACAGGTTTTTCTCCGGGTACTCCGGTTTTCCCTGTCAACATTTCATTCCAGCAACACTCTCCACTATCATTTCATTTCATCTGTCATTCATTTAATCATTGCCCCAGAGGAGTGCGTCAGGCCTCGGCAGCCGGCACAGTTCATATCCTCGCCGCTAGATGGGGGCTTCATTCATTCCATTCCTGACCCGGTCGGAGACTGGAAGCAGGCTGTGGATTTTCATTCGTTTTCATACTGGTACGCAGCCCGACGCGCACTAATTTGCCCGGCCCCATTCACCAAACTACAACAACACGACTCTCGTTTCGCTATGCGCTGCCACTACACGTCCCTCTCCTACAGCAGAGCACCTGTGCTTTTGCCGGTGCCGGCCAGTGCTCGCGAAGCGCTGCCACTACACGTCCCTCTCCTACAGCAGAGCACCTGTGCTTTTGCCGGTGCCGGCCAGTGCTCGCGAAGCGCTGCCACTACACGTCCCTCTCCTACAGCAGAGCACCTGTGCTTTTGCCGGTGCCGGCCAGTGCTCGCGAAGCGCTGCCACTACACGTTCCTCTCCTACAGCAGAGCACCTGTGCTTTTGCCGGTGCCGGCCAGTGCTCCCGAAGCGCTGCCACTACACGTCCCTCTCCTACAGCAGAGCACCTGTGCTTTTGCCGGTGCCGGTGAGTGCTCACGAAGTGCAGCCACTACACGTTCCTCTCCTACAGCAGAGCACCTGTGCTTTTGCCGGTGCCGGCCAGTGCTCGCGAAGCGCTGCCACTACACGTCCCTCTCCTACAGCAGAGCACCTGTGCTTTTGCCGGTGCCGGCCAATGCTCGCGAAGCGCTGCCACTACACGTCCCTCTCCTACAGCAGAGCACCTGTGCTTTTGCCGGTGCCGGCCAGTGCTCGCGAAGCGCTGCCACTACACGTTCCTCTCCTACAGCAGAGCACCTGTGCTTTTGCCGGTGCCGGCCGGTGCTCGCGAAGCACCTGAATTGGCGTGGCCTGTATTAAATCTATGTCTTCAAGTATGGGTTAGGATATGAACAATATTTATATACTTATTTAGTTGCAATTGTAATTAAACTAGTATAACTAGTCAAGATATGTGAATTGTTTGTTGAGATACGAATAGTGTAGGTCAGAGGCTTCTAAGCTATGGCCCGTGGGCCAACAACGGCCCGTGAGCACCACTAATCCAACCCGCAATAGTCTATGTAAGTAAATCATACAAAATAATAATCGGATGAACTTAGCTAGCGAACAATTAAAAACAAAATAAAATACATACATTTTGTATGGCATTTATCCTAAAAACTTCCAATAAGTGACATACAAATGTCATTCACATAATAAAATTGAACATTACAATTATAATTGAGATTTATGTAGCTGTAACTTTCCACTGACAATTGTTTGCAAATTATCAGCAACGACATCAAATGTTTATCAGTTAATTTGAATCTGTAAATAATTTTTGTATATTCCAAGCTTTTCACACTGATGGAGTGCCGAAAGTGGAAGAAATGGCACGAGCAATATGAGGGGATCTCACGCCCTATGCCATAGATATCTCACTCGTCGGATAGCCCCAAAATGAAAGTTTGCTCATAGTTAAAAACTACAGATATTGGTATGGTGAGCTAGCTGGGTCTTGGCCCTTAGTACTTGGGTGGTGGAGTCAGTGCGGCCGTTAGGCTATAACGTTTGGAGACCCCTGGTGTAGGTGATTATTTGTGCTAGTTTAATTACTAACTTACTGCAACTAAATAAATGTATAGGGTATATTGCAAATACCATCACCAATACATGTAGACATAGGTTTAATAGCCTAAGTGTAAGGGATTTGATGATGATCGCTTGGCTGGCTGCGTGGCTCAGCGGTAACATTCTCGCCTGCTATGCCCTCGATTGGAGGATCGAATCCTGGCGCAACCAGTTGCCATATGAGGGTGCGCAAATGCGAGGGAGCCGTGTCAGTAGATTTAATGTCACTCTTCGGGGAGAAATTCCGGCACCCCGGCGTCTCTCAAAGCCTCAGTTGTTAAAAGGAAATAAAACCAATAACATTAGTTACATTATGATGATCGGTTGACGACCGAAACTGGCCATCGAAGTGTATTTATTAATAGCATGTATTTTTCTCAGGATTAGGGAACCACCCATTACAATTGGGCATAACCGTATTGTCCAACTGGAAGATATTAGATTTGGGTCACTAAGGAAACACTGAAAGAAATGGCTTCCAGCACGATAATGTTCATTTAATTAAATTGAGGAATTCTAACGGTAACGCTATTCTATCAAAATAGTAACGAATAGCGAAACAGCTTGTTACATCTATTTTAGTCGTAGGCCGATATAATCAAAATGTTTGCTTTCGAATTCTTTTTTTTTTTCACAATCCTTCCTTAGGCACACTTAAATAATCTGCAGAATAG
The DNA here is from genome assembly GCA_946902985.2 of Meconema thalassinum. NCBI lineage: Eukaryota > Metazoa > Arthropoda > Insecta > Orthoptera > Tettigoniidae > Meconema > Meconema thalassinum. Next base: position 1,160,610,071 of record OX336389.2, read on the forward strand.
ACCTGATAATTTAGTGAAAACCCACGGAAGAGGGAAATACATTTTCTGTAAAAATAATCTGTAAGATAAGATTTATTTATGACTGCATGATAAAAGGTTCTATGATGCTCACTCTGGTCGCTGTGCAATTCCACCTCTTCCGTTAATCAAGCCGCAGGCACTCCCTACTTTTGTAGCAAACCAAAGTAATATAGCCATTTATATGGCAATGTTCTTGCTTTCTCATTGCTAGAATCCACTATCTCTCTCTTAAATGAGATTAACTGTAGATTTGGGGACGAAACCACAAAATAATTTAATTCTAACGGTAAACGTATTGCTGAATTACTCACAATCCTAACGGTAACGCGGTTACTTTCGTTAGAGACTGACTGTAACTGCGTTTTTATTTTCTCAAGTAACTGTAAGTAACTTAGCCAACCTTGTATTCAAATCTTACCCCATATCAAAAACAAGTAGTTCCGTGTAGAACTAAATCCTATTTTCATATATCCTACTTATGTTAATTGCCTCTATCAACATACAAAATTTCAGTTTGATTGTAATTGATCCGTAGATATTGAGAACATCTTATATTTCGGATGGTTGCCATGTTGGATTTTTATATATGTAGATCTTAGAGTTATGTACTCTTACTTGAAGATTATTGTGTAGGTGTAGTATTGGAACTTCAATCGCATGATTAGTACACAAGAAGTAAAAATGAGATTTTAAATTTCGCACAGCTGCCATCTTCTGGTTATGAAAACAATGGAAATAAATTATATGCCAATGGATCAACATTTGTATAGCCTAAGCCTTTACCGTACCGAGTTTCACTGCACTCGGATGGTTGAATCGCGAGAAACGTCCATTTAAATATTTATACATCGCGTTGCCACCATGTTGGATTAGTGCTCACCAGGTTATTGGAAGTCCTATATGTGAACTTATGTGCATAACCTCTATGAACATAAAGAATTGCTGTAAAATATTCTTAGATATTGAGAAACTTCTAAATATTTCTGATGGTCGCCATGTTGGATTGTTTTATGTATAGGCCATAGAGTTATGTACCATTAAAGGAAAATTATTCCGTAGGTTCATTATTCAATCTTTCACTTCGATCGCATGATTACGACACAAGAAATTAAAGCTTAATTTTAAAATTCCGCACAGCCGCCATCTTGAGGTTATGTAAACAATTGAACTAAATTAGATGCCACTGCATTTTAATATGTATAAACATTCACTCCGCTCAGATGGTTAAATCGCGAGAAAAGCCTATTAAAATGTTTCAACTTCGCTTGGCCGCCATGTTCATTTTGTACCCTACAGGTTTTCGAAACTTACAAATATAAAATTGTAGTAGTGCCCTGTATCACCGTACAAAATTTCAAGGTGATATCATAAATAGTTAAATATTTCGCACGGCCGCCATCTTGTGGTTATGTAAACAATTGAACTAAATAAGAACTCAGTGTATTACAATGTGTATGAGCCGTTGCTGTACCAATTTTCATTGCGTTTGGATGGTTAAATCACGAGAAAATTATATTTAAAAGTCTCAACTTCGCTTGGCCGCCATGTGAGTTTTGTAGTTACCAGGGTTTTGAAAGTCTCCTAGGTGAACTTGTAGAAGGGCCCTATATCACCGTACAAAATTTCAGGGAGATATCAGTAATAGTTTCGGAGATATTGAATGATGGTGAAATATTTCGAACAGCCGCTTTGTTGGAATGGTGAGACGCAATAAAATTTGAAGGCCACGCTCGGGGTCGGCCAAAATGTTGCTATGACCTTACCGAGTTTCATTGAAATCGCCCCCAGCCGTTTAAAAGTTATTAGGGGGGGCACACACACATATACAGACACACACACATACGCACGCGCACACACACACACACACACACGGACAAAATGTGATCTCATAAGCCTATTTTTTTTTCATAAAATGAAAATAGGCTAATAATGGCGTTATCATTCAAGGACTGGAAATATACCGGTAGTGCAATATAAACCATTCACTTATATATTGAACCCTTTATCCTCTGATGGATAAATGATTCGATGTTTTATTTCTTCAATTAATTAATATTTCCACCAGCGTCATGAAATAGCCAGACGAAGATGAGGAAACCTCAAGCATTTGTTGGAGACAGTGGGAACATACCTGCAGCAGTTTGACAAAAGGCCAAATACTTTAGCATTGTGAAAAGAAAGACCCTAGCTATGTTTCAGAAGGACAGGTGGTGGCTACCTCAAAATAGAAGGGACGCGTGGTGAGACACGCTTATGGCATGTGCATTGTACTATTCGCGCCTAGAAAAAATATAATGCAGTAACGTGAGTGGCTGATGGGACTACTGGACACTCCTACGAGGCCGAGGTCTGATAAAAACCGCGAAGTTATTGAAAAAGTGGAGCCAATGAGAGATGAATGCTTACGAACGCGCCAAGTCTTGCTTGGGCACGCGAAAGCTAGCATTAACGCGGGAGATCGGCTAGACAACAACTCTACGATCGATTCTAGGATTAATGGGCATATTCTTGACCTGCGCAATTTTACGAGTTCAGTGATATTTGTTTCATTCCTGTACCACTATTATTTTGAGAAATTTTTATATAATTTCCCCCTCTATCGATACCTAGGGCCAGTTCATTTATAAGTGGCGTGAAGAGCCAAGACATTGCTATTATATTGTGTGTGTCGGAAGACACAGGCTATTACTTTTGTGCGTCTGAGGACGGAGGTCATTATTATCATTACATTTTGTGCGTCTTAGGACGTAGGCACTTGTACTTTGCGTGTCATGAGGACACAGATTTTTATCAATACAAATCTGTTAAATTCAGTGTGATAGATAGTCACAGTACTATTTTGGTAGGGACAGTATCATCGACAATTCGCCAACAGACTGTTCTGGGGAATTAAGTACCTAAAACGGCGAATTTAGTAAACAGATATCGAGTGTGAATTAACTTTTTGCATCAGCACGAGAGATGACATCGCTTATCCTGGAAGAAGTTTGGAACTGTCAACACTCCATCGAGATGTTTGAGATGAGCTAAGCAGAATTTAAATAGGGAGATGGCTGCAGATGTTCGTTGACGGTGACTGGCAGAGGATGAGTACATGAATAATATTCTTATTATCTGACAAATTAACTTATGGTATATGGGACATATTTTATTTGTAAATATCTTGCCTGTGTTGATTAACTTAGTGTATTTAGTTTTGGTCTGACACACCTTTTGCATGGAAACAGCTCGCACATATTTTATCAGTCGTAAGTTCTTGTTTGTTGTTTTAATTAACGTAGCTATGTGGACGACCGTGTTCGCATATGTTTACGTAGTGCGATTAAGAAGCGTCTCTCGGTGATATGTTGTGTTTCAGAGGTAGGACTGAATTAGTATAATCATGCAGTAGATTGGAGGGTAAAATAATCTTGTAATGTTTATTATTGATCAGATTCAATGAGTTTATTGCCGTTGGAGCAATGTGAATTGTGGCGAGGAGCAGTCAGCTCTACCGAAGGTTTTAATATTTTTTAAAATAGTTTGTGAGGATCTGATTCAGCCGACCTGTGTGAAAATGTTATGTCATTCCCAGCAGTGTGTGTGTGTGTGTATTTTATTGGTCATTACAAGCGGCAATTTCAGCGTAGACTGATTTCTGTCAGCTTGGTGCCAAGTCCATATGGTTACCTTGCGAGGACATATGTGGCTATATCGATTAAGGTCTTACCATATGTTTATGTGGTTGAGATTTGTTGCTGTTGATTCTACAAGATAACGGTCAGTTGTTCAAGCTATTTTTACACACTGGGGCTGGACGATGACCAGAGTTGAGGAAGGGGGAAGTTGTTTCACAAGGCGGGCTGAAAGGATTGCATCAAGGTCATTAGGGGAGTGCTTGTTGGCTCCGTATTATTACTTGAAATTCAGAATAAGAACTGATCAATGGTAAAAATTGTTTAAATAAATGGGAGTTGCCTACGAATCACTATAATCTCCGAAGCGTTAGCTTAACGTGCATTTTTATTCATATAAAGTAATCTCAGCCGGTGAGGCTTTTGTTGTTGTTGGTTACATTCCATGTTTATGTTCTGTATTAGTGACCCGTGTAGTCACGTGCGATGCTGTCTTTTCCTTGTTTGTGTATTGAGCAATTGGCCGGGTTGGCAGCTCATTTGTCAGATGCGTCATTGCATTGAAGGAGGGTCTCGAGGGAGATTCCTGTAAATATTAGATTTTAGATTGTGTGTCAGCATTAAATTTGAAGGGTTTTATTAGTGTTGTGTCCCATATCCGTAAACGTTGATTTACGAGATGATTGTTCGTAAGCGTCGTGGCTGTTACCCGATGTAAACGAACAGTCATCCTAGTACTCATTCCTCGTAGTTAGTCATTACGCGTACATAAAATCCAATGCAAGTTAGTGGAACTTGGATCCACATTTTTTATAAGGGGGAGATCCGTCTGACTCCTCAACTTTTGATAAATATTACTGTCGTGGGAAGATTCAGGGAGGAAATTTATTATTGTTGTTGTCTATATTCATTTTATTTGCACTAATAGTCATTAAATTATGTTATTTTTACGTCTTGTCACTTCCTTTCTTAATTATAGTTTTAATCCTATGACCCTTACCTCAGTAGAGCATGTTGTTTGGCGAACGTAAACATCACACTATGAACTGAGCGCGACCCCTTGATCAAGATTCTTGCTTATAAACACTGCCATACTAAAGGGTTCAATGTGTAGAGTTAAAGTAGTCATAGGATGATTTGTTTGTGGGTGATCTTATAATAGGGACTTGGTCTAGGCCATTGTAACTTAAACATTGGGCAGTATATCACATGCGAGTCCTGCATCAGGTGTTGTGCCACTACAATACCTGCCTAATTTACCCCATTTTAATTCATGATGATGATGATGATTGAGTCTTCAGTCTTATGACTGGTTTGATGCAGCCCTCCATGCCTCCCTGTCCTTAGCTAATCGCTTCATCTCAACATAGCTACCACACCCTTCATCCGAGGCAATCTGTTTAACATATTCTAACCTTGGTCTACCCCTACAGTTCTTGCCCTCGACCCTTCCTTCCATTACTAAGCTTGCTATTCCTGGGTGTCTTAGTATGTGTCCTACTAACCTATCTCTTCTCTTCATTAGCAGTCGCCAGAAACATCTCTCCTCTCCCACTCGTCTTAATACCTCTTCGTTTGTAACCCTATCTACCCATCTGATCTTCATCATTCTCCTGTAACACCACATTTCAAAAGCTTCAATTCTCCTCTTTTCTGCTGCACCAATGGTCCAAGTTTCACTTCCATATAGCGCCACGCTCCAGACAAAGGCTTTCAAAAATGACTTCCTAATACCTAAATCTATATTCGATGTCATACATACATTTCAAAAATATTTTTCTTGTTCATGTATTTGGCAGATGGTTTTTAAGGTGAAGATATAGCCTTCCTAAGCCAGCAGCTAATAATAAATATGAAGTATCATTGTCTGATTTTGTACAGGGTGGTCAAAAATAAAAATAATAAAAATATATACATTCCTGAAGAGTTAGGCACACTTATATTGCACCTTTGTGGTCAATGAACTTTCATTTATTGCTAGCATGTAAAGTACATGCTACTTGACAAAATGACTGGATTACTTTTAATATAATAATTATGTTGAGCTGTTTAGAAATCTCAGACAAGTGACTTTAATGGACATCACTAAAATTGGAACCAAGAAAATTTGAATTTGATACCGATGTTGGCAACATTTTGAGCACAGTCCTGCAATCCTTTATTAACGGTCACTCTCGATGATATTCATAATTTTTTCCGCTGATTTTTAGGGTAGGAATTGAGGACTCTCGTTACAATCATTAACCTTCTTCCTTAATGTTTAGCCTGACACCAATTGAGATAGGCAGTTTGTTTGAGATAACTCAAGTGAAAAAGATGTTTTGAATTCCATGAACACACCAACTCTAAATTTCCATGTTTATGGCCTCAAAACAGTTGACTGAAACATTTCTTGGTGAAATATTTGCTGTTCTTTAGATTGCGTAACAAATTCTGTCGACTTGGATGTGTTGCTTGTAAGAGGTCTTCTTTGTAATTGATGCGGACAAGGAAGGAGGAAAGAGTGAAGCAGACGAGAAGGCTAATTCACTTAACGAACGAGCTCTAATTTTCAAACGATTCCGTGATTTAAATTCAATTCCAAGGCGAAAAGGTTTTATATTACACTGCAAAGACTCCAAAGTTTTCATTTGCCTCTGCTCTCCATCAACAGGAATATTAGTTAGAAGAGAACCCATCCTACCAGAACATCTTTATTGGAAATGGAAACACTTGTGTAATATAACTGGAATACCTACAGTTAAACATCATCTAAAAGTTGATGTCATTACTGAAAGGGATAATTACACGAGACTCAATTATTTCTTATTATTTCTGCTTCAATGAACCTGGAGATGAGATGGGATGAACTTCTATGTGGCAGGTGGATTTTACGGATAATTCTCATGAAACGAATTAATAAGAGAGGAAATGAGTAAAGGTGAATGAAAATGGGTAAAGAGTTGGAATGAAGTGTCCATGGCCTATTTGAACTTGACGTTTTCCAGGAGATCCATTGTAGAATTGCCAAAGCTTAACAATGGAATCGATTTTCATGAGTCATAACCTCACCCTCACCACAAAAATAAGACTCCTCAAATGCTATGTATTCTCAGTGCTTCTGTATGGCGTAGAATCTTGGACCTTGTAGGAAGAAACTAATTGAAAACTCCACGCGTTTGAACTATGGTTATACAGAAGGATTCTAAAGATACCAGGAACTCATATGACTACCAACCCAGAAGTATTACGAAAGATGAATACAACCCAAGAAATCGTTAATATTGTTAAATGCCGTAAACTTCAATACCTGGTTCACATAATGAGGAACACAGGCAGATACGAACTACTGCAATGCATTTTAAAAGGAAAAATAGACGAAATACGAGCCCCAGGACGAAGAAGAATTTTCTGGCTTGCCAACCACAGAGTATGGTTCGGAAATACATCCACCCAATTGTTCCGGATAGCGACCAATAAAGACACCATAGCCAGAATGATCGCCAACGTTCGAAGCGGACAGGCACCCTGGGAAGAAGAAGAAGAAACGATTAGTTCCTTGAATAATTAAATAGCCTATTTTGATATATCCTACTGCTCTCACATAGGACATGCGAAATGAAAACCAGCTTTTAAAAAACTGCACAGCCTCCATATTTAAGTTCTCATAAAATTCCAAAAAATTAGATATCAGTATTGTACAGCCTCCCAGGGGTATGCACCCCTTGGAGTCCATCCCCCCGGCATCTGGCTAAATCCCCTAAATGGCAACCCTTGGAAAGCCGGCCCAACATCCATAAAACTTAGCAGGGACAGCTTGCCACTCTAAAAGCAGCCCAGTCCTTGCGCAATGGTCACACATACCTACATACTAGTAACTGGGCCAACACATTGCTGACAACATAGCGCCAGAGAGTATAAGAAGGCATCCTAATGAGGTCAAAGGATCTCTCCATTGTCAGTGCTTCATCGAGACAGCCCGAGGCTACGCTGGTGTCAACCGAGGTGAGTCAGTCAATCGTGTTCAGAGTTCCTACTTATGTAACCTGTGACCCACAACTTGTATTACATTGTGAACATAATTTCATTCCCTACAAGGGACTCACACTCAGAATCACAGACCAATAAATACTTGGTCAACATATCACACTAGCATTACTGTTTATACGACTTTTTACATCCCAACGCCCTTCCTTACTCCCGTCACGGTAAGACGTGACAGACGGTAGCCCAATAGCGCTAACTCAGGTACCTTTGTGTTCCCCGAGCCGGCTCGGCTGCCAACAAGCAGCGCGTGCCACTCGGCTGATACGAACAGAGTCAGTTACATAATAAGCAGTCAGCTGAGCGACTAGCACGGTGACCCTTTACAGTGGGTCCCGTCCCTTCAAACACTACTACATTATTTATAGGAACGCCCCCTAGTTCCTAGCACACCACAACACTCTACACTGGTCAGCTTACCCTGACAAGGGAAGCTACCCTTTTAGGCACCACCTTATAAATTAGTACAACAACTCTCCCTTTTAGATCCACCCCCAAATAAGGGATCTAAAACAGTATATTAAGGATTGTACCGTCCCAAGTTTCACAGTACTCGGATGAAAAGTCGCGAAAAATTTCGTGTCGCCGCCATGTTGGTTTTGTGCTTACCAGTCTATAGAGTTATGTACCATTATTGCGTAGGTTCATTATTCAAACATTCACTTCTATCCCATGATTACGACACGAAATAAGAACTTTATTTTAAAATTTCGCACAGCTACCATCCTAAGGTTGTCAAAACGATTGAGTTTAATTGGATTTCAGCAGAGTAAATGTTATAAGAACCGTTACCGTACCAAGTTTCACTGCGCTCGGATGATTAAATCGTGAATAAATGTCATTTAAATGTTTAAATTTCCTTTGGCCACCATGTTAACTTTGTACTCACCAGGTTATTGAATGAACCATATGAACTTATGTTTATAGCCTCTATCAACATACAAAATACCAGTTTGATTGCTGTAATAGATTCGTAGATATTGAGAGCCGTCTAAATATTTGGTATGGCTGCCATGTTCGATTGTTATATGTTTAGGCCATAGAGTTATGTACCATTAGATGAACATTATTGCGTAGGTTCATTATTCAAACTTTGACTTTGATCGCATGATTAGGACAGAAAAAATTAAAACTTAATTTTAAATATTACACAGCCACTATCTTGAGGTCATGTAAACAATTGAACAGAATTAGATGTCAGTGCATTACAATGTGTATAAACATTTCCAGTTCCAAGTTTCACTGCGCTCGGATGGTTAAATGGCGAGGAAGGTCTATTTAAATGTTTCAACTTCCCTTGGCCGCCATGTTAGCTCTGTACCTCACAGGTTTTTGATAGTCACATAGATAAACCCTTTATCACCGTACACAATTTCAGGGTGATACATGTTTCTGTTGCGGAGATATAGAGTGCCTGTGAAATATTTCGCGTGGCCACCATGTTGGAGTGGTGAAATATATTAAAATTTAAAAGGCAAGGTCGAGGTTGGACAAGGTAGTGGTGTGCACTTACCGAGTTTCATTGAAATCGTTCGGTCGTTTAGATTTTATTAGGGACACACACACATACGCGCACACACACACACACACACAAACACTGACAAAAGGTGTTCTCATAAGCCTATTTTCATTAAGAAAATAGGCTAAAATGGGAAACCACGGAAAATTAATTCAAGGACGGCCGACAGTGGGTTTCCAGCACAGGGCTATCAAGTCTGCAGGTACCTTGGCTCTTTGGCTTGCGAATTTCCGAGCATAGCTATTGCTGTCAGTGAGACTCAATCGCTCACGTGCACTAAAATATATAATTATTGAAATAGATCACCAAAGATAAATATGCAATCACCGAAGTGGCACAGATTAGCAGACAAGTTCCTCGGACACCTCTGTACATTGCACTGATTACCATAATTCCCTGGTCCTGGGAATGATTTCTAAAGTAATGGTACCGGTACGATAAATTTTCTGCATTCCATTCTTTTCTAAGCATGAAATACTGAAGCACAAGTATGGGTCGATTCGCGTTTTGTTACTCACTCTACACTACAGGACTACCTTGATGTCATGTCGCTACAGGCACGGCAGACATGTTTTCCAACAAACAGATCTACCGCTTCTTCATTACAACGTCAGGCAGTCAACGTCACGCATTCTCTCCACGGCTAGAACATGACATGTAATTGATTCGTGCGGCCGAACAATAAAGGACAGATTTTCAGAGGAACATCAAGATTTATGATCGGGTTTGTTTCACCTATACGTTGCAAAATAACACGAAAAGCTCGATTTAGTGAGTGAGTCGTGCACTGTCTCTATTGGCAAAACGGGACACGTGTTTGATATAATAGTCACTTCGTGAATGACTTTCAATCTCAGCAGTACGTTGTTGTTGTTGTTGTTGTTGTTGTTGTTGTAGGCTAGATATGGTTGTAGTTTTTGTTTAGTTTTTGTTTCATTTGAGGAGCTCAGACAACGTGGCCATTTCACCCCGTGATTTGAATATATGTGTGGAATTTTGTATGATAACATATGTTATAGTGGTGACTATATTAGTGTGTGTACTTGTTATTAAGGCGTGGATTGGGATGGAGCCAGCCGTTAGTTTAGGACCTAACACCCCCATACTCACTTGATCAGTGAGCAGCAATTTTCAATTTTATTTTGAGATAAGTTAAAGTAACTTAGGCTACTCCAGAATTCGCAAAATCTTTTTGAGTCGCTGTTATTGGTTGCTTGCAAACATATCTGTAAGGAGACTTGTGTCAATAAAAGGTTTGCGATAGTTCTCAAATACCTTGAGAGGTACAATGGGGTTTCCCAAAAAACTGCCCACCCAAGCCATCAAAAAAGGGGCGATTAAAATAAGCAACTAAAAACAGCGACCATCCAGGTCATTAAAAAAAGCAAATAGTGAAATAAACAAGCAACAAAATAAGCGTCTAAGTAAGCCAACATTGAATCACTCCATCACCAGAGGAGTTGTAACCTTTGTAGTATTCGAAACAGACTGACAAGTTAGTTAACACTATGGAACTTACTGCAACCAATAAAGGTAAATAGTGTGTACTCTACAATGGTTACTCTTAAAACTACAAGCGACAACATGTGTATGGAATAATATTTTGGCGATGTTCAAATGAGAGGTCAAATAGGTGTCGATGTGTCTTAAAAAGTACAAATTACGTGATTTTGAGTACTAGTGAACATTAATGTAGCGGACCAAATAAAGCATGGTTAAAAGTGATAAAAACTCTGCAAAATGCAAACAACGGTGCCCGAGAAAAGGATACTGCTGCTCAATATAGCGAGTTGTTTTTTGATAAACATATATCTCCTCCGAAAGCCAAGTTAAGACAGTCATCAACGTCCGAAAAGCCCGCAACACTATCGATGGAAACACAGACCATCAATGAGGTGGTGGACAAAGGTGAAAAATATGATGATGATAATTATGAGTATGATGATAAAGCTATGTTAAAGCACTAAGCCACATCTAAAAAGCTTTTAACACTATCAAGGGCGACTCAAACCATTCAGGAGTCTGTGGACAAAGGTGAAAATGATGATGATGATAATTATGAGTATGATGACAATTTTTGGTCGTGTGGCCTCCTGATAAAGACCTGCATTCGGCCTCTCAGGTGGCCACACGACAAAAAAATGACGATGATGATAGTAATGATGATGAGGAAGACGTATTTACATCTATAAAACTATCACCACTTCCCCAGTTTTTGAAAAAAAAAAAGTGAATGCATGTCGTGGAACATCTAACTCAAGCGTTGCGTTAAAAAAAATAAAACCATTCGTTGATATAAATTATTTTAATAACCCCAATAAGTTAGTCAAACGCCTACAGCTCTTGTATGCTTTAAAACAGTCTGGTCATACTGGCTATGAAAGAGAAATTTTATTAATAGAAACAAGATGTTCAGTAAAGAACATATAGCCTACTTTCTCCTAAATGCATGGGTATTGTTATAACTCTTTGTCCTTTTCAAGGAGTATAATTGAATGTTGGTTGTAGTAGCTTGTTGAAATACAACGTGCTATAGGGATATTAAACATGAATATGAGGTGCCCTTTGCTAGTGCTACCTCTGTAAAAAATTCATTCAATTCGGTTTCACCGTGTTTGAATTGATCTGGGGAATGGATTTGCACACATACATGGCCGCTATTTGCAAACTATTGGGCTGATGACCTTGTAGTCAGTCATAAGATGCTTTCCACAAAAAGGCATGTTGTTGCAAAACCCGGTAGAGATCAAATTAATAGGATGGTCGAAATTTGATTTAAGCTTTTAACATTTGGGTGGCCGTCATTCCGTTTCCGTCAAGATGGCGGCGATATAAAGCATGACACTGAGGTGCCTTTTGCTAGTGCTACCTCTGTACCAAATTTCGTTCAATTCAGTTTCACCGTGTTTGAATTGATAGGGGGAATCGATTTGCACACATACTTGGCCACCATCTGCACACTATTGGGCTGATGATCTAGCAGTTTGGTCCGAATATGCTTCCCACATAAAGATTTGTTGTTGCAAAATTTGGTAGAGACTAGATTATTAGGTTAGTCGTAATTACATTTTAGCCTTTAACATTTAGGTGGCCGCGATTACGTTTCCGTCAAGATGGCGGTGATATAAAACATGACACTGAGGTGGCCTTTTCTAGTGCTACCTCTGTACCAAATTTCGTTCCATTCGGTTTCACCGTGTTCGAATTAATAGGGGGAATCGATTTTCACACAAAGATGGCCGCCCTCCGCAAAATATTAGGCTAATTACCTATTAGTTTGGTCAAAGGATGCTCCCTCCGTAATGGTATGTTGATGCAAAATTTGGTAGAGATCGGATGATTAGGTTAATCGTAATTTGATTTAAGCTTTGAATATTTGTGTGGCCGCCATTACGTTTCCGTCAAGATGGCGGCGATATAAAACATGACACTGAGGTGTCCTTTGCTAGTGCTACCTCTGTACCAAATTTCATTCCATTCGGTTTCACCGTGTTCGAATTAATAGGGGTAATCGATTTTGACACAAAGATGGCCGCCATCCGCAAACTATTAGGCTAATGACCTATTTGATTTGTCAAAGGATGCTCCCTTCATAAAGGTATGTTGTTGCAAAATTTGGTAGAGATCGGATGATTAGGTTAGTCGTAATTTGATTAAAGCTTTGAACATTTGGGTGGCCGCCATTACGTTTCCGTCAAGATGGTGGCGATATAAAACATGACGCTGGGGTGCCCTTTGCTAGTGCTATCTCTGTACCAAATTTCATTCCATTCGGTTTCACCGTGTTCGAATTAATAGGGGTAATCGATTTCGACACAAAGATGGCCGCCATCCGCAAACTATTTGGCTAATGACCTATTAGATTTGTCAAAGGATGCTACCTCCATAAATGTATGTTGTTGCAAAATTTGGTAGAGATCGAATGATTAGGTTAGTCGTAATTTGATTTAAGCTTTGAACATTTGTGTGGCCGCCATTACGTTTCCGTCAAGATGGCAGCGATATAAAACATGACACTGGGGTGCCCTTTGCTAGTACTACCTCTGTACCAAATTTCGTTCCATTCGGTTTCACCGTGTTTGAATTAATAGGGGAAATCGATTTTCACACAAAGATGGCCGCCATCCGCAAACTATTAGGGTGATGACCAATTAGTTTGGTCAAAGGATGCTGCCCCCATAAAGGTATGTTGTGGCAAAATTTGGTAGAGATCGGATGATTAGGTTAGACGTAATTTGATTTAAGCATTGAACATTTGTGTGGCCGCCATTACGTTTCCGTCAAGATGGTGGCGATATAAAACATGACGCTGGGGTGCCCTTTGCTAGTGCTACCTTTGTACCAAATTTCGTTCATTTTGCAGTCACCGTGTTCGAATTGATAGGGGGGGGGGGCTACAGACATTCAGAGTACACACACTCACACACACACACACACACACACACATACACACACACAGACAGACACACTTTTTTTCGCCCTGTAGTGATCTCATAAGTCTACTTTCTTTTTTTGCAAAAATCGGAAGTAGGCTAAAAAGCTTCGTTCCATTATTGTGTAATGGAACAGCGTAAAAGCGCTTGGTATGAGTCTTAACATGCATTTTACGGGTCTAACTACATGTATAGTAATAAATTTGAAACTATACCTAGCAATAGTAAAGAGATAGTTGTATTCTGTGTGTAAATATTGTCGAGATACTTGAATTAAATAAAATGAAAAAAAATGTATACTGCCTTTTTCTCTCAATTGCTATCCTACCTTCCAACTCTTAATCCAAGCGTTAAGCTATGGTCATATCTAGCAATGGTTGTGATAGTAAGCTTAAGACTAGCTAAAAGTAACAGGCTAAAAGCATAACACATTTATTACCTATATGAAAGGTAAATGGGGTTCGTCAAAAAGGGCCCACCCAAGCCATCAAAAAGTAGTATACAAAATAATCGACCATCCTGATCGATAAATGGCAACCAAAAGCCGCCATCTAGACCAAAAAGTGACCAAAAGCCAGCAGTCAGATCAAGAAGCAACCAAAAGCGACTATCCAGATAAAAAGAAGCGATCAAATAAGCCTCTACTATAAGCCTTAACCCAATGGTTGAGTGGTCTAGTAAGTAATCCTGACAGTTGGTATATTTGCTGTATGACTATGGAATATAAGTGTCCATCTTGGATATATACAAAGTCTTGGCCCTCCTTGTGGTCTGGCTAGTAAACTCATCTACTGTACTTGTTAAAAATGCGACTCGCTGGAACTCTGTGTATGTATGAGTTAGCAACCTGCTTCACATACCTTTTAAACCTGATAAAAATAACATAAGTAGCCTTCATCTATATGAGTAATAGAAACGCAGTTCCATCTAACATATCAGAGGCTCCTTGGGAGAACGAACAGGCAATCGAACTGTATCCAATGGGTGTTATTAAAATGTATAGTGTTAGCTAGAATTAAGAGAGCCCAAACCATTTCAACAGCTGTTAAACCCAAACGAGGTTGTAGAGTGTTCCGACCCTAACAAAGCTTATGCTTTTCGACAACTACCGAAGAAAATTGGCTAAAACCATTTTTTTAAATTTACAAGTCTTAGATAGAGATCTGGTGTTCCAACCACTTCTGGAAAAAAGTGTAGATAACGTTGGTTGACCCATCCATTTGCTCTAGTCTCAATCTCGGTTGGCTTAGAGGCTTTGCAGTAAAAATAGTAGTGGTTATTATATGGGGCTGAGCCCAACCCTTTTGGAAAGTGTGTTTACTACTCACTCCAGACTAAACTCTGTGAGGTCTGTTGGCTAGCAACTCACTATCGTAATGCACTCTATCTGCGGTTATGTGTACTGTGTTACAAACGCTGCTCCAAAATGTTGTCAAAAACCAAGATAAATTGCTGGCAACCAATGTAGAAGTAATAGTTGTGTCGAGTGAGGGATTCGAACCCTCGCTTCCTACATAGCAAATCTGAACTTAAGTCAAACGCCTTAGACCACTCGGCCAACTCAACAAGTTATTATTTAGAATATAAAATAAAAGAATAACATCGTAGAGACAACCTGAACACTGTCCTAGAACAGGTGAACATCAGTGTTGCATACTTTCTCAGAATAATAGTATGGGTAAAGAAATAGTGTTTAGGTGTGAAAAAGTTTATACAGTAAGCTTCTAGTTGCAATCTACAGTATTCTGCAAGACAAATTTAGTGTAGCCTCAAAATTCTTATGTATATTGGCTTGGTATTTAAACCTACCTTGCTGTATGGTAGTAAGAGCTGGGTAGATTTAAAATGTCTAATGCATAAGCTAGAGGTAACTAATATAAGTAGCTGAAAGCAATGGGTCAGAACAATGCCTAAAGGGTATACATAATAATGACATACGTTTAAGTTAAAAATAAACACCCTATATAAACCTGTTCGTGTGAACCGACTCACATGGTAGAGTCATAAAAGAAAATAAGAGAGTGGATATTACCTAAGTGTTTAACGAGTTCGTTTGTAAAGGGTAAGCAAAGCATATGTAGGCCTAAGATATAATGGTTACAATTTTCAATCTTTCCGGGCTGAGAATTGGGTCAAGAACAGCCAGGGATATAAGTTAGAATGCATCCCAGCATTCGTCTAGAGTAGCTGTGGGCTTTGTTGGACTATGGATTCTCTTATTTGTGATCTACGGTATTCTGCAAGAAAATAACAGTTAGTGTAGCCACGAAACTTTCCCCTTTTATCCCTTAGTAATTGAACTGCCTTGCTGTATGGTAATGAGAGTTGGGGGGATTAAAAATGTCTCATACATAAGCTAAAGGTAACTGATATGAGTGTAGCTGGGACAAATAAGTGAGAATAATGCCAAGAAGGTATACATAAAAGTGAGAAAAAGGTCAAGTTGGAAATAAACACTCTGGATAAACTTGTTCATCTTAGCCAACTTATATAGCCTAGTAGCGAACCTGTGGTGAAAATGCGAGAGGGTGTATTATCTAAGATATTACTCGGTATAGTTATAAAGGGTATGAAAATCAAAGGTGGACCTAAGAGGGAGTGGTTACAATAATCATTCCAGGCTTGAAATCGGGACAAGAACAGCGGTAATCTATATTTATGTACCATCCCAGCATTTGCGTAGAGTGGCCCTGACAAACAATGACAAACTATTTCCTGGTTAGGTGAAGTGTAAATCAAGCCCATCCACCTTGCGTTATGTGTTGTTTATGGGATTGAATAAATTTGATGTAATTTGATTTACATTGGAGAAATTGGATTAAAATTGGCTTATTTTATGAACTTCAGAGAATTTTAATATATCTATGTACAATTAAAATTGTTTGGGTTGTGAAAAAAAAAAAAATACTGATCAAGAGGGATCCACAGTTAAGATAACAGAAATTACCTCAGCGTAAGTGTATGGGATTAAATCTGTTAAATTTGGGTTTGTGTATGATAACCTGTGTTATTATAGTGTCTATAGTAAGAGGTAAATTTAACAATCAGAAATAGGAATGGGAAAGAGGCGGCCGTGGCTTTACGTTATGTTGTCTAATTATGTGAATTTGGATTTAAAACAACTTACAACGACATCTCTACAGTGAGCGAAGAAAGTTGGAGGAGTCGGGGATTGAACCTGGGGCTTTCACTTGCAAAGCAAACGCTCTACAACTGAGCTAAACCCCCTGATTTATAAATGTTACCCTTTGGAAACAAACATGTATATAATTGAACTGGTATCTAATGTATAAAGCCTGAATCAAACCCACATCCTCTTCTTAGTTTCGGGTAAAACAAGCAGTTCCGTTAAGAACTAAAGCCTATTTTCATACATCCTACTTACGTTGACTCTATCAACATACAAAATTTCAGTTTGATTGCTGAAATACAGTCGTAAATATTGAGAACCGTATAATATTTCGGTTGAGCGCCATGTTGGATTTTTATATGTAGGTCTTAGAGTTGTGTACTATTGCATGAAGATTATTGTGTAGGTGTAGTATTCAAACTTCAATCGCATGATTAGGACACAAGAAGTAAAAACGAGATTTTCAAATTTCGCACAGCTACCATCTTGTGGTTACGGAAACAAGTGAAATAAATTAGATGCCAGTGTATTAACATTTGTACCAGCATTTAACCTACCGAGTTTCAATGCACTCGGATGGTTAAATCGCGAGAAACGCCCATTTACATATTTATATTTCGCATCGCCCCCATGTTGGATTTGGGCTCACCAGGTTATTGAAAGTCATATAGGTGAACTTATGTTATTAGCCTGTAAGCACATAAAATATTTCAGTTATTGCTCTAAAAGATTCGTAGATATTGAGAACCGTCTACTGCTCGAGTCTAAGCTGCGTGGACCTGAGAGGAATGTGCATCGCAGACTATAAGTAGTGGTGGTGACGAATGATGCGGTTTCTCGGTCCTTGCGTAGTAACAGAAGCAAATACATTAATCGGTGACTCAGTCACTCATTCCCAACGCCACACTGGTTTCAGAAAAGACCCATGTTAGCAGTATTGGAATAGACGAGAATGTCAGGTAACATGGTGGGCTGTCGACAGGCTTCTCAATTCTCGCCTGCTCCTACCCTGCATCTGCTCTTCATCCCGCAAGTTCACAGAGCTTGGAACCGAACAGTACATATTTTGCAATACGGTCACCATGTTGGATTGTTATATATATAGGCCATAGAGTTATATACCTTTAAAGTAAAATTATTGCGTAGTATCATTATTCAAACTTTCACTTCGATCGCATGATTACGACACAAGAAATGAAAACTTAATTTTAATATTTCGCACAGCCGCCATCATGAGTTTATGGAAACAATTGAACTAAATTAAATACCAGTGCATTACAATTTGTACAAACATTTGCTGTACCAAGTTGCATTGCGTTTGGATGGTCAAGTCACGAGAAAAGTCTATTTAAAATTCTCAAATTCGCTTGGCCGCCATGTTTGTTTTGTAGTAACCAGATTTCTGAAAGTCTCAAAGGTGAACATCTAGTAGGGCCTTTATATCCGTACAAAATTTCAGGGTGATATCGGTAATAGTTTCGGAGATATTGAATGCTGGTGAAATACTTCGCACGGCCGCCATGTTGGATTGGTCGGACGTAAAAAAATTTCAGGTCAACTGTCGGGGTCGGCCAAAATGGTGCTATAAACTTACCGAGTTTCATTGAAATCGCTCCAGCCGTTTTGAGGTTATTAGAGAGGGACACACACACACACACGCACACACACGGACAAAAGGTGATCTCATAAGCCTATTTTTTCATAAAATGAAAAAAATGGCTAAAAATCAGAGATAGGATTGGGAAAACTCTACCGTGGCTTTACGTTATTCTGTCAAAATACGTATCTAATCTACTGTCTGAATTTAAATGTAAAACCAAGAAGTGGTGAAAGGAATTGAAAAGATTTGGGTATTGAACTAGAGTCTCCGCTGTGCGTGTCATCTCCGTGTATTTAACGTTGAGTTGGCATGCTACGGGCTTGCTAAAGGAATATTTCAATCATCGGTCCCCTGTGCTTGAGTGTACAGGGCACTTGGGCCTTCACGTTTACCAGTCCCGTGTATTTCCGAGTGCGTGTGTTTCTTACGTCCTGTAGTTTTGAATGTAGTTGAGTGTGTTGGATATCATGGCAATCTGCCTCGTGTGGTAAAAACGTAGGGATATATAGCTCATTAGTCCTGTTTGGTAATAAGCTTGCAGGCGCGGATTCAAGGGGGGGGGGGGGACCTTTTTTTCAAACTCAAAAAACGAAAACACAATAACCAGACAAATAAAACGTATCGAATTTTAACTGAAAAACAGTTTTATCATTTTATTCAATACTGAAAATATCTTTATTGCAATTATTATGTTCTGTTACAACTGTACATATTTACAACTTCATGCCTATTATATAAAAACGATTATTTATATAACAAAATCAATTCGTATATTTTGTTTAGCAAACCTTGTGATTACCGAATCGATGTTTATAGTGATGTCACGAAGAATGTGCAGCAATGCACGGATAGGATTTTTTTTTTTCGCACCAAAAAATTTTGCCGACGTCCAAACTGCAAGCTTGGTTGGCAATTTAAGCTGTGACTTTCTCCCTTTGTCAGTACCAATTCGACTTGCCGAAACTGTAACGTACCTTGATACTTTTCTCGAATCTCGTTGTAAAAGTCGCAAAACACGCCGTTGCAATTTGTACGAATATTTTTGGTGCGCTAAACGCATCAAATTTCTATCCATGTAGCTTGCAAACAATTGGTCTGGTTTTGTACGTTTGGTTATTTTGTGATTGCGTTTTTAGTGATAGCAAAACTCTAGATCCGTGCCTGAGCTTGGGATATCGTAGTGATCAGCTCCATACACTAGTGAGTGCGTAATTCATATTATGGTGTTTGGGTATTTTGATCATTAGGCCTGTGTGGTTAAAACGTAGGAATATATAGCTCATTGGTCCCGTTTGGTATTAAACTTGGGATGTCGTAGTGATTATAGCCTCCGTGGCTTAGGCGGCAGCTCGCCGGCTCCTCACCGCTGGGTTCTTGGATCAAATCCCGCTCACTCCATGTGAGATTTGTGCTGTACAAAGTGGAGGCTGACAGGTTCTTCTCCGGGTACTCCAGTTTTCCCTGTCACAATTTCATTCCAGCAACACTCTCCACTATCATTTCATTTAATCTGTCATTCATTTAATCATTGCTCCTGGGGAGTGCGACAGGCTTCGGCAGCCGGCGCAGTTCATATCCTTGCCGCTAGATGGGGCTTCATTCATTCCATTCCCTGACCCGGTCGGTAGACTGGAAGCAGGCTGTGGATTTTCATTTTTATATCGTAGTGATTAGCTCTGTGTAATGTGTATAGAGTGATAAGTCACCACCAGGAAGGGTAACGTTAAGTAACTCCGTGATACTAACAATAAGCTTTTTTTTGTTACTATTTCTGAAATTTTAGATATCAGTTATTTCGATTCATTTCTTGTTATAGAGGAATACCCCACGGAACTTTTCTGGCATATATCTTACAAATATTCATAAGTTATTTCAAGGTATTAACTAACAAAATTCGTTAGTAGAAGTAGATAACGCCGTGATATTCAAGTTACTCCGTGATAGTGTTCAACTTACTACGTGATAGCTTGGTGTTCACCATTCAGTGTACATTTTAATCGTGAAAACTAATTTTTAATGTAATAAAAGTGTTCAAATCGTGGATTATAAGTTTCTATTAACCCATATTGCCCATATTGAAACATTTCACTTCACAGTTTTTGTATAAAAAAACATTATATTAAAAATATTCCATTAAACATATTTTAAGTCTTCTTAATCACTATCAGATTCCTCACACCTATCACACATAAAATAGACATTATAGGTACCATACATTACAAAACTGATAATCAATCCATTCGGCTCCATTCTTCTTCTTGGTGTCATCCGCCAGGGGAGCAACCTTACGCACCTCAAGTATCATCGCCATTGTTCTAGAGTCTGGAATTAGGCCAAGACCGATCTATTGTGTCTATCTTGACACATTATCTTCACTTCAAATTCAGGTGCCACAACCAGTGGCTTTCCACTTTTTGCAAGGATTGCACTTCCTGGATCGACTGAATATTTTGTGCAATAATCCTTTAGTGTACTCCACGGGTTATTAAAACGTCTACTGGCCTTGTATACTGACCATCCTTCTTCCTTCATCGATCTCAATGCTTCTTTAAGTGTTTCAGCTGTGTAGGAGCGAGCCTCTTTTTTCCGTTTTGGAGCCATTTCAGCGTCCAACCTAAGAAAAACGTACTTATCGCTAAGCTTACACACCTAGCATGCGTAACACTACATGCATGTAAGTTTTGTATGCAAATGGTCTGCATCTTATCTCTGACTGGTGTTAAAATGAATTTTATACAATGAAACAGCTGTTTATAAGAAATTAAAATGTTCACCACACATTTGACGGGATGTGGATCACTTGTTGAAATGTCAACTCTCTGTTAATATATTTTTTAAACCTCATTGAGTTGGTCAAAGTTAGAACGCAAGGGCTTCCTGGATTCCTGGTTTCTACTGCCATCTGTTGGTAAAAATTTAGAACTTTCGGAATTGAACCTACGTAGTGATAGAGGAAATAAGCTTTATCACGGTGTTACTTGATATCACGGAGTAACTTGACTCTACCCTAATTAGCCTCCACCGTTACACCATAGCGAGACAGGGAAAGACACCCTAGGCTTTGGATATCCTAATACTGTCAGTTTCGCAAGAGAACAAAATATAATCCCAAGAAGTAAAGAGAAAAACGCCTGTCAGAGATAAGTAAAAACAATTCTCGACTTTTATGGGAATCTGTGTAAAATCGTAGAATAAAACTTTCGGGTACGCTGCCTAGCATTTTATCTATGTATTTAAAGGTACAGTAACGTCCATTGCTTATGATAAAAAAGTTAAAGAGTGTTCAGGGATTAAAGGATTTTAGGAATTTTTGAAGATTTTTAAATAATTTTGCGATATTTTTTAGAATTTTGTGATTTTCTTAGAAAAGTTGTTAATTCTATGTCAATACCGCTATATGTTTGATCGAATATCATAGTTTCCAACCTACGCCTATGCTCTCAACTAAAAAGCATGGACAAAGGAGAGAAAAGAACAACACCGTTTACGAATAGATGAATACTTAACTAATTTTAAAGCAAAAAAGGAAACAGTTGAAATAATGTGGTCCTTAGTTGGCCGTAACAGAACAAGAATAATAATAATTATTATAAAACTAAATAATTCCTAATAATAAATAAAAACAAGTAGTTCCGTGAAGAACTAAATAGCCTATTTTCATATATCCTATTACTGTATGTTAATAGCTTATATCAACATACAAAATTTCATTTGATTGCTGTAATAGATTCGTAAATATGGAGAACCGTCCAAATATTTCGGATAATCGCTATAACGGATTATTATATATGTAGGCCATGCAGTTAACTATAATATATAAAAATCAATGTTACGTGATAGTTCGTCTGACTGTCTATCTATCTGTATGTATGTCTCCTATGCGTTCATATACCATTGATCCGATTGCGTTGAAACTAGGGCGAGTCGTTGTGTGCACTCCAGGGAAGGTTTATAGCAACAAATTATTTATGTAACACAAAATGTTGAGGGTCTTAACAGGAGCCCTTAAATCCTTTCTGTCTTTGATTAGCATTGCAACGAATGCCGGGTATAGCTATACTCTGATTTACAAAAGATGCTCGGTGAAAGCTGTCATTCGCTTGATGAGTGAGGTGAGGAGAGGAGACGAGAGGGGTAACGGTCTCCATGGCAAAAGTGAGCAATGTTGCAATGTCTGCCGACACAGCAGTAAGCACATGGTTTGACACAGTGTGTCTTCACTCGTCACGGTCATTAGACCGCCAGTACTGCTCGGTTCCAAGCTCTGTGAACTTGCGGGATGAAGAGCAGAGGCAGGGTAGGAGCAGGCGAGAATTGAAAAGCCTGTCGACAGCCCGCCGTGTTACCTGACATTCTCGTCTACTCCAATACTGCTAACATGGGTCATTTCTGAAACCAGTGTGGCGTTGGGAATGAGTGACTGAGTCACCGACTAATGTATTTGCTTCTGTTACTACGCAAGGATCGAGATACCGCATCACTCGTCACCTCGACTACTTATAGTCTGCGATGCAAATTCCTCTCAGGTCCACGCAGCTTAGACTCGAGCAGTATTTGTGTCTTCCTGCAAGCCTCTTGGAATGTTATGAGTCATGATTTGCCTCAGTGGCACCGCAGCATTTCCCCACGTGCTAGCTTTGACAGCTGTCAGCGAGCTTTATTGGTAATTCAGAGTATAGTGTAGGCCTACTATAAATTACATGAAGATTCTTGCGTAGGTGTATTATTAAAACTTCAATCGCGTGATTATACAAGAAATAAAAACGAGATATTAAAGTTTCGCCGAGCCACCATATTGTGGATATGAAAACAATTGAAATAAATTAGATGTTGGTGGATTAATATTTATATATTTATTTACCGTACCAAGTTTCACTGCGTTCGGATAGTTGAAACGCGACACACGTCCATTTACGTATTTAAATTTCGCTTCGCAGTCAGGTTGGATTTGCGCTCACCAGGTTATAGGATGTCCCGTAGGTGATCTTATGTTTATAGCTTTTATCAACATACAACATTTCAGTTTGATTGCTGTCATATATTAGTAGACAGTAAGAACCATCGAAATATTTTGGATGGTCGCCATGTTGGATTTTTATATGTGTAGGACACAGAACTATGTACTATTAGATGACAGTTATTGTTTAGGTGCATTATTCAAACGTTGACTTCGATCATAAGATTAGGACACAAGAAATAAAAACTCAGTTTTAAATTTCGCACAACCGCCATCTTGAGATTGTGTAAACAATTGATTTCGACGTCAGTGCATTTAATGTGTGCAAACACTTACTGTACCATGTTTCACTGCGCTCGGATGGTTCAATCGCGAGAAATGTCTATTTAAATGTTTCAAATTCGCTTGGCCGCCGTGTTCGTTTTGTACTGAACAGATTTTTGAGAGTCGCATGGGTGAAATTCAAGTAGTGTTCTTAATCACCGTATAAAATTTCAAGGTGATATCAGTAATAGTTTTGGAGATATTGAATGCCGGTGGAATATTTCGCACAGCCACCATGTTGGATTGGGATGACGTTATAAAATTTAAAGGACATGCTCGGGGTCAGACAAAACAGTACTATGACCTTACCGAGTTGCATTGAAATCGCTTCATCCGTTTAAATGTTATTAAGGACACACACATATACCACACACACACGCACGGACAAAAAGTGATCTCATAAGCCTAAGGCTAAAATGTAGGTTGGCTCATGCTAAGGAAGCATTTATGCAGAAAATAAATCTGTTGATATCAAATATAGACTTAGTTATTAGGAAGTCATTTTTGAAAGCCTTTGTATCGAGCGTGGCACTCTATGGAAGTTAAACTTGGACAGCAGGAAATAGAGGGATACATGAATTTGAAATGTGATGTTACAGGAGAATGATGCAGATTAGATGTGTAGACAGAGTAAGAATTGAAGAGGTGTTAATACGAGTGGGCGAGGAGAGATTTTTCTGGCGATTGCTAATGAAGAGAAGAGATGGGTAGGTACCTCACTTCTAAGACACCCAGGAATAGTAAACTTAGTTATGGAAGGAAGGGTAGTAGTGGTTTAGTACGGGTTCTATATCCACCTCCACCTCCCCACCTCACAAGATGGCGGTGGTGTGATATCTCGCGAACCCATGGTCGGATTTTAACAAATGAGGTGTTGTTGAACTCAGGCTGACACCCCCTTTCCAATGGACAACATATTTCCACTCCAAAATAAAACCTATCCCTACTAGGGGGTGAAAGATTATTTTTTAGAGAATCTCGCTTTCCAAGTGCAACATGTGAGAGTTTGAATGCTAATATGAAATTAAACGTTGTTCCGCAAACCAATAATCAAAGAGGGGCATGTTAGGCCTTGAGGCGAGAGCCCCTGTTATTGTTGACGAGCCCCTGTTGTCGGGCCCCTGTTGATGGGTTATTGTTGACGGGTCATTGTTGACAGGTCATTGTTGACGAGTCCTTGTTGACAGGTCCTTGTGGACGATTCCTTGTTGGCGGATCCCTGTTGACAGGTCATTGTTGACGAGTCCTTGTGGACGAGTCCTTGTTGATGAGTCCCTTTGGACTGATACCTTTGCACCGATCCCTTTGGACTGGTTCCTACGGACTAGCCCATGAATTTATTTAAATTATGTCAAAGGGCCTAACTACATTTTGCGTGTAAAGCAGTGTGTTGAACTGACGTTGTTCACCAGTCCCCCACTACTATAATGTGATAACGATATGAAAGAAAAGTGACGAAATACATGTGAACACGTGTGAGATGTCATTATTACCATTTTCCTTGTGAAACAAGACACATCCTGTTTTGGTTCATACGTGAGAAAATGCAAGTTCATGTGTAATATGACCTAACACACAGGTGTTCACCTGTGCACGTGCACGATAAGAGCTAACAAGTCACAACCTGTTTTGACAGTGGTGGGAGGTGAAGGGGAGAAGAGGGGGAGAGTTGGTGTAAGAGAGAACACAGGTGAAGAGAGAAAGAAATATGTATTGCTCATAATACATGTGGAGCTGAGGACTGTACATAGGGCTGTAGGTTAAGTACAACATGAGTGAATAAATAAATACAAGGCACACAGGTTCACACAACATGTAATTTATTGATCCAAGAATTAAAGGCTGAGCTAAATCCCAACCATTTTACATATAGTTTATTTCCTTTATGTTTCAACACATTTTCCACAAGGTAATGCTTAGGAAACGCTGTCTTTTGGAGTTCTTGAAGATAAAACCTGTCTTTTATGGGTTGATGTTTGAGGTCCTCGAGTAAATAGGTGACTGGACTGTTCAGGTTGACTTTACGAATTCGAAATAATTCAGTCCCCCATTTGGTGTGTAGCCCTTGTCGAAGACGGACTTGAATTTGCTCACACGAACATGGTCCCCATTGTTAAGGCGATGACGTTTAGGGTCTGCTGTTTTATGGGGTTAAACAGTTTATCCAGTTGTGGAATATTTTTGGTCACAAGTCGTGGCTTGGTCCCAATGGTTCTGTGTTTGGTGTCATTGAAACGTGACACTAGCTCAGGTAACAAGTCCAACCAGCGATAAGTGCCCTGAGCGGTAAACGCTTTCCACATATGGGTTTTCAATGTTCGGTTGAACCGCTCGACCACGCTGGCTTTGAGATTGCTGTACGTGGTGTAATGGTGAATATCCTTAGAGTTGAGAAAACTGGAGAAATCCTTGTTGAAAAATTCTTTCCCCTGATCGGTTTGTAGCAGCTGAGGTTGACGTTTGGATTGTTGAATAATATGTTGAAAGGCCTTGGTGACTAGTGGACCAGACTTGCGACGCACAGGTTCAACAAACGCCATTTTGGAATAAACATCAATGACCGCCAACATATAGCGCACACCATCGTTAGCGCTAGCATAGGGAATCATTTCAACCAACCAAGTCTGCTTGCCAAAGTTCATCCACACCCTGTGAAATCACCTTGAGTCGCTGATAGTGACGTCTAGCTGGACGATGCAATTCGTGAGCAATACCCATTTTAATGGGTGAGGGCTTAAACAATAATTTTGGCATTTCGAAGTTCTTCCCCAATTTCTTGAATTTCCCAATCGTGACCAGTATGGCCGGCTTGGCTTGAAGCATGCAACAACTGTAGTCGCAGGACGAGTTTATTGGGATTGTGCCAGTAGGTAACATCTACAAGGGGTTTTAATGGTTTAAATGTCACCCCTGAAGCGGACATTTTACGACGGCCACTTTGACTAGTGGGGAACATTTTTGCAATGATGGTTTAATATTTTTGAGATATATTGGCATTCACTTGTTGAGTGGGCTCATACTGTCTTTTGTGGGCATGGGTGTCCAATAAAATGGATTTATATTTACCAAGGTCCTCTAGCGTATAATCATGGGATGAGGGAGTCCGAGAGAATAGTAGCTTTAACAGTCCCGGTGTTAATTTATAGTTGATCTTTTTAATGACAGCCTTAGTACGACTAAATTTAATCGATGAATCACCAATTTTAAAACTATCATCCTCATAGCGAACACCATATGTGGTATCTGTGTTTCCAATAAATAGATTGATGAAATAGGGTTCCAGTGTTGATCCATAATATATTATTAAAATGTTTTTCAGTTGAGCTTTATGTTGAGGGGTGGCCAAGAGTTGTGAAAATGGAGACGATCTGGAAGGGCAAGGTGTTTCGACCATGGCCAAGGATTTCTTTTTTTGTAAAAACTCTGCAAGGGGTGATGCCTTTTGAGGTGTAAACACTTGTTCCTCGTCATCCTCAACTTCGCTAACACTAGTTAAATCTTCCTGTTCCTCTTCCTCTTCCTCAGGGTCCTCGTGGTGCGTCTGAGTGGCTTGTGAAACGGTAGGTAGCGATTCAGATGGCTTGAAAGAGGGTTTCAACATGGCTTTTAGCAGAGGGGCTAAATGTTGTTGAATAAACAAAGCATGAACCGCACGTGATCGTTTCAATTGACGGAACTTTTGGCGAATAGTACTTTTTGCTATAATAATATGCGTTTTCAATTGACTCTCTTCTAACGCCATGGTGTCGTGACAAATGACTTGAGAGGGAATGACACAGTGCCTTAAATAGCAATAAAATGATCAAACCCTAAGCGATACCGCCCTTGGTTGAGTTCACTTTGTTTGTCAATCACTAAACAGGCATGACGTTGTGTGTTCCAGCACTTCCCCCACAATTCTGTAAACATTTGAAAGGTCATATCCGGATTCACATGTTCATTATAAATGTGACGACTGTTCCTCTCGTCCTGGCGAAATAAAACAATGACATTAGCATTGTCAGGAATCAAATGTTTGGACATTTTAGAATACGTTTGTCCAAGATAGAAGCAATCGATATGTTTGTGTCGACCCATGCTGAAATAGATTTGAATGGTGCCTTGTCGTTCAGTGGATACATCATCGAAAATCATGAGTGAATCAGGCTTTACCTCATCCGGTGAAATAACATTTTCTTGCGTGGAAAATGTAAAATACCCCATATTCTCATTTTGTAATCCAGACATGACTTGATCCAGAAACACGTAGAGAGGTTGGTGGAGAGATTTTGCGAAAATATAAATATTTTGAAAACACAGCCCATTGGGCGCTGTAATATGTGTCAGCAAAAGATTGGTCTTTCCACAGCCGGAAGGTCCCACAATGATGCAGCGAATGGAAGATGGAAACAGTGAGCCATGGCGTTGTTCACGTGATGTGGGACAGAGATGGGAAACCATGTCCCCCACGGGGAATGCCTCTTGCTGCTTAATTATCTTCATTTCAACTAAGGCATAGAGAGGCTAGCAGGCTTTCTATATACATCGCACCGAGCCTTGTCATAGAAAGAGTAGACTCGTACTACAGGTTGATGATGGATGTCTTTGGACGTGTGTTGATGGTCAAAGTTAGGTCTGTTCCCATACATGATCCTAAACTAGAAACAGATCCTGCTAATAAACACTATGTGGATAGGTCAGTAGTGCCACGCACAAAACAAGGAGATTATGACTTTAAAGGGAAGCGGTTAACCCATGTAAAACATCCTCAAGTGTCTACAGACGTTACTACAATAAAGTATGTGGATAACAAGGTGTATGAGTTTTATGATAAAGTGCCTCAGCTTACGGTGGATGGCTATAGCGCTAATCATCACCCCATTATTCACGTGGAAGACCCACAAGAAGATGTTGATGTCTGTACCAAGCGATACGTGACCTATGAAATGAAAAGGCTTTATAAATTTATCCCATCTGTATTTTTAGTGTATCTGACAAATGTAAAACCTGTGAATGAGAGAAACCATATACCGCTAGTTCATGACCAGCACTTGACCTATGTGATTGCTTCGGGTTTAAGCCACTATCGATTACACTATGATGGAACCATTCACATCAAATATGCCATACCTGATCAGAACCATTTACAAATAGAGATAAATGGTCATAGGATATTGGTCCATAACCATGAAATGGTCAATGCAGGAGACGAATTATCCTTTCATCTCATGTTGACATGGGATGAAAAGCAAGCTGGAAAAACCAAAAACGATTTCCCACTTTATGTAGAATTGGAATATACAGCCATGAAATAACAATCTGACGTTAGTTGTGACTTAATCTTTCTTGTGAAAGGTTGTTGGTCATCATCAATCTCATGGTGAAACAAAGATATGTGGTGAGAAAGACTAAAAATATGACCCTGTCCTTGGCAAATCCTGGGCTCAAGACATTCATGGACAAGCCCTTGCGAAAGAAAAAAATAAAAAATAATGTGTTGACCATAAGGAAAGCTCTTCGAGCAGCACAGAGACATGTTATTCCAAATCGTCGGCGACAGGGTTCAAAACAAGGGCGAGTGATTCCCGTCCCCAAACGAGCGGGATTTTTACCTGCATTATTTGCCAGTTTGGGTGCGTCAGGCCCAGGCAGCCGGCACAGTTCATATCCTCGCCGCTAGATGGGGGCTTCATTCATTCCATTCCTGACCCGGTCGGAGACTGGAAGCAGGCTGTGGATTTTCATTTGCCAGTTTGGCTGCTCTGGGTTCACTTTTGGGCGGTGCCAGTGCAGTGGCGAAATCCATTAAGGCCGAGCAGCAGGGCAAGCAACAACTCAAAGAAAGCGAGCGACACAATGAAACGATGGAAGCGATTGCTATGGGGGCTAGAAATGCCAATTTAAAGCCAGCCTTTTATCAACAAGGATTTGGGATTTCACCATTTCGAAATATTAAAAAAAATAACCTCAGCCATAGCAAGACATGCCCTGACGCATCAACAAGTGGAAAGCTCTGCTAAACAACTAAAGCTTTCTCATTTTCGAGGTGTGTTTATGCGAAACCAATTACCCCCACGACCCTGGAAACAGGAATGTGCGGTTGTCAATTTGGATGATCTCCGAGGACCAGGAACGCATTATGTAGCTTATGTCAAAGAGGGATCCATCGTATGGTACTTTGAAAGTTTTGGGAATTTGCCCCCGCCCATGGAACTAGTGACCTATTTTGGAAACAGGATCAAGATATATTATAATGTGAAACGTGAGGAAACGTTTAACAGCCAACAGTGTGGACGTTTATGTTTATTTTTTATATAAGACGCAGCATAAGCAAAAACGTCAACAGTATGTCGGTGGAAAGTAAGACGTTTACACTGCATGGACGAGGACCTGAAGTGAGCCTAGACTTTTACCCACATATCGAATTGAGTGAAAGACCTTATGGTTTAGGACTTGTTTCACTTGAAACGTACAATAGAATATGCAACATACGTGAAAATGTGAACAACAAGTTTTACTATGATGATTCTGTGCTCGCCCTGAACTCTGGTGGATACACGATAGATGACATTTATGAACACATTTATGTGGTGTTGATCACTGAATATGGTTTAAAGTCATTTCTCGATGGAACGCGCAAATTTGAACTTGTAGGAAATAACAACACTCATCGCTGCAGTATTTTTTCTACATTCAAAATTGACTTCAAAACACACCCCGATTTCATTGGTACATTACTAGGATTTAAACCACGCGTGTTGGAGCCCAACAAAAAACATGAATCAGACCATGAAGTGAAATTCATTGAGGACCATCATGTGTCGGTGATGTGTAATATTATTAGCCAACCATCGCATTCGCTTTATGACTTTATTGTAACATCGCCCAATGGCTATATTATTCGTGAAAACCCTCCAGTGGTGCTTTTTCATTCTGTGGCTGTCGATGGTATTAGTAATATAACATTAAGACTGATCAATAGAGAGCAACAACTCATTGATCTAGATTCTACCACACCAGTGACTTACAAGCCACTATGAAGTTTGTGTATAAAGCAACAACACCGTCTAGGAATGGTCTTAGTTGTTTACCACGTGAATACGCGTTAACATCTCAGGACAAGCAGATTTGACAGCATTTGGGTTACCACGTCAAACCCCGTGATAAATTCTATCCTAGAGGTAGCGAACCACATCGAGGAGCAGCCAGGAGTGGTAAGAATTGATCTCCATTCTTATCAAGCTCAAACACCTGGACTCAATAACAATGATGAAATTCAATTTGTTATCAACAACCAAGATATTTACACTCTACCGCATGAAAGTGTTATTCAGATTGAAGGTTGGCTCACCAAAGCCGATGGCTCTACACCCACCACATCCAAGTTAGCCAACCATGCTTTCGCCTTTCTGTTTTCTGAAGTGCGTTACGTGATTAGCGATATCGTGATGGATAGCACTCGAAATGTGGGTATTTCCAGTGTCATGAAACTATATCTCTTTTATAGTGAGGAAGAAGCTAAAACGCTTTGCATGGCGGGTTGGTGCCCTGACTCGATCAATGACTGGATGGTACACACCGATGGCACCTTTACTGGATATTTATTAACCTCTTAAACAGATTTTTGGCTTTGCTGAAGATCACCAGCGCATTGTGGTCAACGCAAGGCAAGTGCTTTATCTGGTGAGAGACAGGAGTGACAATAATGCACTCAAGGGAGTCAACAATGCCCCCATTGATTCAAAAATTCAACTACAACGCATGCTATGAAAAGTGCCTCATGTGACCCTTAACGATAGCAAAAACTGGACATACTCAAGATGGTAAAGAGAGATATACCTCTACCCATGGAATTTAGAAGCTGGGCACTCCATGAGTACCCGCTATTGCCCACCACCAACACACACAGTTGGTCTATAAAACAGCCCGCTATACAGAGAGACCTCTCCACATGATCGTGGGTTTTCAAACGAATCGCAAGTATCAACAAACCAAAGATGCCACGGAATTTGATCACCTGCAATTGAGAAATGCACGTCTTTTCCTCAACAGTGCTGTGTTTCCCTATGAAGGACTGGATTTAGATTTTTCAAAAAATAAGTTTGGCCCCCTGTACGACTTTTTTCTAAATTTAGATGGTCGTATTATCAAAAAGAGAATTGTCCTATGTTGTCACCCCAAGCTTTTAAGACAAGGGCGCCACTGATTGTCTTTGACAGTTCCTACTTGGAAGAGTCTGTCAAACCATCCAATATTGACATTCGACTAGATTTTGAAGCGCATGACAATGTTCCAGCCAATACCACGGCCTACTGTTTGATTATTCATCACAAACAAGTCAACTATTATCCACTGTCCAACCAAGTGACAAGTGTATAAATAGCAGGTCAACCCACATCAAACCGCTCAGTCATGTCTTGCTTTCAAGCCTCAAGAGAAGTTACATTCATGAATTTAAAATCTGAGGAACAACGTTTCAAGACCTTTGCGACGTGGCCGGTGCCTTTTATAAACCCTCAAGCCTTAGCGGCCGCTGGATTCTACTATTTAAAAACAAGAGATGAAGTGAAATGTGTGTTTTGTCCCATCATCTTAGACCAATGGAGAGCGATGAACCCATGCAGGAACATCAGCGCTGGTCACCTGCCTGCCCCTACCTGTGCAGAATGGAAGTGGGTAATATACCCTGTCATTCAAGTTACCCCTCACTCGTGCCTCTGAGTGATGAAACAAGTTATGATAGCAGTGGACTCTATGGTGTCAACAGTGCTTCAGTGAGCAGCTCACAGTCAAAAACACCCAGTTTAGAGACATTGGTATATCATCGGTGTTATGAACACTATAAACACAAATGACTTTTTGAGATGGTACCGCCTCTATCCTAGAATGAAAAAAGAATGTAAAACTTGTTATGCTAATGAAATAATGTAATAAAAAATTGGTTGTTGTTGTTGTTATATTATTATTTCTTATGCCCCCTGTCATATCCTAACCTCCATAGTGACTACTCAATGTTTTTATTTTCTTTTACTAGAATGGAATGTAAGTAAATGACATGGGTACACCTTACTGAACAATTGTCAGTCTGTGGTCAGTTGGACTTGATCCAGACAAGAGTGAACATGTTGCGTACACTAATCGTCGACTGTCAAGGGTTCAAAATTGGAGATAACAAATTTATATTTAATGAAGTGGCCATTATCGATTGTTCCACTTTTTGGATATCGCAAGCTACCCATTTGGTGTTTAAACCACCTTATGCGTTTGATTTGTTGTGTGATAAAGACCGTAAACAAACCCAGGGGATTGAAACTCATACGCAACTAGACTGGAATCAAGGAACCATTTCATATAAGCACCTGGACATGGTCACGAAAGCCCACTTGTCTTCTGCGCATGTAGTATTTGTGAAAGGTAGTGAAAAACGTCAATGGCTACAACCATTTTTGGCGTCTTACTGTCAATGTAGCGATTTAATGGACATGGGCTGTCCCTCGCTGCAAACACTCATGGACCGCTACCCCTGTGACAACATTACCTATAAATCCCTGTCACAGGTGTGGCATCTCTTTCATTGGCTAACCACCAATGCCTGCTGGGAGTTGTTAAATAAAATTAAAACTGAAGGTTTACCTGTGGATGACACCAGTGAGATTTCTACAAGCGACGTGTAAACATCGATGTGATACCATGGAGAAAGGGGATGCTTCCGATAAAGCGATTGGAAAGTTCTTTGTGTGCAAAAAGAAACTAGACAGTTTTGCCAAAGAAGTATTATTGGTTCTTCCAAAATCATTCATTTATTATGTCGCAGCAAATGCCGTGAAAGAAATCTGGCAACATCTACCAAAATTATGGACTCAAGACTCTGTGTTAAGTGAATTGCAACCATGTACGGATTATGATCACCATAAGCAAGTGGCTATGGCAAAAATATCCTCTATGCGACAGTGCGCCACTTGCCAGCTGGTCAAACTGTATCACGGTCATAAAAGTCCATGTAAAGACTTTGTTTCTTCATTCCACGGGTGTGATGGAGAAAAAAAGCAGCAACAACAAACATCATCCACAGAGGAGGAGGAGGAAGATCAAACCATTTCTCCACCTATGGAAAAGGATATGCCAGACCTGTACTGGCAATGGCGTCATTGACAAAGTAATTCAATACTTGACTTTCGAAATCTACCTACCTGGTTATTATTTGTGCGGTCCTGGAACTTGTCTTGAAGAACCTTTGCAGCGTGGTGATATACCTATTAATCCTTTTGGATCGAGCATGCACGTTTCTTATCGCCATAGGCATTCTGCATTAAGACGTGTAGCGGATAAAGTATCGTTGAAAATCTAAACAACGTTTGACATCCTGTGATGTCTCAGTGGGGGAGAGGTTGGCAGCCCTCATTTTGATTAGTGCTATAAAAGAAAATTTAATGATGAGTGGACATGAACCTTGAAAAGGATTGAGGAATTGGCATTTCTTTGTATTCTATTTTGTAAAGCCATATTTGTTGTGAAATAAAAACAAGGTTTACAAGATCACAATGTCTTTTAATTTTAAAATGGTGATAGCCATTTCTTCATTTTCATTTTTTCACACATGAATATTTACAATTTCCACTTTTCATTTGTTTACATTCTCCTTGTTTAGATTACACATTCTGTACATTTTTGTTGTTGTGAAATAAAAACAAGGTTTACCAGATCACAATGTTTTTTAAATTTTAAAATGGTGATAGCCATTTCACTTTTTCACACATGGATATTTACAATTTCCACTTTACATTTTTTCATTCCCCTTGTTTAGTTCACACATTCTGTACATTTTTTTAAATCTTTTCGTAATATACAAAAGCAAACATTTTACACTAAAATGTATTACTTATCTTATTTTTACTAAACTACAGTAGCCTAACATTATACATTCTACTTACAGTTTTTACAAAAAAATATTACAATATAAAAGACACTACAAATATTACAATATAGTGATCGTTAGACTTAAGTAAAGTAATAGTTGTCAATGCGACTGTTTCCCCAAGCAAGAGTATCAAATGTGTTGGGTATAATGAATCGTTTGTTGTCTTCATGACTTAAAGCAACTTTGTTCAGCAAATTGGTATGTAGCTGATGATTTTTACATCTGAATACACACATTTTCTTATATAACAGGTGGGTTACTAACTATACAGTTTTTATAATCACTTATATCTAACTCTTTACTAACAACATTCTTTTTCACTCCTTTTAATTCATTTACTACTACATCATAAATTGTCATAGAGCTGTATGATTTAGATTTTGTGCCTACAAAGGTGTCTATAATAACACCAGCACATTCATCCTTAAATTTCCCAAGAACCTTTTTATTTACTAGAGGTAAATGGTAAATATTATCCTCGGGATAGTCACTTGTATCAAACCTATTTAGCTCAGTTTTGATATCCTCATAAAAATCATCAGTTTTTAAATCATAAATAAAAGAATCTGTGTCTGTGTAGAGTAATTTAGCATTATCAAGATAGTTTTTCTTTACATAATCATAGTGAAATTCATACATAAGTGTTTTTGACAATTCCAGAATGGTGTAGCCCACATATATGGGTTTGTTGTAAGTTACTTTAGGACGATTCATTTGTACTACAACTAAATCCTCATGAATAATTGAACAGCTATGAAAGTTAGGCTTGCTTCTTGAGTTGCTCGCACCATACCTCTTACCATCATTCTCCCACTTTGTTATCAGCTTTACATCAACTCGTTTATCAACATTCTCCATAGTCTTTCCATAAACACTATTAATCATGAGTTTGTAAAAATCTTTTTCAAACGCGTTTGTTGACTATGTTCTTAAATTATTGTTTAGATCAATATACGGTTTGAGCCATGCTGACTGATGAAATTGCAATACGCGATGAATTTTAGTTAATTTCAATCCATGCTGTAGACACTGTTTCAAGTTTTGATAATGTATTTCATATTTTCATTTATCATTTACATTAGCAATTAACATTTATGTTCGTGATGTGATGTATGGAGATTTCATATTCTCAGGACAAAATGGTAAATCATTATGATCATCATGTAACTCTTTAGGGTACTCAAGATATACCTCTAAAATATATCCTTTATCATCGTTATCATTAAGAGTGTTAACATGTAAGACATCAATTTCAGGTTGTGTCAGCCAGCGAAAATCTTTCAGTGGTAGATATTGACTCATAGCCCAACCATATTGGTTATTTGCATCGAGGTAGACAATATACTATGACTCTTCACAAGGGTTGTAGCTAGGCATGTATTTATTATTCGCTTTATAGTACCGTCCACTACATTGGCTTAATCCACTTCGAATTGATGATTTTATAAAATTGATCATGTCTATATCAGTCATTAATTCTAAATTTACTTTAGTTTTTTTCAACAATGAACTGAAACTTAACCCAGGAGCAGTGAAATACTGACAAGGATCAAAGTCATAAGTTTTCATACAAACATTTCGAAAATTTTCAAAAACATCTGCTAATAATAACACATCTGTCTTCAAATATATGTCTGAAAATTCTCCTAAAGTTTGAATGTCGAACTGTGTCCATACACGTTGTGCATGTAAATATTCCTGATCACTGATATGACTTGTGTTTAAGGAACTGTAAAATGCATCTTTTGGAGGTAAAGAACACTCCTCAAGACGTTCCACACAGTTAATATATTCATAAAGGAATATACCTTTTTGACGAATCAAATTAAAATCATCTACTTTAGGAAAGACACGTTGAATTTCATGAAACTGATCTGATTTTAAATTACTAGCCAGCTTATCAAGACTACTCGGCATAAAGCGGATTGAATCTAAAAATCGCAGTTTTATAGTTTTTTATTGATAGTTTTGATGTATTTTGTGAACGGTATGTATTGTTCCTTATTATTTGCAATCACATCAATTTTCACATCTGAAGCTCAAAATTCTTTAACGATAAAGTGGTTATCGTATTTGCTACCGTTATGTAGAATGACCGGAATGAATTTACTTACTCTATAATTTAAATTACATTCTTGGTGAGCAGCACCACGATATTTTCCTGTTAAATGGTCATGATCGCGAACCCTGTCTGTATATAAACATTCACCACATATAAAACAATTAGTTTCAGTTTCAAAATTCATTTGCTCTGATGAAGTTAGTGGCTCCATTGGAATGATCGTATTTAAAATAGAGGATATACGGTTGGCATCTTTCTCAAGCCTTTCCATAAAAACTTTAGGTGCATCAGATCCTCTATAGAGCTCAAACGTATTTAAAGAGTCATCATAACTAAATTTAATATAATATGCATACCTGAAAGGTTCATGAATGTGAGTAGTGTTGGTGAAAGGTTGGGCTGGATTCAATGAACATGTATTAAATGGTTTTAGCAAAGCCTCGAAGTCAGCATTTATAACAAATGGTACTCGAAGCTGTTTCTCATAATCCTTAAATTTTAGAATGTTATATTTAGGAGTCGTTAATACCGTACACACATGATTACATCCCCATTTTTGATGTTGAGTTAGTTGATTCTCTTTTCTGAAATATAGCAAACAGTCATCAAACAACCACTTTTTAGATTTATCTTTTGATATCTGACTACCAACACGTCTACTTAATTGTTTTGTCCAACAATAGTGAGCATTTTCATCTTTAGTTATGTATAGTAAATTAACATGAGCATCCTTTTTTTCCTGAGTATAATATAGAGGACCTACTATACTCTTGTTTTCAATTCCATACACATTAATACTTACATTGTTCAGCTCTTCAAAATGTTTAATGTCTTTCATCGCCATAGGAAATTCCATTTCTTTTAAATCCAACACTGAAGAATAGTGAGGATAAGATGACGTTCTATCCATATTCTCCACTGCTGGATGGAGAGCTGAAGTTACAGCCCTCGCAAAACTTGCGTCATCATTATTCAAAACGTTCACAACAGCTTTCTTTCGTTTGATCCATCCTGGCAAATCAATGTATGTAGGTTGGTTTCTAAATAAAGTACTTCAACCAACGCCCAGCCTGACTCCCTTTCCTGGAAATCTTCACTCTTCACAATGATAGCACTTGAAATATCTAGGTATGTATCACTAATATTAGTTGATTCACTAACAATTACATTTTTTGTATTAAAGGATTTGATATCTGTAATTTCACCTTCACTCCCAGTTTTTACATATAACCCAAATAGTTCAAAATTAATTTTAAATGTTCTATGCTCCACTAAAACATTATCTATCAAGTCAAACACAGTAGGTTGAACATTTTTTTAAAAATTCAATACTTTGGGATTTTTCTTCACTATGAAGTCTGTAACTAGCAATTCGACTTTTAAACGCATTACCAATTTGTTGAATATTCCCAGAACTTCTTTCATGGCAAGCGTTATTTTTATGTTGAATACTGCGTAAATGTCCATGAATGATTGAAGAAGGCATATCAATATTACATACATCACAATGTGTTATCGAAGGTTCACCATTCTTCTTTCTTTTTGTTGCACAACTATTTTCACAATCTTGAGAACGTTTACGCTTTTGAGCATCACATTCGTTTAAAGGTTCCGTGCTAGTTAATGGTTTTACAGTTTTTAATTCCTGTTGTTCCCCATGCACTTCAACTATGTGGGATTGATTTCGATTTACTGCAGAAAAACCAAGTTCGCAAACTGAACACGAAAATGGTGCTGAACTAACATGCATTAAATTTACATGACGTGCAAAATTATCTTGTCTGTTAAATGTGGTAGCACAATGACTGCACACACACATTTTAATGTCATGTTTAACATTTGCGTGACGTTGAAGGCTGTCAGGTCTTGAGAACTGTTTCTTACAGTCACCACGCTTGAACATGATGAGCACTTTCGAAATTACCTATAAAAGAAAGAAATCATAAATGTTAATAAATGATAAAACAAAGTACAATATAAATAGTTTAATTATATTCCAGTCAATGGTTATAGCAGGGTATTTAAATCGATCATCTGTGAACTCCTAGCAAGTCTAACTTCATGTAGTTCTAACTGGGGGTTACTATATACCACTGTCACTGACACCTAGCGGTGAACATTGGAACTTGATAGTGTGGTAGAAACCAGCGGTCGCCAGTTACGTGAGCTAGGTGTGACGTCATAGCCAGTCTTAAAGCAAGTCTAAACTTGTAGAACATGTCACGTGATAGAAACCAGCGATCACCTGTTAAGTGAGCTAAGTGTGACGTCATAGCCAGTCTTAAAACAAGTCTAAACTTGTAGAACATGTCACGTGATAGGAACCAGCGATCGCCAGTTAAGTGAGCTAAGTGTAACGTCATAGCCAGTCTTAAAACAAGTCTAAACTTGTAGAACATGTCACGTGATAGAAACCAGCAGCCGCCAGTTAAGTGAGCAAAGTGTGACGTCATAGTCAGTCATAAAGCAAGTCTAAACTCGTAAAACATGTCACGTGATAAGGTTAAGTTAGGTAAAGTTAGGTTATGTTCGGTGAACTGAGGTTAAGTCTTTAAATATTCCCTCTGTCACTGACACCTAGCAATGAACATTCAGACTTAATAGAGCGGTAATCAAAATCTAACCTACAAAATTAGCTTTACACACCATGGTCAAGTAGTTCCAACTTTTGACTGCCAAATATACCATTTTCACTGACATGTAGTGGTGAACATTGGAAAAAATCACTCTAACTGTTTAAAAGTTATTAGAGGGGCACTTACCTTTTTTATAATTTATCTACTGCTGCCACTGAATGAACAGATTGTAGGAATCTGGTAACCTACAGGTACCCAATTA
This sequence comes from Meconema thalassinum, assembly GCA_946902985.2. Classification (NCBI taxonomy): domain Eukaryota; kingdom Metazoa; phylum Arthropoda; class Insecta; order Orthoptera; family Tettigoniidae; genus Meconema; species Meconema thalassinum. The sequence goes on from OX336389.2 coordinate 1,160,649,489, forward strand.
TCTGTAAACAAATCAATCAATCAATCAATCAATAAATAAATACATTCCAATCAATAACTTCAACATCAATTAGTGATAAAAGACTACAATCCATTAATAATAAGTACTTACCTTGCAAAATAATTTAATGATTTTCTACCAAAAAGGCTTTTTTACAACTCTTGAGCAGTAATAGAGCACTGTTCACTCAAAGCGAGTAATAAAGACTGACAGTAGGGAAATATATGACGCCTCTCTTATATAAACTCTCATCGCTCGTGTCAGCAGTTTTTTGCAGATCATTGCAATTCCTTTCCCAATACAGCTGAGAGTCCAAAGTACACTAGGAACACCCGTGTGGTATCCAATTACTGCTGACTTTGCATGATCATCACCCATTGTCTTGATCAACACCTGGGGTTTCAAATTATTGCAGCGTTAGTCATAGCAATAGAACTGTGCGCTCTCTGTCATGTCAGCAACATGACACCGGAAGGAACACCTGTATAATATCCAATAACTGCTAACTTTGCATGATCATCACCCATTGTCTTAATGAACACTTGCGGTTTCAAATTACTGCAGCGTTAGTCATAGCAACAGATCTGTGCGCTCTCTGCCATGTCTGTAATATGATACAGGAAATAACAAGACGTCTTACTGCACGTACCATCTCTACAGTTTTAACATCTTAAGAACATGTATTATTCTCTTTCAACTACAAATGACTCGCTAAAACACATCCATCCACCAAGTTAGATCCCTTGTATGTTCGCATGTATTTCGTCACTTTCCTTTCATATCGTTATCACATTATAGTAGTGGAGGACTGGTGAACAACGTCAGTTCAACACACTGCTTTACACGCAAAATGTAGTTAGGCCATTTGACATAATTTAAATAAATTCATGGGCTAGTCTGTAGGAACCAGTCCAAAGGGATCGGTTCATAGGGATCAGTCCAAAGGGACTCATCAACAAGGACTCGTCCACAAGGACTCGTCCAAAAGGACCTGTCAACAAGGACTCGTCAACAATGACCTGTCAACAATGACCCGTCAACAGGGACCCGCCAACAAGGACTCGTCCACAAGGACCTGTCAACAAGGACTCGTCAACAATGACCTGTCAACAAAGACCCGTCAACAATAACCCATCAACAGGGACCCGACCACAGGGGCTCGTCAACAATAACAGGGGCTCTCGGCTCAAGGCCTAACATGCCCCTCTTTGATTATTGATTTGCGGAAAAACGTTTAATTTCATTAGCATTCAAACTCCCACATGTCGCACTTGGAATGCTAGATTCTCTAAAAAAAAAATACAATTTCACCCCCTATTAGGGGTACGTTTTATTTTGGGGTGGAAATATGTTGTCCATTGGAAAGGGGGTGTCATCCTGAGTTCAACAACACCTCATTTGTTAAAATCCGACCATGGGTTCGCGAGATATCATACCGCCGCCATCTTGTGAGGTGGGGAGGTGGAGGTGGATATAGAACCCGTACAAAACCACTACTAAGGGTCGAGGATAAGAACTGTAGAGGATGACCAAGATTAGAATATGTGGAGAACATGTAGAGATGAAACGATTAGCTCGGGACAGGGAGACACGGAGAGTTGCATTAGAGCAGTCAAAAGATTGAAAACTCAAATAACAACATTTTTTTTTCGATCTCAGTGTTAAACAGTGCCATATTTTATTCTCTGTGTACGTACCGGCTTTGCAAATAAATGTTATTCAGGTTTGAGGGATGGAATGGGGTAGAGTATACTAATTGCCAGCCGCGTGAGGTGAAACTGTGAAAAGGAACTGTAGTTATGTTTCCCATCTGAGCCATCCTAGAAGTGTGTTTCTGTGGTTTCCCATTTCCATTCCAGATAACTTGTGACATCATTTCCGAACGAAGCCTCTGTTTCAAATATAAAAATGGCACTGTATTACATATGTTATGAGACCAATTCTACACTCACACAAGAACACGGGGATGATTACCACGATGTCCAGTATACTGAATTAAACCACGACTAGTGTGTAAAATCGTCAGTTCCTATGTTTTCATCATCATCAATGTTCTATGGGTATGAGGTCATTCACATATCCATTAATCCAAATACATGGCCCCGAATGTAGCAGACACAACTACAAATGGAATAGCCTATTTATAAACCACTAGAGTGCTTCTATTTGACTGTTGCTAGGCTGGTGTGGTCCACATTTAACTGAATCGCGTCATATAAAGAAGAAAGCACTTGGGATTCGTTGAACTCAGTAAGAGCTATTGAACAGATACCATACATGTGTTTGAATTTCGAGTTATCCTGTATTTGATATCCCAGCACTCATGATTGTCAGAACTGCTCGATCACCATAGTATTTAATTAGAATATAATGAGCTGATTTTTTCAAAATGGATATTCGCAATTATCTTTTATAACGCGTCGTTAATTACTTGACACTAAATAAAGTGAATTACTTGCTTTCGATCTGAGCATATTTTGGATCTTGTTATGTCCTGGTAGTCGATGAAGAGACCGACTCTAGACCCATCCCTGCACTGCGCAATTACAAAATTAAAATATTGTACAATAGCTAAGAATCATAAATGAATTAATTATATCAGTAGCTGTCGGAATTATAATCACTTAAGTGAGTATTCCACAGAAGGAAAGGGGTTCAACGTCTGTCCATTCATTAAATAGCATAATAATAATAATAATAATAATAATAATAATAATAATAATAATAATAATAATAATAATAATAATAATAATAATGGTATTAATTTTACGTCCCATTTAACTACTCTGGCTTTTAGATACGCCGGGGTGCCAGAATTTTGCCCTGAAGGGGATCCTTAACGTTCCAGTAAATCTACTGACACGGCAACCTCGCATTTGCTCATCCTCAAATGCCAGCTGACTGCGCCAGGATACGAACCTGCAACCTTGGGCCCAGCAAGCGAGAACGTTTCCGCTGAGCCACGCTGCCAGCCTCAGTAAACAGTAATTGGTACGAAAAGCTAAATGCTGCATATGATCTAACAATTTTACTATATTTTGAAATGAATTCTATGGGAAGGGGACATCACTTTAGTTAGGAAGTATTTGGTATATGATATCATTGATATAGATTCACATGAAAACCAGTGTGGGCAATGCATTGATGTTGTATTTTGTCTCCTTCCAGGTGAGTACCGGTGCTTGGCGATTGAAGAGCATGGTGTTTGTAAGTTGCATGCACTTTACTGATTCTTGGTATAGTAGTTTGTAGGTATTTGCAGAGATCTACTTCAGGGGTTCTGTTCGGGTCAGATATACGGTGGGTATTCGAATACAAGTTTCTTCACTTTGTTTCATAGAGAAGCTCTGTTACAAAGTCAGAAATACATCGCCATGACAAAATACAATCTCTCCAAAGTGAGAGCAGAGGAGTTCTGGCGCATGCGCTGAATATCAAAGGAGAATGAGGAGCAGCAGATTGGCGTGCCTTACTTTATTTGAATGCAAACCAATATGGAAGAAATTTGTGTTCTGGAAACTTAAACACGAATGGAAGTGTGTGTTCTCATGTACTGTGAATAGGCGCCTCGCAACAAGTGCTTAAAATATTCATCGCCGGCTACTGAACGTCTAATGGAAAGACGTCGTGCCCCGTCAGATGGTGGGGTGCTGGTGTTCAATGTTTAGTGAAGGAAGACACTGAGTGAAGATCTGGGCGCTTCTCTATGTCCACGACTACAATGCAGTAAGGGTGTCGCATCACTATTGGGTGTTGGACGTGCTCTAGCCCATCATATGATTCACTATGTTGTTGTTGATTCTATTCGGGGCTTTGAAAGATCGTGCCCATCTAGCCTCTTGTATTGGCTGTGTTTTAATTTGGATGATAACCTGTGTCATAGTGATGGCTGTACTAGTAAAAATAATAATAATAGTAAATAATGTTATTGGTTTTACGTCCCTTGTAACTACTGAGGCATTTAGAGACGCCGGGATGCCAGAATGTTGCCCCGAAAGTGGAGTATAACGTGCTAGTTAATATACTGACACGGCTCCGTCACATTTGCGCACCCTCAAATGCCAACTGACTTCGCCAGCATTAGATCCTGCGACCTTGGTCACAGCAGGCAAGAACGTTACTGCTGAGCCACGCAGCCATTTGACTGTCCTAGTGTGTGTATTTGTGATTGAGGTAGGATTTGAGTAGGAAGAAGCCATGGCCTTAAGTTAGGTACCATCGTTGAATTTGCCTGAAGTAGATGTGGGAAATCACGGAAAACCACTTCCAGGTTGGGAGAGGTAGGAATCCAACCCAACTCTTCGCAGTTTTATCTCACGAGGCTGAGTGTACCCCGGTCCAGCCCTCGAACCAAAATTAAATTTCTTGGCAGAGCCGGGAATTGAACCCAGCGACAGCAAAGAATTCTGGCCACTACTCAACGATGCGGTCGATTCATGATGTGTTTGGGATATCGAAAATGTAAACAATTTGGGTGCAAAGACAGATCATCACTTACCACAAGACTGCAATTACAATCGAGGGATCAATTCCATTTAACAGTTGCGAAGTGATTTTCCTGGAATGTTCTGTGCATAGTATTCATATAGGCTGCATAACAACAATAGAAAACGGCGCACCGGGAAGGCGTTGTCCGATTGTAAGGAAATTACGGACCAAACATGCAACTGATTAAAGCTTCGTGTCCAATGAATGAATAGCGGGAGCTCCCGCGCATCCGAACTGCGCATGCATCAGGTGTATATAAGGCGCAATTCTTAAGCGTATGCTCAAAGTAGCTGTTGCATTTGACTGCGATATCTTAACGTCGGCCGTAAGAATGCCACGCCGAATGATTCGTGCTCATTACGAGTAGATGTCAGAGTATGAAAGAAGTCGTGCGGTCGGATTGAAAGAAATAGGTTGGTCGAATAGAGCTGTCGCTGGACATTTGGGTCGAAGTGATGCGGCGATCAGACTATGCTGGCAAGCGTGGGTCAGCAACGGCAGGCATCAGCGTCAGGACGGCAGTGATCGACCGAGGGCCACATCAGCACGGGCAGACAGAGCGATTGTCAGAACAGCTGTCACAGCACCGGAGTCGTCGTTAACAACGATCCAGCGTGTGAGCCGCACACATGTGTCCACCATGACCATCAACAGTCGCCTGAGCGACAGAAATTTGCGCTCGCGCCGCCCGTTACGCTGCTTACCACTCACGCCTGTTCACCATCAAGTCAGATTACAGTGGTGCCGTGCTCAAGCATCGTGGAACTGTGCTGACTGGGGACGTATAGTCTTTAGTGACGAGTCCCGTTTCCAACGGTGCCCTCACGACAACCGCAGACGTGTTTGGAGACGTCCAGGCCAGCGAGGGGATCCTGCCTTGACTATCGCACGCCACACAGCCCCACAACCGGGAGTGATGGTCTGGGGTGCCATCTCCTCTGATAGCCGGACCCCGCTGGTAGTCATTCCTGGCACACTGACAGCACCGCGGTATGTTGATGACATTCTACGGCCAGTTGTGTAACCATTCCTCCAGCGACATCTGGGCCTTACTTTCCAACAGGATAATGCACGGCCGAACACGCCACGTGTTGCTATGGACTGTCTTCAAGCTTGCCCTATCCTTCCTTGGCCACTTCCGTCGCCTGATCTCTCTCCTATAGAGCACATTTCGGAAGTCATGGGAAGGCAATTGCGAACATCCCGGAAAGTCGTCGATTTAGCCCAAAAGTTGGAGATCATTTGGCACGAAATTCCGCAGGACACCATCCGGGAACTTTATCAGTCCATGCCACGTCGAGTGACAGCTTGCTTCCAGGCTAGGGGTGGACCAACACCTTATTGACGTCCTCACTTTGTAACGCTCTAACTCTGCAATAAATCATTCGATTGTTCTGCACGTTTGATCGTTTGTTTTTCTATGTCTGTTCCTCACATCCACCGATTTTCATCGCCATCGGACAATTCCTTCCTGGTGCGTCGTTTTTTTTTTGTTATACCGTGTATTATATACATTGTATCCCGCCCGGTCGTTGGGCAAATTGGTGTGGACCGACAAAAGAGTTACAACGGACAGAAAAAATACAGAATTTACTAACATTTAGGCAAATTAGTGTGGTGGTCAGGGGTACATACATTTCAAAACTAGACGAGCTTGGAAGCTTAACATGGTTACACATAATTGTTCAGCCACCTCAAAGACACAGATTATCAGACAAAATTCCACACACCGAAAGTGCACGGGGCTACATGGGTACGCTGTCGCACATCCCCTATAATAAGCAACAACTCAACAACAAATCATTGTAACAAGTTATTATAGACTGTTTATACGTAAATAATAATACAATACATATAACAATAATAAAATGTAATAATAATATGTGTGGATTGAGACAAAAGCTTTGAATTATTAAATTGTCCATATGTCTCTGTGTACTTGTCATTGGGATTAGAATTGGAAAGTGGTTGACTTAGGAACCATTTCAGTATTCTTCGGGTATAGAAGGTTGGCTTCCCAGTGTTTCTCATGAGGTGGATTTGATCCCATTTCAGCCTTCAAATATCAATTAAATTTAATGACTGAGTCAAAAATCACATCCTTGACCGTGGGCACAGAAATCTCAATACGTGTCATGAATTGAACCTATTTTGGTACAGAGGTTGCACTAGAATGCACAAAGCATGTACTGTATAAGCACTTACGAAGTACCCCATCCAGAATAAGGACCGCAGGTCCAGAGATCCATTTGTTGTGGTAGTGACTGCTTTTTGAGGTCATATGCCCTTCTACTAGTCGTGTGGATTCCTGTAAAAGCAATTAATACAAATTCTATCCAAAAAGAGCCCTTAGCTTACTGCCTTTTCGCTTAAGGGTTGACCTACAGTGGAGCGTCAGTCTGGCAACTCAAAACCCATTTGGCCAACTAACTTGTTTCATACCTAAATAAAAAAATGTAGTTTAAGCACATCATTTGTTTACAATAACTGCTATTAGCTCTCATGATATAACGGTACACATGACTCTGTCCACGGCATCCCATACTCTCCTTGTTTTCCCCTTCCTCCAGAACTCATTCCACATTACCCACCCAGCTCATTCGATCTGATGCTCAGCTGTTGGTATGTACAGGGATTACATGGGTGATGGTTTTCAATAAATCATTTCCCCAGCCAAGTTAGAGATTTTTTAAAACTGTCACAGTAGCGTGTGCAATTTGTCACGATGATGGCAGCGGATCTCTTTTGAGAGTGAAATGCATAGGGTCAGAGGGTGCGGCGAGGGGATGTCTTACGCCTCAAAATGATTGATCCTGAGTCGAGGCTCCAGGCTTGATCCAGTGACAAGCCGTCTTCAGATTCCTCCTACCATTCTGATGGAAGGTGTAAGCCAAGTCCTTTGCTTTTACTTCTTCACAAACAAAAAATCCTGTTCAGTTATTCGGGTGCAAGAACATCCTCTGAAGGGAAGCATTATTCTTCCGCGCGTCAATGTTATCATCCCATGATCCACGGCGAGTTCTCTTGTTTGTCAACCATTTCTTGGGACAGTTCCCTTGATTCACCAGCTTGTATAATTTAGGCTATTAGAGGAAGACATTTGCAGACATTTTATTAGTGGGAGTTATTTGCAAGAGCAGCTAATTTTACTAATATTTCTGTAATTAACGCCTTGCTAATGAGCCTTCATTGCTTGGCAATTACAATAAAGTCCATGGGAAAGCGTAAAAATGAAATATATGCCATTAATCATGGGATGAGATGCAAGCGCTGGAAGTTCAAATCACCCATCTATGTGGATAAGCGGTCCAACCTACGCTCCACCACAGGATTAAGAGCCGCACTGATAGAGATTGAAGGTTCAGATCCCAGTATTGACTGTGACCATTCTGAGTGTTCTATTTTCCACATTTATTGGACATACTGACACCTTATATCAAGTCCAAGGTCACCTGTCCCTGCCTGTCCCAGTTTCACGTTCTAGTATAGGAATCGTCAGCTAGGGTTAAAAAGCATTGAACTGTTTCACATTTTAACTTCGAAAGAAAATACCGGGCCACGGCCGCTTCCTTCCAATTATTTGCCCGTCAAGCTAATTGGCATTGGAGTCCAGGAGAACATCTGGCCATTATAAACATCCTCCACTTAGAAAGCTTATCCGTAACCTTGTAGAAACTGGAATTATTAGTAAAACAAACGGTTTTGTAACGGACCAATTGCCTGTCTTTACTGGTACAGAAGAAACGATAGAAGCCTGACTGTGCGACAACCCACACCTATACGCTGATATCTAAAGTTCTTTGTGGTGTTTGAAGCCATATTTTCAGTGTTGCCTTAGTAAACAAGAGTTTAGTGCTTTTCAGTCGGTCAACACGAATGTACCCAAAAGAGATGGGTTATACCCTAATCCTGAAATAAATTACATGAGATTAATAAAATTTTATTGGGTACATTCGTGTTGACCGACTGAAAAGCACTAAACTCTTCTTATCTAAAGTTCTCGTATACTTAATGTTCACAGTTCATTATATCGGCTATAGTCAATTGAATCATCTCCTTATTATTTGGGACTATGGCAACGAAAATTTCACGTTCACTACTGTCATTTAGAATTTGACGTTCAATACTGTCAACTAGAATGATTCGCAAGTTTTGTATTTGCATTGCAATATTTGTAATATCCAACGGCATTAGAGAACACGTGGCTGGGACTTGAAATTTCACGCGGTAGCTCAGTTGAATAGAGTATCTGCCCGGAAATCTGATGATCCTAGGTTCGAGTCCTGGTGGCATCAGACAGTTTAACACTCTAATTAATATCTTAATAACTTTCACTTCATGTACACAACACAACCTAATAGCTTGAGAAACCAGATTGCATGTTACATTTCATATTACGTGATGGTATGATTTAATTTTAGGCGTGGGTGAACCCTACACAGATTAAATATCGCTTATTTAGCGTTTTGTGTAATTAGTTTGGTGTCATATTAAGTTCGGAGCTCAAGTTTAGTTACCCGCTATTCTCCTCTAGACAAGTTCAACGATGTTGGTATAACTTAAACGATAATTTAACATCCCCTTGAGACACAAATTAGCCTATATCCTATAATGGAGGAATCTCCAGCGAATGCCAGCTTACTGACTTATAAGGTAGGTGCCGCAATGTGCATTTGGACCACCCACATTGAGACTACCGTTTTTATTATAGGATGCTAATATATTTCCAAGCGTTTCAGATTGATCCAGAATTTGAATGGCTTCAATTAATAAATTCAGAGATTTTGCACCTGGACGTCGGTCAACATACCGTAGGGTACGACAGTTGACAGTTGATGGCGTTATATAAACCTAAAACTTTGTTTTCTGGGGACATTTTCCTGTCACATGCTCAGTGATAAGTTGTTACGGAAACTTGGCTATATTATCACCGAAAGGGGGGAACTGCTAACATTGTTTATAAGGTAGTGAAAAAAGGAAGATTGTAGTTTTACATGACCGTGAATCTTTTGATTATGAGCCACGGGACCTCCTTTTTACGTGGAACCCGAACCACAGGACATGGCATTTCACTTCGAAAATCTCACATGCAATGACCGGGAATCGAACCCGGACCGCCTTGGTGAGAAGCATACAGCTAGACCGCTGAGCCACCACGCCCCTAATAAGCTAGTGAATTTTCCACTCATGCTTCACTCATTGTTGATCAACATTTATATTCGCCTCACTATGTTATTTCAAAGAAATTGGTGTCGTCATTAAAGCGACATCGTACAGTAGTTAGTGTTGTTCGAAGAGGGCACTGCCTTCTTATTTATGCAGTTTATAAGATCTTAGTTGTTCGAAACTTAACTAGTCGGGAGTAATATAGATCGCGATACATTACACTACAAATTCCCCTAGACACAAAATAGCCGCATCCATAACGTCACGGACGAAAGTAAAGAATCTGTTAACGATGCGTAGAATTTAAATTCTCTGAGTTAATAAGGCTTCACATACAAACAAAAACCTGGCTGGACCAAGGGCCCCAGTCCCCCTTCCTTGAATTAAGAGCAGTAAATTTCGTCCAGACAGTCATCTAACCTAATAGTGACCAATGGCTTCGCCCAGACCGTCATCTAATTAAGTGGTGACCAATGGCTTTGTCTCACCATGGCTTTAGAAGACTACAGTTCAAATTTTCTATTAAATTGAATAACTAAAAGTGATTTAAGATCATTTTTAACTCACCACCACAGCTCGGACTTCAACACATGTGATTAAATAACTAAGTAACGACGCACTGTTTGAAATCTCACACAGCTAGACCAATAATGGCGGCAATTTAAACCACACCATAAAACAAATAAGCATGAATGTCCACCATGAAGTCATCAACTACACTAACAAGTTATTTGCCCTAGACAGGTACGTATCGCGGTATATACTTGAGAAACAACTGGTCATTCTCTCCTTTGCTCCTTTGTCATATGTTGCTACAAATCACTACAATTAAACTATCGTAACTTTGTTTATTATGGTATCGATTAATTATGCACGTCACTGATAAACAGATGAAAATGTATCTACTTGACGAATATCTGACTATTTGGTCGAACTTGGCTGGTATATACCAAAGTCCGTTGCTCGGTATCAAACATCTGAACAACTGCAAGTGGTGTATTATTGATGATTACAGTACTTAATATATGTCACATGTATGCTGGGAGGAAAGGAAGACATTACGTCAAGCCTTACTCAATTTGGCGAAAGCTTTGGAGCGGATTCCGCACGAATACATTTGGTACGCAGAGGTGGTGATAAATGTTTTAAGGGTTGAAACATTGAGACCATCTTGCAAATGAATATGGTATGTAGAGCAAAATTTCTAAAACGAAGGTGATGTGCAAAGGGATGAAACCCATGGAAATAGAATGCCAGGTAAGAGGAACAAACTTGGAGGAAGTGGATCATTTTAAGTTATTGAGCTGTGTATTCTCTTAAGATAGTGATAGAGATAGGGACGAGGTATAGGAAAGGCAATACAGGATTTCTCAGTTGCTACTCTATAGGCTATACTATATTCTTCAAGAAAGAAGTTAGTACTGAAATTTTCTCTACAACGCTCAGTATTTACATCGAACGTACTGTATGGAAGTGAGAGATGAGTGGATTCAGGATCTCTCATTCATATGCTAGAATTAACTGATATGAGAATAGCACGAATGATTGCTGGAACTTATAGATGGGAGCAATGGCAGGAGGGTACTCATAATGAAGAGATAAATGCTAAGTTAAACACGAACACATTTAATGAAGTAGTTCGTATGAACCCACCCAGATGGTGGTGTCTTGTGATGGGAATGGGGAAGGAGAGATTGCTTGGGAGATTTTTGAACTTGGCTTTGAAGGGTTAGAGAAGCAGAGGTAGATCAAGGAGGCGAGCTTTAATAATAATAATAATAATAATAATAATAATAATAATAATAATAATAATAATAATAATAATAATAATAATAATAATAATAATAATAATTGCTATTATTAATATTCTTCTTCTTTTTATTATTATTAAAACTCAGCAATTATTCTAGGTTTGTGCTGTGTCTTGCGTGGGGTTTCGCCTAGGACACGAAGCGGGCTCATCAGCGGGCTCTCGGTGTCCCCGCCCAGACCCCCACAGGGGTAGCGAACTGCACGCTACCTCTCTTTTTATGAAGCGCACCTGCGCCTCTTTACATCGAGTACTAAAAGCTCAAGCAGCCATAACCTCCCTATGAAGGCTCCCAAAAAGATAGTATATTGGCTTTCACGGCCAGTGATTTAAAACTCAGCAGTTATTCTAGGTTTGTGCCGTGTCTTGTGTGGGGTTTTGCCTAGGACACCAAGCTGGCTTATCAGCAGGCTCTTGGTGTCCCCGCCAGGACCTGTCCCCCACACAAGACACGGCACAAACCTAGAAAAATTGCTGAGTTTTAATTCACTGGCCGTGAAAGCGAATATACCAATAATAATTATGTTATTGGTTTTACGACCTTTTAACTACATCGGGGGGCGTGGTGGCTCAGCGGTCTAGCTGTATGCCTCTCACCAAGGCGGCCCGGGTTCGATTCCCGGTCAATGCATGTGAGATTTTCGATGTGAAATACCATGTCCTGTGGTTCGGATTCCACGTAAAAAGGAGGTCCCGTGGCTCATGATCTCGAGATTAACGGTCACGTTAAACTACAAGCTTCCTTTTTTAACTACATCGGCTTTTAGACACGCTTGACTGCCAGAATTTTGCCCCGAATGGGATCTTTAACATGCCAGTAAATCAACTGACAAGGCTACCTCGCATTTGCGCACTCTCAAATGCCAACTGGCCGCGCCAAGGTATGGATGGCTTGGATATAGCTGGCGAGAATATTACCTCTGGGCCACACAGCCAGTCAGGCACTGTTGTGATTCAGTGTTCAACGATTTTAAGGTAAGAGGTGACTTGACGTTTCAGTGTTACCCTAGAGTTATCTAGTGGTCAGAAGGAAAATCACTGTAACTAGCCAACAACAGCTAGCAATTCAAATCTATATATCACGACAAATCGATTTTCGTTCGCGATGTCACGGTTTAGCGCTGGAAACTCTAGCCTAGTACTGAAACGTCAAGTCGGAAGTAATGATCGCTTTACTATAGAAGCAAAGGAGGCCATAGTGCTAACTGCTAACTGGAGGTGGCTCTATCGCAAAGTCATGCAGTTCAGACCAAACGCTGAAAGGTATGGCAGTCTCAATTGGAAACAATGAAGTAAAAGTGAACCCTTCCAGTGTATGATCTAGATCTATAGGATATGTCATAAAATGAAAAATTGAAGAATAGGTCCACAGTCGGCAGTGATGAATAGTAGCTTATTTTTCTGTATATTTCTCCATGAACTAAGTCGAGAAGATTTTCGAATTCGTGTATAAAGGACTCAGCACAGACAGTAGACTAGAATTAAAATGCTTGTCTTTGTTTTATGGATTGGTGTAAACCACTACCTGTATATGACGATGGTCTGAATGGCTTCTTCCAATCAAACAATTAATCTAAGTTATAGGACGGCTTGGAGTGCTTCCGTAATATTTGACGAACAGCCACATATAACATGAGGGTGGTTCGATTAATATCTACGCACTCCTGGCTGCATGGTGTCACTATGTCGATGTAATCAAAGCCACTATTTCATGTACTCATGGCAGCATTACCTTGCAGTAGACAAAGGCCTGTATCTACTTACAGGGGGCATTGCCCACGCATGAATCAAGCGGTTACGAGGACAAATGAGGACGTCCGCTTTTGCGATCTACTGGGTTGTACTCCATTGTAAACAAGCTCGTTAACGGACTAGAGTACCGTGTTCCCTTCATGTCGTTCTGAGGTCAAGATTAACAGGTAATCTGCAAAATACAAGTTGATTCAACTCAATTAATTACTCTGCCTCTGCTCGCCTTATTAAAATACTGTACATGGCTCTAAATGTACGTTCCTTAGACATTTTTAACTGTTAAGAATTGTTGCATTCCTGTCGATCCATTCAGTACAATCCTCTTTGTCTTTGAGAAACACATACGATAGAACTGGGTAGACGTGTCTAATACACCATCTCGTCTCCTGCCAAGTAATCTAAGTATTGTGTCTGGAGAAGATTACTTGAATTTTTGACGGCAAATTTGCAGATTATATCACACCATGGTGCTTCGTACCATAAATTACTGGTTACATACCGGTACCAATGAACATAATTGTAATTTTAAAGACAGAGGTAATGTCGGTAGAAGAGGTACTTTGGTACATTCAATAACAGACTGACCACTAAACTGGAGGGTGTTAACAGTAAGTTTCATCCTACTTTCGATTGTTGCACAAAACGAAAGCAGACTTACGATATCTACATGGACCAAATGTCTGTGTGTCTTATCTGTGTGTGAGTGTGTATGTCGGTCCCCCCCCCCATATCAATTGAAACACAACGAAACCGAATTGAACCTCATTTTGTACAGAGGTAGCACTAGTTAAAGACACCTCAGTGTCATGCTTTATATCTCCGCCTCCTTAACCAAAGCAATATGGCGGCCACCCAAATGTTCAAAGCCTTAATCAAATTATGACGAAACTAATCATCGGATCTCTAAAACATTTCGTAAATATATACCCTCATGTAGAAAGTGTCAGACGTCCGATCTTCAAGGTCATCAGCTAAATAATTTTAAAATGGCGGCCGTACAAATAAAACGAAATTTAGTAAGAAAAATACCATGTAAGAGACCTTGCTGAAATAAGCCATAAAAATAACACATTATAAACAACGCGTGGCGGTCATTTTATAAATATAGAATATGATAATGAATAACTCAAAATTATGTTAAGATTCAACAACGAAAAGTAGCAGTAAGCCTAATGTAGTTCCTTGAATGTATCTTCCTATGACCAAGTCAAAAGATCCGCGACTCCACACGTTCATGATGGCGGTTGGGCTTATTCATAAAACTTGAATGTTATCAACTGACGATATAATAATACAATGACGCGAAATTTAATGAGAGTGGAGTTCCATACAAATGACCTGGTTGCCATTATTCATGGTAATATGACACTGAATTTCGCTCGCAGCGGCCATCCAGTAGTTACGGAATATACAAACAAAAATTCTATATTTTATAGATACAATATCTCAAATTAGCATTATTGTAGAAACATATATGGGCTTTGTATTCCAAAGGCAAAAGATCACTCCGGCCATTTGTCCAAGATGGTGACTGAGCATAGTATTAAAACTTCAAAATCAAGAACTCATTATCCATTTGCGCAATTTACATGAGCGGAGAAACAGATATGATACTTCGCTTACATTAATCATATGGCAATCATACTGCACATAGAACGTAGCTGCCATATTGAATATATACGACATTGATATCGACAGTCTAAGTAGTCTCACATAAAAGGCTTTACCTTCAGAAGGCGCAAGATAAACGATTCAATACATTCAAGATGCTAGATGGGAGTACATTACTTATGTTTCAATCATTCCTCTGTATGAATTGGTGGAATTACAATGAATCTTAGTAATCCAGGAGTCGTATGTAGGATACAATATTTAACGTTCATCACAAGAACATTCATTTATACTCCTTGATAAGGACAAAGAGATATAACTATACCCAAACATTTGGGAGAACGTAGGCTATATCTAAGAAGTGATTATCCGGGCTGTTAGGCCGTGGTCCAGTAGGGCTGTTGTTTCCCGACGTTTCAGCGAAGACTGCGTTCGCCATTCTCAAGGGTCTCAAGGGTCGCATGGTAACTTCTATCAGCAGACCGATGGCGTCGCCATGGGTAGTCCACTGAGCCTGGTTGTTGCTAACTTCTTCTTGGAGAAGTTTGAAAGCATGGCCCTGGAGACTGCGCCGCTCCAGCCGAAAGTCTGGTTACGGTATGTGGACGATACATTTGTGGTCTGGAGTCATGGAGAGGAAGAGCTACAACGGTTCCTGGATCACCTAAACAGCCTAAATGCCAGCATCCAGTTTACCATGCAGAAGGAGAAAAACCACTCTCTCGCCTTCCTTGATGTCATGGTTACCAGAACTCCGGACCTTCGCTTGGGGCACACTGTCTACAGGAAGCCTACCCACACTGACCGGTACCAACAGAAGGCATCGAACCACCACCCTACACAAAAACACGCCGTCATCAAGACTCTGGTCAACCGTGCTAAGCGTATCTGTGAGTCCCACCACCTGAAAGAGGAACTTCGTCACCTCAACACAGCTCTCCGCGCCAATGGTTACACCAGTAAGGAGATCCAACGGGCATGTCATCCCAGACGACCGGCGTCCACGGAGAGGGAACAGGTTCGGCCGACAGCAGTGACGTACCTCCCGTACGTTCACAAGGTGACTGACCGGATAGGCAAAATACTCCGCCATCATAACATCAGGACCGTATACAGGCCTACGAGACAGATACGCGATTTAATCAGATCTGCCAAGGACAAGCGCCATCCCCACTCCAGTGCGGGCGTCTACAGGGTACCTTGCAGCTGCGGCCAGGTTTATATTGGTACCACGAAGCGCAGTATTGCCACCAGGCTGAAGGAACACGTGCGACACAGCCAGCTGGGCCAGATGGAGAAGTCCTCGGTGGCAGATCATTCCCTTCTTAAAGGCCATGATGTTCACTACGGGTGCACAGAGGTGCTGTTCAGCACCGTCCACTACCACGCGAGGCTGCAGCGAGAGGCTATTGAAATTTTCAAACACCCTAACAATTTCAATCGGAAAGATGAGAGCGAACGGGTGAACAAAATCTGGCATCCCGTCCTCAGATCAACTAACATCAAACCATTGGCTGAGCATTGCACACCTCTCGGTACTGGCAGCCAATCAGCGCGCTCCACTCCTGGCGCGGAAAGTTCCGGACCGCGCAGTGAACCGACCCCGTCGCACACTATATATAGCGGTGGCGGACAAGCGCAACTTCAGTCTACCTCTGACCATCGGAAAGAGAAGACCCTCGAGAATGGCGAACGCAGTCTTCGCTGAAACGTCGGGAAACAACAGCCCTACCAGACCACGGCCTAACAGCCCGGATAATCACTTCTTTGATTCTAACGCCGGCCGTGAAAGCCTATGTTTGAATATATGTCGCCTCTACGGGGAGGAAACTTCAGTTTCAATTCGACGCTTCGAGAAGCTTCGGAAGAAGAAAGCTACCCTGCTTTCGATGCTTACATTTCTTCTCAGATGCAGAGATTCTCGGACAATTCCTAAGTTTCTTAGGATGAAAAGACACTTCGGTTCAGCGCAGTCGCACCGCATCTACGACCGGGCCGAGCTCTCGCTATTACGGGAACGGATTCACCACACTCGCAAGGAACTTGCTGGCACTGACAAGACACTTCTGGAACTCCACTTCCGAATCAGCACAGAACTCTCACCGCAGGATTGGGATAAAGTAGACAGCATAACTAACTACTCTATGCAGTCCACCTTCGACCAGGTAAGCAAACGCCAGAAGAACAAATTCGAGCGCTGCTAGACGACTCCATCTTCATCTGGTACGGCACTCGAGACCTCCAGCACGGTCGTCAATCTGACGGACCGTAACTTATCTGAAGCGGAAACGACCCTCCTGGCTAAAGGTGGGAATTTTGCGGTCACTCCCCGTATGGTTCCTGTTGAAGACATCATCGCGAACGTTGAAGCAGCTATCCGCTATCTCCCTACAGCGCAGGCAGAGGCAATCCGAGGCGAAACTTCGCGAATTCTTCGGAAAGCACCTGCTACCAAGAGTAACCTCACGGCGATGGAGAGGAAGGCCATAAAAACGCTGAACCAAGATGACACCATCGTTATTCTACCGGCTGACAAAGGAAACGCCACTGTCGTCATGAACACCGTTTCTTATACCGCCAAGATCTCGGAACTGCTGGATCCTCAGACTTATCAACAGCTGCCTAAAGACCCCACAAACCGTGTATTAAGGGAAACTAACATTCTGATCAAAGCCTCTTCACTACCAGATGATGCCAAGAAGATGACCATCAAGAGTGAAGCCCTGCCTCCTAGACATTACGGCTTGCCTAAAATTCACAAGGAGAACGTACCATTACGGCCCATCGTAAGTGCCATTGGTTCACCGACCTACAGCCTGGCGAAGCATCTGGCATCCTTGCTCCAACCTCACATTGGCAACACACAGACTCACATCATTGATTCCGGCCATTTCATCCAGAAACTCGAAGAGATTGAACTGGGAACCACTGATCGTCTCGTGAACTTCGACGTGGTGTCCCTCTTCACCAAGGTACCTTTGAGAGACACTCTGGACCACATCTCCCAGATCTTCCCTTCTGACATCGCTGATCTGTTCCGTCACTGCCTCACTGCTAGCTACTTCTTGTGGAATGGTAACTTCTATCAGCAGACCGATGGCGTCGCCATGGGTAGTCCACTGAGCCCGGTTGTTGCTAACTTCTTCATGGAGAAGTTTGAAAGCATGGCCCTGGAGACTGCGCCGCTCCAGCCGAAAGTCTGGTTACGGTATGTGGACGATACATTTGTGGTCTGGAGTCATGGAGAGGATGAGCTACAACGGTTCCTGGATCACCTAAACAGCCTGAATGCCAGCATCCAGTTTACCATGGAGAAGGAGAAAAACCACTCTCTCGCCTTCCTTGATGTCATGGTTACGAGAACTCCGGACCTTCGCTTGGGGCACACTGTCTACAGGAAGCCTACCCACACTGACCGGTACCTACAGAAAGCATCGAACCACCACCCTAAACAAAAACACGCCGTCATCAAGACTCTGGTCAACCGTGCTAAGCGTATCTGTGAGTCCCACCACCTGAAAGAGGAACTTCATCACCTCAACACAGCTCTCCGCGCCAATGGTTACACCAGTAAGGAGATCCAACGGGCATGTCATCCCAGACGACCGGCGTCCACGGAGAGGGAACAGGTTCGGCCGACAGCAGTGACGTACCTCCCGTACGTTCACAAGGTGACTGACCGGATAGGCAAAATACTCCGCCATCATAACATCAGGACCGTATACAGGCCTACGAGACAGATACGCGATTTAATCAGATCTGCCAAGGACAAGCGCCATCCTCACTCCAGTGCGGGCGTCTACAGGGTACCTTGCAGCTGCGGCCAGGTTTATATTGGTACCACGAAGCGCAGTATTGCCACCAGGCTGAAGGAACACGAGCGACAGAGCCGGCTGGGCCAGATGGAGAAGTCCTCGGTGGCAGAGCATTCCCTTCTTAAAGACCATGATGTTCACTACGGGTGCACAGAGGTGCTGTCCAGCACCGTCCACTACCACGCGAGGCTGCAGCGAGAGGCTATTGAAATTTTCAAACACCCTAACAATTTCAACCGGAAAGAAGAGAGCGAACGGGTGAACAAAATCTGGCATCCCGTTCTCAGATCAACTAACATCAAACGATTGGCTGAGCATTGCACACCTCTCGGTACTGGCAGTCAATCAGCGCGCTCCACTAATGGCGCGGATATTTCCGGACCGCGCAGTGAACCGACCCGGTCGCACACTATCTATAGCGGTGACGGACAAGCGCAACTTCCGCCAGGTTTTACGTGTAGGCAATCTTTCCTTTCTGCCTATGCGGTTTTCCCTGGCCCTACAATCTTACCCTTATATATGAGTGCATATTTATATGTACTCATATATAATATATACCAATGTTAATATATGCTAATTATGCCTGGTAGATCGCGACCGCGATGGGACAGGCACTAAGTCCTAAAAGACATTCCTTTCTATCCAATCCCCTATGCTTTCTCTTCTACTATCGTAGACTAATTGCATGTCGGAGGCGCCAGTAGTAAGGTCGGGTGCCACGCGGGGGGTGCGGGTACTCTTTTCGCCCCCCCTCCCCGAAAAAAAAGCGCAACTTCAGTCTACCTCTGACCATCGGAAAGAGAAGACCCTTGAGAATGGCGAACGCAGTCTTCGCTGAAACGTCGGGAAACAACAGCCCTACTGGACGACGGCCTAACAGCCCGGATAATCACTTCTTAGATTCTAACGCCGGCCGTGAAAGCCTAAGTTTGTATATACGTAGGCTATATGTTCATTAGATAGTTCGTATGGTGGGATTGTGTGTTCACACCGATTAGTAGACAATTTTTATTAGGCCTTGCGTTAGGCAATTTCGTCAAGCTGAATAATTATATGCTGCTCTTTAGCAACTACAATGACGAAGAATGTTGTTTGGTCACAGAGGCTATTCGTCAAGATGGAATGCTGAAGGCGTGACAGTCTATAATGGTAGAAGAATGAATAAATGAATGAATGAATGTTGATAATAGACCATATCAAGGTACAAACTACAATTAAACCAATATCTGAATGTAGGAGACGTGCCAGATTAAACACTCTCTCTTATAATATAATTGAATTTTGCAACTTCCAATTAGCGCCAACCTATTGTGTCAATCAGTCATGGTAAAGGTGTCTTTCATAACTACATGAATATTCCTACAACTCCACCAGATATTACAACAGACCGAATAATGAAACATTGGTGCTTTAGTGAAATTCCACTCATCGAGAATTTCTCAATTTGTCAATGACTACATTATAGTCGCCTATTACCAATGAAATATATATATACACTTATGGCAAAATCTGTATTCGCCATTGCAACACATATTTTCATGGCTTTCAATTTCCAGGTTTCTATTTCGAGGTACCCATACTGAATTAATAGTAGCGCTCACGATTCCTGCTGTCTGCTAGCCCGTAAAGACACATCTTGTTATATTACCCCAGTTTACGGAGAGGGACCGATGTCTTTCAGAATTGCATTTACATGTGACGGGATGCAAAAAACTGGATCGCAAGGGGATGGTGGACCACCCGGTACTATATAGCCTACATTATTTCCTTAGGATGCAGTCGGAGAAGAACTTCTCCAAATTTTATTTGCGAACCGTCCTTCTACCACGTTTCTACCGTTATTCAATAGTTCACCGTGCAATCTTTGGGGACTGTAAAATATTAATTATCTGTCTTATGCTAGGGAATTCTTGAGGAAAGGCAAAGCTATTCAAGGCACGACCCGCATGAAGCTAAGCGAACGCACGCCGATAACTTGTCTTTGTAAGTGATGACCTCGCAGCAAGGAGTCGGGATCTATCAATTGCCTTCGAACTGAATCCGAATTCCCGGGACAATTGTGGATGCGTTGAGCGAACGGCAGCAGACTTACCTTGAAGGGTCTCTACATATAGCCTCTGACCAGAACCTTCATAAATCTCTCTGATTGCCAGACGTAGAAAGCCTGATTTTAGTTGATTAATTATTATACATTCCTGGTCATGCGCATAAAAACGGGCTAACTCTCGTTTATCAGAAACAAAGGGCCACAGGTGTTTGTGAACAGACTTCATAAAAACTAAGACGGTTTAATTTTTGTACTTCAATAACCTCTAAGTTGAATACAATATATTTATGAAGCTTGATCTACATATGTAAAATGGTTGGAGGAGCAAGAAAACCAATTATGAGGTTGAAAATCGCTAGCACAATTTTCATAAAATGGTAATAATTTGTAAGTTTGCAGATATGTATATTTACAGTACGTGCTGTTCACCACAAGTAGGGAATGCATTAAAATGAGAAAAAGATCTGTTATTTCAGAAGCTCTGAATCAAAATATTGTCACTGCACCAGTGGTACTCGCTACGTGACTATATTGCTCCGTACTAGAAGACTGGCGTGTAACTTCCAATCGTTAATGACACACAGCCTCACAACACACTTCTCAATGTTCAACACAATCAAGGAAAGTTATCAGTGCTGAATAATATTTCGAGAGACAATTCTTAAAGTTCATTCCAATTTGTAGGGGTTGGAGAAGGGAGAGTTGGATTAGCCTTAAAGTATAACATGGAAAGAAAACCATTCAGAGGGTAGTGAAAAAACATAATATTAACTTTGAGCTTTCGTTTTGCTTTAGGGTCTATGTGTTTAATGTTTTGCAGTATTTAACAACTTTACGTATCATTTGAGGACTTTGAGCTACTGTAAATTAACACAGCTTATCGAGTATCCATGATAGTGCTAGTGAACATGTTACATTCTACTTCATGACTTATAACAAGCCACATTTTAGTGTTGCCTAAGTAATCGATTAGTAGGATATTTTATTTCTGTCAACACGAGTGTTCCTGATTAGATTGGCCGGGGAGTTACACTTAATTTCCTAGTGCTTCCGTTTGGCATACTCGTGTTGATCCACAGAAAAGCTTCTACAAATTGATTTATTACATTTTCCGTTCGAGCTCACCTAATTCGATCAAGAATCTTTCGGTGATTTGATTCCCCACCCACGCATATGATCGAACACAACAATCGGGAAACTACTTGCTCTGAACTAGAGCACGTGATGAAGATCAACTCCGTGTGTGATATGACGGTGTACAAGAATATGAGTAATTTCGGGATCCAGTGTCCAGCTCCCCTAAAAGAACGCAGTCTATTTTGCATGTCAAGCAACAAGTAAACGTAATATGTGATAATCTTAGTCGGAATTGCCACACTCGGCCTCATTTGCCATGAGATGTATGGTATTCATCTGTATGCAAACAATTCTTCGCATTTACTGTAGGCTACTGAGGTTCGTTCTTTAATTAATGAATGAAGTCATAAATGTTCAGATTGAAAGCTTGAAAAACATTAGCAGTGCTTATTCCTTGTATACATTTATCACAAAAGGTAAACTATGAAATTAGGATATAGTATATCCGAGGCAATGTTGTATGTCTGCGTGTCCATTCCCCCATATGTTTAACCGTGTGTCACTCCTTTATAGCTACATAAAAATTTGTATGTACCATGCCGTGTTTAAGGATATCAGTCATTTCATATTTTCATTGCTACCATTGCAGCCAAATAATATAAACTGACGTATTAAATTTTGATAGTGAACTCCATAGTACAAAGTAAATATTGCAGAGAAAAGTTGTTCTAAAACAAGTACATCCGTGATAAACTAATATACAGGGTCTTCATATTTACTTGGCAAGGACATTCTCGCTCACGCACTCCGCCAGTGACGCCTCAGATGCCGGCTGCCGCGTACGTATATGTAAGGCAGAGTACGGTGCTTAAAATCAGTATCATGCAATTTTACTCACCATGTTCACAGTAGATGATGAAAATGATTGTCATCCGCTTCCAAGCATAATCGGCACCTCCTCATGAAGTTTCCGGTTACTCCAGTTAATTTAGCTT
This sequence comes from Meconema thalassinum, assembly GCA_946902985.2. NCBI lineage: Eukaryota > Metazoa > Arthropoda > Insecta > Orthoptera > Tettigoniidae > Meconema > Meconema thalassinum. The sequence continues at coordinate 1,160,672,250 of OX336389.2, forward strand.
CAGTAAGGAAATAACGACCTCAACGTCTATTTTTATTGTTTACTGAACCTGTATGTTTGAATCTTTTAGCCAGTTGTTTTATTGTCCGATTTTAGGAATGGGTCTCCCAGGAAATTTCACTCGAAACTTTTGACTTGTTCAAGCGCACGATTTCCTGCACTTTATGTACGTATTGTGCAGATATAGGCTACACGTTCACGTAACGCATGCTTTACACACTGTAAGGCATTACAGCACTGCACACAATCACAATAAAACAACTGGCTAAGAGATTCAAACGTACTTGTTCAGTATACAACAAAAATAGACGTAAAAGTCGTTATTTCCTTACTGAAGCTAAATTAACCGGACTAACCGGAAACGTCATAAGGGGATGCCGATTATGTTTGGCAGCGGATGGGAAACATTTTCAGCATCCACTTTAAACATGGAGAGTAAAAATGCATGATACTAATGCTATGCACCATACTTTGCCTTACATATGCGTGCGCGTGCGCCGGCAACTGAGCCGTCACTGGTGGAGCGCGTGAGCGAGAATATCCTTGCCAAGCAAATATGAAGATAATAATAATGTTATTGGTTTTACGTCCCTTTTAACTACACTGGCTTTTAGAGACGCCGGGGTGCCGGAATTTTGCCCCGAAGGGTATCTTTAACGTGCCAGTAAATCTACTGAGACGGCTCCCTCGCATTTGCGCACCCTCAAATGCCAGCTGACTGCGCCAGGTCAAATATGAAGACCCTGAAGCTTACTTTCATATATTTTACTGGTCCTTTCCAACTCAAATATCTGCCGTCAATTGAATAGATTTGGGTACAACTATTTCAAATCCAACATTCAATATCTCAACAATCTAGTAATTTTTAGCCTACTTTCCATTTTTGCAAAAAATGAAAGTAGACTTATGAGATCTACACGGGCCAACAGTTCGTGTGTCTGGCTGTGTGTGTGTGTGTGCGCGCGCGTATATCTGTCCCCTCCTATCAATTCAAACATGACGAAACCGAATTGAACCAAATTTGGTTCAGAGGGAGCACTAGCAAAGAACACCACAGTGCCATGTTTTATATTGCCGCCATCTTAATTAAGACGGAGGCCATCCAAATGTTCTAAGCTTAAATCAAATTACGATTAAACTAACCCTTCGATCTCTACCAAGTATTGGAAAAATATACCTTTATGTGGGAAGCGTCAGCCACCCAAGCTACAAGGTTATCAGCCTAATAGTTTCAAGATGGCGGCTGTGCAAATCATGCAAGCATTATAGGCTCATACAACTTAACAAACATTTCTGCACCGTTGAAATATTGCAAAACACGTAGTTCCAAAGCAAGTTCATTCGTGATAAACTAATGTAACCTACTTTCGTATATTCTACTGGTGTTTTCCAATTCAACGGGGCCTGGTTTTACCAGTTCCCCTTATCGAACAGAGGGTAGTTTAGTCTGTTCTCCCTCTGGGCCGATAACCTAGATGTTAGGCCCCTTAAAACAACAATTATCATCATCATAACACTGTTCTCAAGGAGGTGACCCGTTGGATATTATACTGTAATTTTATATACGAATATTATACTGTAGCAGTGAGTAGAGTGCTCATGCCAAGTGGCCGTCTCATGCTGCGGCGTGCCGTGCACCGACCAGTTGAAGCTAACTAATCAAAATGGCGGCTACTCTTTTCTCTCTGGTCTATATTTTGTTGTTTGAGTCTTCAGTCTTTCGACTGGGTTGATGCAGATATCCATGCTCCCCTGTCCTGAGCTAATCGTTTCATCTCTACATAATTACCAGACCCTACATCCGAGGCAATCTGTTTAACATATTCTAACCTTGGTCTACCCCTACAGTTCTTATCCTCGACCCTTCCTTCTCTAACTATGTTTGCTATTCCTGGGTGTCTTAGTAAGTACCTTACCAACCTATCTCGTCTCTTGATTAGCAGTCGCCAGAAACATCTCTCCTCTCCCACGCGTTAATACCTTCTCATTCGTAACCCTATCTATCCATATGATCATCATCATTCTAGTGTAATACCACATTTAAAACACTTCAATTCTCCTCTTTTCTGTTGCTCCAACAGTCCAAGTTTCACTTCCATAGACTGCCACGCTCCAGACAAAGACCTTCAAAAATGACATCCCAATACCTAAATCTATATTCGAGGTCAACAGATTCCTTTTCTGTAGAAATGCTTTCCTTGGCTGTGCTAACCTACTTTTTATATCCTGTCCGCTTCGTCCATCACTGGTTATTTTGCTTCGTAAGTAACAGAAGTCACATACTTCCTTTAGATTTTCACCTGCCAATTTGATGTCCATAGGGGTTTCTGATTTCTTTCGACTGCATTCCATTATTTTTGTTTTACATTTATCAATTTTCATCATGAATCCTTTCCTCAAGATAGAATCCATACAATTTAAAAACTCATTCAAATCCTCTGTTGCGTCGGTTAAGATGACGATGTCAGCAAATCTCAGTGTTGAAATTATTTATCCTTGAAACTTTACTCCTACTTTGAATTTTTCTCTAATTTCCTTCATTGCTTGTTCAATGTATGGATTGAAAGGTATATAAGTTGCAGCCTTGCCTTACACCATTCTGAATACTAGCTTTTCCCTCATGTATTTCCGCTCAAATAACTGATATCTGGTTTCTGTATAGATTGTAGAGCAGCCTCCTCTCCCTGTACTTTATTCCAATCGTTTTCAAAATGTCAAAAAACTTACTCGAATCAACGTTATCAAAAACCTTTTCTAAGTCTACAATTGCCATGAACGTTCTCTTATCCTTCCTTACTCTAGCTTCCAAAATCAGCCTAAGACTTCCTACAGCTTCCCTCGTTGCTACGTTTCTCCTGAAGCCAAACTGGTCATAACCCAACTCGCTTTCTATCTGTCTTTCCATCCTCCTGTAAATTCTTCTAGTCAGGATCTTTGAAGCATGAATGATCAAGCTGATTGCACGGTAATCTTCACATCTGTCAGCTCCTGTTTTCTTCGGTATAGGGATGTTAACATTCTTCTTGAAATCAGAGGGTACCTCACCTGTCTCATAAATTCTACACACCAAGTGATATTACCTGATCAGACCTTCATCGCCTATGCAGCTTATCAACTTAATCGGTATATCATCTGTTCCTGGTGCTTTGTTCCTGCTTGAGTCTTCCAATGCTCTGTGAAATTCTGATCTCAGAATTAAATCTCCTTTCTCATCCTCATCAATTCCCTCTTCCCTTTCCATGACATCTCAATCTCCGTTCCCTTATACAAACACTCTATGTAAGCTTTCCATCCCTGCACCTTTTCTTCCTTGTCAGAGGTTTTCCATCTGATCCCTTAATATTACGGCATTTAGTCTTCCTTTCCCCTAAAATACTCTTAATCCGTCGATAAGCTGTATCTACCTTTCCTAACGTCAGACAATTTTCTATACCTGCACATTTCTCTTTCAACCATTCTTCTTTTGCTTCCTTGCAATTCTTGTTAATCTAATTTCTCAGACTTCTGTATTCTGCTTTTCCCCTGTCATCTCTTTCATTCTTGTGCTTCCGCCTTTCGTCCATTAATTTTAGTATATCCTGCGTGATCCAAGGTTTTCTACCTTTTCTTTCTTTCCTAGCTATGTTTCTGCTGCGGATTTTGTTATTCCATTCTTCAAAAGAGCCCATTCCTCTGCAATTGTAGCTTGTTAAGGGGTTTTCATTAGTCTTTTCTTTATATTCGTCTTGAATAGTTTCTTCACTTCCATCTCTTTCAGTCTGTCTATTGTCCACCTTCTTCGCTTTTGACTTTTCTTCAATTTTTTCAACTTCAGTCTGCATTTCATAACAACCAAGTTGTGGTCAGAGGTTACATAAGCACCGGGATATAATTTGCAATCCAAAATATTGTTTCGAAATCTCTGCCTGACCATATTGAAGTCGATTTGGTAACGCCCTGTATCTCATGGTCTCATCCATGTGTATATTTTTCCATTGTGGTTTTTGAATAAGGTGTTAGCTATGACGAACTCAGGTTCGGTGCAGAATTCCATTTGCTTCCTCAATCATTTCTTTCACCTAATCCGAATTCCACTACTAATTTCCCTGACATTCTCTCCCCAGATTGACCATATCAAATCTCGCGCAATGCGCAGTCTTGGCATTCTATACAGATTCACAGAAATTAAAGACCTCACTGCACTTAAATTATACTTCACCACATATGTTCTCCCTATCCTAGATTTCTCTTCTCCAATTTGGTCTACTTCGGCTATAACAAATATTTCTAAATTGAACAGTGTCTTTAATTTCTTCATATCAATTGTCAAAGCTCGCAATCCTTCACTAAGGCACTTTGCCAAATCCGGCATTCTAAATCAGCTCAATTTACTCGACCTGAGAAGCCGTCTTCAATTTACTGACCTGTGTTTCCTACATAAAATTATGAATGGTTACACAAAATGTAACATGCTCCTAAGCTACATCCCACTCCATGTTCCCTCCCGTTCAACACGCCAGAACCATTTACACCACATACCTCGCCCACGTCTTGAAGTACAGAAGCGCTCTATTTTCCACCGTCTACCTACCCTTAGCAACTCCCTTCCAAATATTGACATATTCTCTCCCTATCGAACATTCAAACATAACATTAGAAGATCCCTTTCACCCTCAATTCCTAACCCCTCTCCCTCCTAATCACTCACTACCCCAATCACTCCCTGCGTCCTTCCCGAGATTTATCCCTTCTGCCATCACTGCCAAATGTTACCTGTTATTGTTGTTGTTGTTGTTTTTGTTAATATTATTTGAAATTGTTAAAATATTAGTGTAAAATGACCTTTTCATGGTTGTATCTAATAATTATTAAATAAATATATAAATAAATTATCTTCCTTTTCCTACCATAGCATTCCAATCTCACATTACTATTACATTTACATCACCCGTGACGTACCTCAGAACTTCGTCTATTTGTTCGTAGACCTTTTCAACATCTTCAACATCAGCTTAACAGGTGCAATGATTGGAAATCAGGAACAATTCTTAGCTTAGTATAACATATAGGCCTAACACTCGGGCAAACGACCTCACTGTTCCACCCCTTTAAACAACAAGCAATGAAGCAATCAATCGTCTTATAATACGCCGCGTTGTATTTCATCAAACTAGTACAACCAACATTCAATTATACTTCTTGACAAGGACAATAAGTTAAAACTATACTCATACTTTTAGGAGAAAGTAAGCGATATGTTCTTTACTCATCAGAATACACTGCGTATATTCCTATGCATTATGCTCTGGGGGAATGTGAGTAACCTGTAGGGCTATGTGTCGAATCTTTCTCTTGGAGAAATTAGTATGTTAACGTGTATAGTTTTTATATTATTTGCCTTCAGCGCCAGCGTACTTAATGGTAGGACTGTGCTCCAAGTTCTATAATATGCACTTCCTGTTGGTTTCAAACTGCATGTCTTGCCGTCCCCCTTCCACCACTTTGGAGTTGACAACCTCAGTAAGGATTGTGCGTTCATTTTTTTTATTTCAGTGTAGGACCGTGTGTCGAGATATTATCCCAATAAAATAATATTTTTTACATTTACAGTATTTCAGGATTTTAAATATAGTTCAGTAGGTTTAAAATAATTATCAGTCTAATATTATTGATCTTTCATATACGTGGAATTCATTCCTTACGAAGACTATAATCCATAATATTTCATTTTCTACATGCATATACAGTATATACTGAACACTCCCAAATCTAGAGTACGAGCATTGATGAATTTTCTCCCTCTAATATACCACAATCTACCTGAAATGTCTCTTCTTTGGGTTTCAGGGAATCGTTTCCGTTAGCCCCATTTGCTAGCTGTGGGTTTTAATCCATTGCGATAAAACGAGCTATTATCGTGCCTATATTTGATTGTATTTTAATATGAAACTCACAATGTTTTGGGCTAGAATTGTTGGTAAATTTGTAGCATGGAAATAAACCTAACTACCATTTTCTCACTGGAAGTGTAGAAATCTCCCTAAGAATAACCACACTGACACACCATGCCCCGGAATCAAATTTCTGAACTTATGCTAGTCCCCTTGAGGTACGTGAGTCCACACAGAAGTTCTTGGGTGCTTTCCTAGAAAGTTTATTCCATACTTCAAACTTCCATGTATTGCAGTGCTCTTCGTCTATGCTCATGAAGAAGAAAATCTAGATGAGGTTTGCTTATACTAGAAAGTACATTTGACAAATAGTCTCCCATGCACATGAATTAAGTGAAGTTAAGTCTTAGGTTAAGGTATATATCTAACACAATCATTGTAAGTGTGGAACCATTTAGGAGTTAACAGTTTATCATAATAAATCAGTCGAAGCGAACCTGCAAGAATTTTACAGCACTTTCCTTACCCCAAAGCAAAACAGGACAGACTGATTACTATGCGGCGTACCTATTATGTTCGCTCTTCTTTGAGAGAAGTGATTCGTCGGAGGCAGAACTGAAGAAAGCAGAAAGATGCTACTCATATTGGTCTAAGAAATAATACCTGCTATCGAACTATCAAAGATATGAGAAATCATCCCTTATAGGTTCAAAGATCCATGTCATGTATGTTTTAAAATACCACGTAAATTCTAGATTTTTAATATGGGGTTTCACCATTTTAGCATGACATAATCTCACCTCGATCATCGCACGCACTGAGAGGGGCTGATGGTGCAGCGGTTAAGCTACTTCCCTCTCACATAACACGCACCAAGGTTAGATATCCAGTCAATGCATGTGCGATTTTAGATGTGCAAAATCACGTCCTGTGATTAGGATTACGCGTAAAACTGGAGGTCATGATCGCAAGATTGACGATCGCGTGAAACTATAGGCTTCCTTCGTTTTCACACACTGGAAATTGTTCTCACCCTCCGCAATGCTGATGCCTTTATATCACACCAACAGCACGCTTCGACTTGTTTGTTACATTCAATGACACTGAAGCGTTTGAACTCCTCATACTCAGCAGGAACTTGTAAAGGAATGTTTTCATAAGTATAATATTTCCCACTGGAAATGCTTTTCTATAAAAAAAAGAGATCAATATTTGTTTTATATAAAGTGGGCACAATTACAAGAGTGCATCATCTATGTACATTACATCAAAATACTCCCATGTAGCTTCAAGTCTGAATTTTAACTCAGTCCACATTCTGCTGCAGCGGCTTGCATTCTTGACTGTCACGCCAGAGGTTCTGTTTTCTCTTCCCCGCTCTGCCAAGAAACATAATTCTGGTGTGAGGGCTGAATCGGGGTCCACTAAGCCTCGTGATGCAGTACTGAGAATAGGTGGTTTCAATTCCCATCTCAGCCATTCTGGAAGTGGTTTTCCTTGGTTTACCACTTCTAATCCAGGCAAATGCTGGGATGGTTCCTAACGTAAGTTCATGGCCGCCTCTCCTCCAATCCTCAGCTGCATTACAAATACACACACTACTGCAGACATCACAATAACACAGGTTATCAGACAAACTCTACATAGGCTACATACATACATACATACACACATACCCAAGTACACGGAGCTAAAAAAATGACCGCGATGTTGCAAAACCTCCTAAATTAACCAACAAAGAACTAATTTTAACTCGAAACACCCTGGAGTAAAATACACTATTTAGCCAACGTCTATCCTGAACAATATTTTGTGTAACTACTACATCTTCTACTAAAGTTATTTCGATTTTTTATTCAATACAAGCTGTACCCGGCATGCGTTGCAATGCCAACCAAAGAATGTGTTGGCGTTGTACTTTTCTTTCCAGAAGTGCTTTTGGATACACAATGTTCTTTCAATTTCAGTCTACTGCGTCTAAACTGTCGTAAAATGGATTGACTAACTTAGAAATATTCGTGGGAGTGTGCACAACATCTCACCCAATTTTCGTCGCTATCGAACGAATGGTATATGAACGCATACGGACTTTGTTGAAACGCTTCGCGCGACGTCGCAGATTTGTTGAATCTACTCGTGCGCCACCTGCTGTAAAGTGGATTGACTAAGCCAGAAACATTCTCTGAAGTCTACACAACATCTCACCCAAGTTTCATCGCTATCGGACGAATGGTGTACGAACGCATACGGAACTTTGTTGAAACGCTTCGCGCGTCGTCGCACATTTGTTGAATCTACTCGTGCGCCACCTGCTGTAAAGTGGATTTACTAAGCCAGAAACATTCCCTGAAGTGTACAAAACATCTCACCCAAGTTGCATCGCAATGGGATGATTGGTAAATGAACGCTTGTGGGACTTTGTTGAAATGAATCGCGCGATATTTTGTTGAAGGTACTCGCGCGCTATCTATTTTAAACTTGATTTACTATGCTTATAACTTTCCCGGGAGTGTGCACAACTACTCACAAAAATTTGATCGCAAGCGGATTAATTCTATATGAACGCATCACCAACACACATTTGTTTAAACTACTCGCACGCTATCTATTGTAAATTAGATTAACTATGCCTATAACCATCCAGGGAGTGTGCACAACAACTCACCAAAATTTGATCGCAATCGGATGCATGGTTTATGAACGCTTAAAAGACGAACAAACAAACATTCTTTTTATATACAGTTTATATAAGATAGGATTACTCAGTTCTCTTCACCAGAAGGATTACATTTGCTTCATTAAAATTTAATGTTAGATCAGTTAGATCAAAACTCGTATGAGGTAACACGGCCGTCGGCATGTCAGACTACACCCATCACAACAGCAGTGAGATGAAAAATTAGCACAACCGAAAAATATACTCCACTGCAATTCATTTGGAGTGGTAATAGTTTTTTTGATAGGTTGGTTGAAACACCGCCTGAAAAGAGATTATTTTTTACCAATAATCATCGTTATTTAAATGTTACCTTCCTCGTAGCTAGCCCAACAGATGGAAAGTTTTTTGGGTTATCCAAATATGTGGTTTTTGGTAAGATAATCTGATATTTGGTGATACATTTCAGGTCCACATTATCATCCATACACTACTCCTTCAGCTATTACTGTAATATTTAGTATATTTTACCATCTTTTAGCCAGAAAATGCAATCGCTGTGAATAGCCTCATCTTGTAATCGGGGCTGATTTTGTCGGTGATAGGGATAGTTGATCAGTCATCACAACTCTCTTCTATTCATTATTCATGATTCCGAAGAAAGGTTCAGTTAGATTATATTTCAGCAAATAGCGTATATCTGAGGATGCTTATGGCCGTAATTTAATGATTTTCGTTCTTTTAGAATGTTAGGCACTTCAAAACATCAATTAACATAATCGTACTGTACCCTTATTTCTGGAATGAACCACCAAAAATCCGCCGCTGGAAAAAATGGATTGTAGCATACACGAATACACTCAGAATATGGAACAGGGATTTTTCAAACTGAATGTGCTATAGAAACAAACTACAGAACAATAGGGTTCTCAAACTACTCAGGAAAACGAGAATCCATGAAAATCTCGGGCGTAAGGATGCGGATCAGGTCCCTATGAAACCCTCCACGCTATAGCACATTCCACTACCAATTAACTACAAAGACAATGCCAAATTTCTATAAAAATATCGGGGAATCGTAAAAACGTGCCTGTCATATTTATTGACATTAAATACACGCCTCCTATCACTTGCATTTAAAATATGCACAACAGATATTTAAACTGAGTCAAAAATAACAAAATGTCATTACTAATAAACAAATACTGGTTCTATCGATGAATTAATTTAACAGGTAATATAATAAAATACTAGTCTTCTACTTACAATTATATTACTTTTATATAAATCACATTTCAATACAGCTTCCTATTAGCGGTGATATTTTCACTTAAATCTTTCTTCGATATCTTATTGTTTCAATAATACGTTGCAGTTCGTATTTTCTAACTTCACTTTACATTCTCAAATAAATTCTTTCTTTAATAAATTTCTCATTAAATTCCATACTCTTATGTTTGCGAATTATGTCACCAAATATTTATAACCAGATCTGTCTAATAAGTTATCAGATCGTGACTTTAAATAGAACTCCAAATAAGATCTTTAAGAATAGCATTCTCTAAAATATACCTCGGTATAACATTCTTGGAACAAATTTCCATTACTTCCATCGTTATCAAAGAACGATATAATACAATTCAAAAAGCAATAAAAGATGATCGAAACACATTTAAACTTGACCAATAAAATATTCTGAGCTAAACGGTAAAATCTCCATCATTCAAATTCGAAAGTCGCAAAATTCAAAATTCCAAATAACAATTCCAAATTGTCAAAAATCGACGGAAAACGTGAATGAACATCTACATGGCGTAGCAATGAAAATATAAAATCGAAAAAACTATCAAGATATTATGAAAATGTAGAAAAACGGCATTAATATAGAAAGTTGTCGGATATTGTCAAAAGTATCTACAATTCTACAAAATGGGATAAACCGTTGTTCGTCAGACTATCTTGTGACGCGTTATAGTTGACTAGAAGTGGGATTCCCTCGCTATTCCTCTGAAACGTATTGTTTCCGAGAGCTCGAAGCTTCATGATATCGTGTGGGCCTCTCTTTGATCTCCTTTGGACGTTTCCAGGCTGTCAGGAACGGGATCCGAACTTCAACATCTTCGTGTGGCCGTCCTTTCTGCTGGGCTATCTTCTTGTACGAGTTGGGAAAACGCCTTCTCTCTTGATTGCGCTGGGATCCACCCGAGCCGCACTCGTTCGTGAAATCCTTCTCTCTTCTTCGCCAAAGTTCCGATGTATTAGTATTCGTCATTGTATTTGGTGAAAAGACTTTTGTAGACGTAGAATAACTTAACGCAGGAGAGGCGAGATGTTTGTCTCCCCCCTCCCCCGACGATATTGATATTATGTCATTACGAATACTCTCGTTGCCATCATAGTTATGTTCCCATTAGTATTTTAGTTCGTCATTACAATCTCTGTAGATTCAGTTGTATTCCCCTCCCTCAACTTCAGAATATTCGACATGATAGAAATACGTAGAATAATTTCTTAATATGTTTCAAATGTAGTTGCATGTCGACTTAATATTCTTGCACAAAACTACAGTAAGTGCCGTTGTTCTCGTTGATATTTGCTTGCAGTAGTAATCTTCTTTGAAGGTATAATAATATCTATCAGATTTGTTCACTTGTAGAGTATTTGGTAAAGACGTCCACTCATGACGAAGTCTTGATTATTAAGAGCCTCGATTCCACTCTCTTATTTCCCTCACCAACAATAAAGTTAGCGTCACCTTACAGAACATGGATCTGATTGGTTCATTACTAGCGAAGATGATATAATCCTTAATTTAGCATTTAATTAGCCGCAATGTTAATAAATAATTCTTATTTATTATTTAAGACCTTCTATGATGTTATGAAGTGTTAATATCTCGCTGGTAATTGGATATGCTGATTGCTTTTATCTAAGTAAGGCCGCTTCTCATTGGCTGGTAGTGCCACGCTTATGTCTCGTGTGCCTCTTCCTCTCGTCTCTGTGGGCGGCAGTCCGTTCGGCAGCGCTCACGTGCCCTCGTGCAGTCAAACAAAGAATCGCCCTCTCCTTGCGAGTTCATGCTGCACGTGCATATCGGGAATAACTAATTAGGCTCCGCCGGTTAACTAGTTAATTCACTGGGCCGTCATGACCTGTTTGTGGCTTCTTTCCAGTGTCGATTTTATTTAGCATTGGCTGGATTTAGAAAACTTTGAGAACATGTATATTTCCAGGCTTATAAATACACGTACAGTACGATTTCCAAATTCCAAATTACTTCGAAGTACTGACAAGTCAGTGATATTCTCTTATAGAGAAACAAGTAGTTCCGTGAAGAATTAAATAGCCTATTTTCATAAATCCTACTTATGATAATAGCCTGTATGAATATAAAAAAATAGTTTGATTGCTGCAATAGATTCGTAGGTATTGAAAACCGTCTAAATATTTCGGATGGTAACCATGTTGGATTTTTATATATGTAGGCCATAGAGTAATGTACTGGTGGATGATGATTATTGTGTAGGTTCATTATAGAAACGTTGACTTCAATCGCATGATTAGGACACAAGAAGTAAAAAACTTAATTTCAAAATTTCGCACAGCTGCTATCTTGAGGTTATGAAAACGATTGAAATAATTTAGATGTCAGTGAATTAAAATGTGTACAAGCATTTACCGTACCAAGTTTCACTGCGCTCAGATGATTAAATCGCGAGAAACGTCCATTTAAAATATGAAATTTAGCATCGCCGCCATATTGGATTTGTACTCATCAGGTTATTTGAGGTGCACAGGTCAACTAATGTTAATAGACTTTATTAACATCCAAATTTCAGTTTGATTCCTGTTTTATATTAGTAGATATTGAGATCCGTCTAAATATTTCGGATGGTCACCATGTTGGATTTTTATATATTGTTAAAGCCCACCCCTGACAGGGCCTAACTACAGCTATTCCCAAATCCCTTGTTTAAAGAATATGAGGAACAGATCACAGACAGCGCAATTATTAGATTACACACAAGTTAAGAAACTTTTGCCTCACGGCCATAACAATGCGACCGCAGGCCTACAGCTACAGAAACAATAAACAAATATTGCTGACAGCGGACGACCTAATTGAGCCTTCAAATAAGTAAAGGACCCACGGGCTCGGGACAGTCTGACGGACGAGAGAGAACAACGGACACCGGAAGCTAGCGCCTCTCGTCGAGGCAATGCCACCCCCGACATAGACGACGACTCGACGACGGAACTTCAGACCGATACTCCAGGGTAAGTGTGCTCAGCGCTATCCTAATTTCTATCCCCAAGACCTCCCACTTCATCAACCTTTAATTCGACTGCAATAAACAATCCAATACATTTAGACCATGTTCTTTCATTTATTCGTTCTGCATGCCAAAGCTAGCCAATATTTCATCCTCTCGTGGTAGCAATCCACGTGACCTTGTAGACCACGCACTTAGCTGTCCGGATCTGCAAGTCAGCACCCAGCATGTGCAGTCATCACTCGCGCACTGACCGTGCAGGCACTCCCTTCATGACTTGCCTAGCCAAACTTTTTCCAACCACCTCCAGTTACCCTTCGACGAGTTTGGCGTGGGAAACGTCCCACGTAACTCCCCAAGCGTGTGCCCCACTCATCGGGATAATCCCACCTAAACAATACGTAGGTCATAGAGTAACGTACTGTTCGATGAAAAAATTGCGTAGGCTCTTTATTCAAAAGTTGACTTCAATCGTATGATTGGGACGCAAATTATAAAAACTTAATTTTAAAATTTCACACAGACACCATTCTGAGGTAACGTAAACAATTGAGCAAAATTAGACGCCAGTGCATTGCATTTGCTGTACCAAGTTTCACTGCGCTTGGACGATTAAATCGCGAAAACTGTCTAATTAAATTATTCAATTTCGCTTGGCCGCAATGTTCGTTTTTACATAACGGGTTTCTGAATGTCACATAGGTGAACTTTTAGTAGTGTCCTTTATCACCGTACACAACCTCAGGGTGATATCGGTAATAGTTTTGGAGATATAGAATGCCGGTGAAATATTTCGCACAACCACCATGTTCGCTTGGTGAGACATATTAAAATTTAAAGGGCAGAATCATGGTCAGACAAAATAGTACTATGCACTTACCGACTTTCATTGAAATCGCTTTTGCCGTTTAGATTTTATTAGGGACACAACACACATACAAACACACACGGGCAAAAGGTGATCTCATAATTATAGTTTTTCATAAATGAAAATAGGCTAAAATGTTAACAAAACCACCACCACCATTTCAAAACTTGGTGACTAGTTACAAAAAAGCAATATATTTAATAAAGAACATGTAGCTTACTTTCTCCTAACATTACAAGTATAACTATAACCCCGGGTCTTATCGAGGAGTATAATCGAATGTTCTTGTGATGAACTTTAAGTGCTATACCCTACATAAAATCTCCGTTAACTAAGTTTTGTTTTAATTCTACATTAGCATCTAGAGGAATTCATTGGTACATTACAAAAGTACGGTCATCCACCATGTTGAATTATCTTGCACCTTCTCCTGAGAAAGCTTCCTATGCGTGACTACATATTTGCTGCGTTTCGTGATAGTTACACTGATAAACAGTAATTTGCCCATTTTAATTTTAATATATTGTTTATGGTAGTTGCGTGGACTGTACAGTGAGATAGTCTTATGATAACTGCATGCGAGGTATCATATCTGTTTCTCCCTTCTCACAAAGTTTCGGGATAATTACGCAATTGGATCCTTGAATTGATTTTGAAGTGTTCATAGTATGCTCACCCACCATCTTGTATGTATGTTGGGGGTGTTATTTTGCCTTTCGAATACAAAGACCATAAGCGGGTCTGCAATAATGCTAATTTGAGATATTGTATCTCTAAGAGACAGTTCTTTGTTGGTATATTTTATAATTTGAAGATGGCCACTGCGCGCTATTTTCAGTGTGATATTACTATGAATTATGGTAGTGAGGTCCTTAATATGGTACTCCACTCCCACTAAATTTCGCGTCAATTGTACTATTATATAATGAGTTTATGATATTGAAGTCTTATGAATACGCTCAGCCGCCATCGTGAACGTATGGAGTCGCAGTTGTTTTGACATGGATGTAGGAAGTCATTTGCAAGGTTCTGGAATACTCATGTTTGTTGTTGTTGTAACTTAAGAATATTAAGAATATCTTAAGAGTTCTTCACTCTCATATTATATATATTCAAGATGGCCAACGCACGTTCTATTTATTGTGTTCTTCTTACGGCTTATTTCAGCCAGGTCACTTACAGGGTATTCATGTATTACTAAGTTTCATTTTAATTTCGCAATAACATTATGAATGATTCATTATTACTTTTAAATGTTATGTTCAGCCACCATCTTGTAAATTTTGTCACTGTGATATTGCTTCGGGCATATAAGTTTTTAACTGATGACGGATTTTCGTTATTGTAGTACCGATAAATAGAAATGTATGTATTTATTAAAATTACGTTTTTGGAGTATTGCTGATGCGTGCTACATTCAATGTGATACATTTATCACTAATGCTACTGAAGCCTCTTTTGTAACATTCTTTTTCTACCAAGTTTCACCTTCATTGTGGAGTAAGAACGTGAATAACCATTTTTTAATTTATTTTTTTCGCCTAGTCGCCACCTTGAATCTATACATGCACTGTTACTTTGCTTCAGGCATACGAAACGACTTATTAAGTTTGATTTCGTTACTAAATTTCATTATTATATCCAAAGGATACCGCACTTTATTATTTTATTTTGAAAACTAAGAAGGCCATTGTGCGCTATGTGCAGTGCGATAACGTTTTTACTAAGGAAAGTGAGAACTCATATATGAAACTCACCTCTCGGGAAAATTCGTCGTTATTACCGAATTTAATTCTAAATTGTCGATTTTAATGTTCTTATATTTTGCGCAGTCATCACCTTGAATTTATTGGGAGTCTATTTTTGCCTGAACCATTTGTACGGTCCTACCTTGAATATACGGTCCTACCTTGTGACAAATTTTCGTTTCTGTAGCTCTTAAATGTTGAGTTTTTATTTTATATTTTATAATTTTAAGATGGCGGGTGCGCGTAATATTCACGCTCATACTAACGTGAAGTTCATAGCAGTGGGTACTTATAAAAGAAACGGACTGCCAATTACCGTGATCATAGGTTCATCGGATCAAATGTTATGGATGATGATGCTTGCCTGATACGCACGGCCGGCATCTTGACATTGTTTGACTGGTGATCTTGTAGTCCAAGCGCAAGGTGCTTCCAAAACCATGGTAATATTTTCCAAGAATTCGGTAGATAGCTGAAGATTAACTCAGTCGATATTTGATTTAATTTTTGAACATTTGGGTGGCCTCAATTTTGTTTTGTTTAAGATAGCGGCTATACAGGGTGTATTTGATATGATGGAAGTCCTTTACACTGGTGATAGAAGATGGTATTCTAAGCAAATATCTTCATGAAATTAAGTCGGATCTTAATTAGTGTAGGTGGAATTAAATCACAAAAATCGTCGGTCAATATCTTGGAAACGGGCTTTCACTTCGTTCCCCTCAGCAGCAGAGCTGACTTCTCCCCGTCTCCCTCCCCTCCTACGCTGAGGAATGTTGACCAGAGTCTGCAGTTGAGTGACCTCCTCGCCTTGTCTGCCAATGACATTGAAATACACAAACCGAGCCTATGAACAGCTGATTCACACCTTCATGGGGAGTGGCTACATGACTAGTGATGGTGGATCTGTCTAGGATTTTTCCAGCTTCATGAACTATGCATAGAAAATAGAAATCCTAAAGATTTAGTAAATTAATTTAAGGAACTGTTGGTCTATCTTTGTGTGAAGATAGTGCAACAACTGTAATAAACTTATTAATAATACTAATAATAGTAATAGTAGGCTTTTAGACACACTAACTTCTTTTATGTTTCTTTTTGGTATGTCGAGTTGCCAGACTTTAATGTACGTAGGATTTCTTGTATGTGCCATGAAATCCATGGAGATGATCTTATTAGATCCCATTCATTTACTACATGACTGAACGTAGATCGCACCCTCGGGAAGGTTAGCACTCTACCACCAGAACTACACATGCTGACTCTTATTATTATTATTATTAGACTATTATTATTATTATTATTATTATTATTATTATTATTATAACACTGTATTATAACAATGTATTTGTATTTTATTTTCATTTTCGTGTATTTTCATATGTATTTACATTGTTGATGGACCAATAAATCAATCCTCCCCCCCCTCTCCAGTTAATGGCCACCCGAGGGCTGGAGATGGGATGGGACAATTCACAATATGAACATGTGGTACCATACTAGTATTAAATCTTGGAAGTAGGTTTCCATGGGTTCCCACTTCTACCCCAGGCAAATGTTGGGATTGTTCCTAACTTAAGGCCACGGCCGCCTTCTTCTCAATAATCATAACCGCTGGCAGTGCAGCCCATGAAGGGCCTAGGCCTACCAAGCGACCGCTGTCCAGCCATTTGGCCTGCAGATATTAGGGTGACGCGTGGTCAGTGCATCGGGTCCCCTCGGCCATTAATCTTGATTTTCCTGACTCGGGCACTGCCTCACTGTTATACAGCTACTTAATTGCCCTCACGAGGCTTAGTGCACTGCGTTACAGCCCTCACGTCAGTTTCTAATATCCCTGATGGAGCCAGGAATCGAACCCAGGGCCTCCAGGTGAGAGGCAGTTGCACTGCCCCAACACCACAGGGCCGGCGCCTTCTTCCGAATCCTCACCTGAATTACAAATACCCACATTTCTACAGAAACCACAAAACACAGGTTATCACACAAATTCTACCCACACCCAGCTACATGGGGCTAAATGACCAAAATCGCCAAGCCTCTCAAACAAAACATCAAGTGTTTTACTTCCGTCCTAAATGCCTAGTTCTGAACAGACTGCGGGATGTCGAAATTTTGTCACACTGCATTTCATTAAGAGAATGTTTTTAGTATTTTCAGAAACTAGTCAACAGAAGGTCCGACACGGACGCCAATGATACATCAGGGCTGAGTATCGAAATTATTTTATACATGAACATCAATCAATGAATTCCACGCTTACAAAGTAGGCTACACAATACTACCGGTCCTGACGTCCCAAGCCATTGCGTGCGTTGTCAACAACAACAACAAGAACAACGGCAATGCACATTTTCTTACGAGACGGTA
This sequence comes from Meconema thalassinum, assembly GCA_946902985.2. Lineage (NCBI taxonomy): Eukaryota > Metazoa > Arthropoda > Insecta > Orthoptera > Tettigoniidae > Meconema > Meconema thalassinum. The sequence goes on from OX336389.2 coordinate 1,160,690,035, forward strand.
GAGCTCAAACAGCTGATAGCCTACCACCCCTCAAGTCAACCGGTAAGGTCAATGCTCCGATTACGTAACAACTTCCCCTTCGCGCGTCGTCACATCGGGCTCCGCCTCGTTTCCCCAGCCTGCCGCACCACTTTCTGCCTGATTAGTTTCTGAAATAACTAAAAACATTGACTTTTTAATGATTAATTATCAATTTCAAGATAGGTGACAATTTTTTTACCTAGGAAGCTTAGAATAGTCTCTTCTATCACCAGTGTAACGGACTTCCATCATATCAAATACACCCTGTATAAAACCTGATACTGAGGTGCCCCTTAAGGGACACTGGGACTGAAATTTTCAAATTCTATATAAACTGAGGTACAGCTTTGAAATTTTATATGGTTATGAATAGTCATATTATTAACCACTGTGGGAAACGTGAGCATTGTAAGTTGATTAGTTCTCCAGATATTAATTATTTTGTACATTTATTGTGCTAATTATTCAAGTTTTATAAAGGTCAGCCGCGTTAAAAAAAACAAGATAGTGTAACTTTTAGGTAATATTCTGTTGCACTATAACAATTGGAAGAAACCTACGGATCCGATTTTGAATTGCATTAATGAGGGCCAAGAAATTAATTTTTTTCCATATCCAAGTTTTTTTCTACAAAAAAATCGTATTTTTTCCAGTTTGATTTTTTTTTGCAGCTATACCAAAAGTGCAATCTAAAAAACGATCCGCAGGTTTATAGTCATTGCAATGAAGATAATAAATTCCCATTTTGAAAGCAATATCATAAGATTTATGACGCGAGTAACATTTTGAATGCCTGAAAAAGTGAATCAGAGAAAACAGCAATTTTCTAAAATGATGCACAATTTACAAGGTTTCAGCTTACCAATGACATTAGGATTGTCCTACAGCATAGGTGACACCCTCCTTCTTCTGTTTTGCAGCCTCCTCCTTCATTTCCGTCAGTTTCACCTTCCGTCGACATGCCTTTCACTTCTCCAATTATGACCGCGGACTTACATACTTCCTGCGACTGACACATCTTTCAAGTGTTTGTGCTGTGACATGAGATACTGAAGTTAGTCTTATTCCTGATTTCAACTCTGTTGTTGCACTACACCCCATGTTGAATTCTGCTACAGAATTACTAACAGCAATTTCAAGTATCTTCCGTGAAATAAAAATCTCCTTTGGTCACTTCCTCCAGATAACAGAACGCAGTGACTCATTCTGATTTTCAGTAGCACCACGGATGCATCTGGATAGTAGCTCATCTGATGCCAGCCTTTGATAAACAGGCATAATCTTGACAACTAAGGGTTCATAAAGTTCTACAGCCATTTTGTCATGACTCTGTGGTGTTTTACCAGCTGCGATACTTCGATTGTAGAAACACCAAGACTCAGAACCTTCAGGACACTTACTGTGCTGGGGCGTTTAAAGGACACACCGTGCATTTTAAAGCTACGCCAGGGCTTTAAAAATGGCGGAATTCGGATAAAAACACTGCTATATGATCCGCAGGGGATAGGGGTGTATTAATATGGAAAAAACCGAAAATCGACATTTTCCACAAATTTCACTAAAATTTCAGTCCCAGTGTCCCTTAACTATTCTTAACCCTGGACTAAATTTGATTTAATTCAGTTTTTCGTGTTTGGATTGAACTGACATACACACACATACACAGGCACACGAACATTTGGCCCCTGTAGATCTCGTACGTCTACTATCATTTCTTACAAAAAATCGATCGAAGGTTATTTAGAAGTTCTGCGAAGAACTGTTCTGAAAATTAAAGATAAAATCAAATGGTTTATCTATTTAGACCTAGTCTATTTAGTATAATGACTTCATCTACGGAATTCATCTGGTAGCACTTTAATTAAAATGATTGCTCAAATTATACCTGAAGCATTTTGGCTTCATAGACCGCTGCGCATATCAAACATTGTTTCCCTGCATCGATTCTGAGATATTGAGAGTCTACTGCCTAAATGCCCCGAGAGAATAATTAGGTAGTTGGTAAGACTGCTGCCTGTGAAAATGTCCAAAATTATATATTTTATGGCATATGCTGTATATACACAATTTGGTAGAAATATATTAAATAATATAAATGTTAACCATGGAATCTATGAACGTAAGTAGAAATATTTTAGTAACACTGTCTTGCTCTAAATGCGTATTCAATATTAAGACATAATGTTCTACAGAATTTCATATTTTTTGTTTAAACAGATTATACGATATAAGGTACAGGTCCTAAATGTTCGCAGCATATAATGATGCAATTGGTAATTCTGAAAACTGTTTAAAGAGGCATAGTCATATCTCTTCAGGCATACTGAACCCGCTGAGCTATGGTTCATGTGATAGGGACTTGCGTCGTACCATTTTCCTAGTGTTGCTGTTGTTGCTTTATTATTGCGAGTTAGATCTTTCGCGAGGGTTTTTTTTTCAGTAACTTCTCAGGTAGGGACCTGCTCTTTATTTTCTTTTGTTTATTAGTTTGCGGACTAGCCGATCATAACCCTCCGAACTAGGCTAGGGGCATGTGAATTTTAATAAATTTTCACGGTGTTTTACTTAAGTCTGGATGTTTAATTTCTCAGTCTAGTTTTAAGGTGAACCTTTCCTTAGGCAGTCTCTGACCATCGTCACCATGTACCACGATCCCCGTGGACTACAGTGTCTCGTGCCGCTTAGCCTATTAGGAAGTTCACCTGATCCTCACGGTAATTTTATTCGACTTATGGGATGTTAGGAAAGTCATCGTGGTTGTTGACTCGACTAAACGGTCTCAATACATTGCACATGCAAAATTTGGCAAAAATCCATAAGTTATTAAGATATTTACACATCCTGAGATATTGAATCTGGTGTTAAAAAGTCTTGAGATCATGAATACATAGTTGGTAACACTGGTAACATTGATAACGCGGACAGATTTGAATTTTAAGGCATAGGCTACCTATCATATACAAAATTATGCTGAAATCCATTTGCAAATATAGATGTTATTTAAATTCAAACACTGATAATTTAGAATGCGAAAAATTATGTTGACGATACCGTCATGTTCGGGTTGCTCAAATTTAATCTACAGTATTATAGATTATAAGTGTGCTTCGTTTAGAAGCGTTTGCCCGTATACTTTCTGAAATATTGAGGCAAGGATTCAAAACTAATACAGAGTATTCATTATGGTCTGTACGTGTACCAAATTTAGAACTGTTTGCATGCATGTCCTCTAAGATATCGAGACTAGGATTGAAATTTCTAGAGAGCATTTATCAACAATTGGCAGTCTTGGTGAGCATGCAAATATGCAAAGTTAAAGTTATATCTCTTAAGGTGTATTTTGGACATATCGAATTTTGTTGAAATCAATTAGATTGTATGTACGTTACATGCATCGAACCTACCTGCATGCATAGAATCGCGTTGGCAGCACTGTCACATATGGATTGGTAAAAAATAATATCAAATTCTATGGTCTATATGTGTGTCAATTTGGGAAGAGTTTCCGCTTATAATTTATGAGATATACAACATTGAGTTGAAATATATTTCAAATGTGTTTATTCGGCAGTTGGAAGCAATACCGTCATATTGAAACATGGTCATGGCATAAATCTTATTTATTTATTGGTGCCTTTATAGTGGCAAAGTTAGGGCTCTAGGCCCTCTCTTACACTTAACCACACACAGTGCAACTTATATGGATACTCAATTCTTCACTCATTACTAAGTTGATCTCGAAAGATACAGCCATTTAGGAGTTGACAGACAGGACACACACCAGACAGATCATTCAGGATAGATAGATGATGATGATGATGATTATAATTGTTGTTTTAAGGGGCCTAACATCTAGGTCATTGGCCCCATTCAGGATAGACAGACAGACTGACTGAAGGTAATGCATACACATAATGATACGGATGTACAGTATCTCATAAGTCTACTTTTTCTTCATTTTTGTAAAATGTGAAAAGGAATCTAATAAATACTCGTCTATATTTCTAATGGATTTTACCCGTAGGCCTATATCTTAGGGGCAGATGACCTCGTAATTCCGCCCCTTAAAACAACAATAACTAACTAACTAGGCCTATATCTGATTTCCTGAATAAAGATATACTGCGCATACAAGACTCCAAATATGAATTTCCTTCAAGGAAATAAAGTATATTATTTCCATTTTGTTTAACAAACACGCCAATTATAAAACACAAAATAACTTCCTAGCTTCAAGCATGACTGGTAAATTATTTTCTTCAATTCTAATGTGGACTAGAAATTGTTATGCTGTGATATTAATTGAACTATGCCTCAAGCACATACTAGAGCGAATATAAAGCTTGAAATGAACAGGTATATTTTGTTGATTTTATTGAACTTTTGACCTGAACTACAATACGTGATGAAAATGTATCGCTTACAAGGATGATATAATTTTCACCGTCTTTTGCCTTTGATATTTTAAATACGATAGAAGAAGCTCATCTTATTGATCATCATGGTAGTGGTTAAATGATGACTATTTTGCAAATGGGGACAATGTGTACAGTATTTTAAATTATACAGTCAATTGGGACACGAAAGGTACTTAGACAACACAACCCTCCAGTTCCATTCTCATTTATATAGTGTGGTTCATCGTCTGCATGCTACGCGACGGGTTCAACTACACAGCAGTGCGAAAGTAATGGCTGGGTGTAATATATGTAATAGGGGGTCTAACTAGATTTGCTGTGCTCAGTGTCAGTCAGCCGGCATCCCCTTGCACCATGGTGTGCCTCCAGGGCATGACGCAGTACTCATTCCCGCGGGATGCTAATTCTATTTGGTCAGTCCCGAGCATCTACACGTGGCAGGACTACATTTCACATTACTGTCCATGTTACGTATCGTTAAAAATATCTACATGGCGAAATTGCTTTTCCATCACGCCTAATTAACGTTAGGACAATGGTTACAGAGAGGGCTAAAACGGGGTACACTCGGCCTCGTGAGGCAAAACTGAGAAGAAGGGGGTTCGATTCCCACCTCAGCCATCTTGGAAGTGGTTCACCGTGGTTTCCCACTTCTACTTCAGGCAAATACCGCGATTATGTCCACGGACGCCTATTTCCCAATTCATACCTAAATCACAAATACACATACTAATACAGCTATTAAAATAACACAAGTTATCAAGCAAAATTACGTGAGGATAAACTGAGTTGAGTCGGGTTCGATTCCAACCTCACACATCCTATAAATTATTTTTCGTGGTTTCCTCACTTCTACTCTAGGCAAACGTCTGGATGGTTCCAAACTCAAGGCCAGGGCCGCCTCCTTCCTATTCCTCAACTTAATTAGAAATACACACACTTGTTCAGCTATCAAAGTGACAGAGGTTATCACACAGATACCATGCAGACCAAAGTGCATAGGGCTAATAGCCACGATGTCCAAGCCCCTCAATTGAAACAGCAACATAATAAGGACGGGAGTAGATCAACATGAATACAGAAAATGTCCTTCATTACACCTCAAATGATTGGTCACGTGGCTCGTTGCTGACAACACAGTTTTGCACATCTAAGGAACCGTGAATTAAATACATCTTCTATTATTAGGAATTACTTAGTTGAAACATGAACAATCAAAAGTCATGTCTAATTCATTTCATATAAATAAACAAGTCGTGTGTGTATGTGCGTGATTCCATGTTGGTTCTCTAGTTAGCAATGAAATGCCGTTTTAAATGGTGGAAACTGGTATACTTTGCTTAATAATTGATGGAAAAGAGAACCGTCTAGAATCATGTGTTCTATGATCAAAACTAACTAATGTCACCTTACAGTCTTGCAGTGAGCTGTACCTGAACACAAAACATAGTGCTCCAATGAAGAAACAACATGATCACCCTGGTCCCCTTCCTTGTGTACACTGATCCTGTATTGCCATGGTACATCAAAGTTAATGAATGGTGAAGAGCAAATTAATTAGCCACTGTAATACCAGCATTCACTTGATGGAATAAACTTGAATAATCTGCAAACCACCAGTTGGTATTTTACCACACTTAGCCAACAACGGTCTCACTGAGCCCTCCTTTTCGGAGAATTATCCAGGAATGTATTTCCAGGTTAGTAGTTGTGAGTAAATAAGTGTTATTCCCCACTCACTTTAATTGGGTGCATTAACGCGCAGGCCAATTGAAAAAGCAATCTATATATTTGATTACCACAGCAACACTGAAAAATGGCTTCTGAAATTTCTAATATCAGCGTAATCTGAAATCGTGGTGTCCATGCACGATTGCTATCGAAATAATAATAATAAAAATAATAATAATTTAAAAAATATTATTAATAATAATAACGAATAGATGACTCCTCACTTCCGTATTATAAGTACTTACCAAAGGATGTTACGGACAATGGAACCAATATATTATACTGGGACAGAGAAATCCGCTTTGTTAAAACCATCAAAGCCACCTGACCTGATATTCCCCTCCTTGATCGACAGAAGAAATAAGTTATGATAATCATTATATCGGTACCACTCAACCACAAACTTCAAACAGCCTATACCCAGAAGGTCTACAAATACACCGAACTCGCCATTGAAGTAAAACAAATGTGGAGCTAAAGCAGGTGTACATTCGGCCTCTTATTCTGTCTGCTACTGGAATTGTACCTTCAAGACTGGTGGACGAACTGCAGGCTCTCTGAACGGCTCACAAGCTGGGACAGGCCCAAAAGTCGGTTATCTGAAATACTTGCCATACAGAGTGACGATTCCTAAATGAAGAATAAACTCTGAAAGTGCTTGACATTAGTCCGTATTTTCAGGTATTGACCATTGTAAAATGAGAAGTTTATGAATCTGTATAATAACAATAATAATAATAATTATTAGGGCAAGGCATTTGATGATTTTGCGTCTTATTTGTATCAAGGCCGAAAGATAGTTCGAGTATAATACATGTGTTTCATGAATTGACTGATTAAATAAAGGGCAATTTGTTAGGGCATTCCTTTGCATTTTTTGCTGTTTACAAGAGTTAGGTCATTTTTGGAGCAATTTTAGGTCATTTTTGGCATTTTAATTGTTTTCTGGTAAGTGTTATATGTTGTTATATTTGTCTATTATGTTTAACTTTGGCAAATAACTTGCTCAAGAAAGAAAGTAGAAAGTTTTCATTGTGTATTTCAATAGGAATTTATTGTAAACATCCACTGAAGTTTGTTTTCTTAAATATTCTTTGTTAATTAAATTACACCTATTTGCTAGGAGAGTATTTGAAGAGTATGCCAGTTCTAAAATATTTCATTTTTTTCACCAGGGGTGGCAAAGTGGTATTTACTTTGTTAGTAACAAAAATAATTTAAATTTAATGCATTGACATCCACTGAAATTCTCTCTCAAATCAGCCAATTGTTTCTTAAAGGATTAATAAATAAGTGATTTACGAATAATTTATTGGTCATTTTTTCAAATTTTGTGTCATTTTTTAACCATTTTTAGGTCATGAATGCATTTTTTATTTTGCATTTTCTTGCTATTTTTGGTCATTAAATGCCTTGCCCTAATAATTATAATAAAAATGTTATTGGTTTTAAGTCCCATTTAACGACTGCAGCTTTTTGAGACACTGTGGCCATGGTACAAGACTCTTTTCCCGGAAGGGGATCTTAACCCTGCCAGTAAATCTACTGATACGGCTCCCTTATATTTGCGCACCTCCAAATGCCAACTATCTGCACCAGGACTCCATCCTGCAACCCTAGGAACTGCAGGCGAAACCATTACCACTGCTCTACGCCGCCAGTCATCGAAACAATAATAGCATTATTTTGTACGGCTATTTGGATATACTATATCGAATATTGTGTTGATGATATCTAAAATTGTCCCTCAGATGAAGACTGCCTTACTTTCGCTGCACCCTTGCTATCAATACTACAGAAAGCTTCATGCAACGTGTTGTTGTGATTAGTGTGTTCATCAATACATTATCTGTACACATTTTCATTTTAATTTTGTCACTCCTGCCGTGATATTTTTCTCCTTTGGCGAAGGGAGTAACTTGAATCACATCATCAATGACACTTATTCATCTCTCGATCATAATCTCCTACTATATAGCATCCTGATGTCTAATGACTCATCTTAACATGCTGATATATGTATTGCTTTAGTAATGAGAGATTCAGGAATCAGATCTTGAAGTAATCATGTAACTTCGGAACAAGAAGTAGCGATTTCTGATAAAGATAAATTTCAATATTACAAGGTCTGCTAGAGTGATACCAATATGTTGATGCGTATATATTTCAAGTCCCGAGGCATCTTTCCACATCCTCATCCTTAAATGAAGCAGTGAACAATCGCATGCAAGAAATTGAAAGATTTAAAGTATCAACCAATAATTATACACAGTATGTACTACGTACTCGCAAAATCAAAGCAACAACGTCTTGCATATGTAGTTTCTGTACAGACAGACATGACAAAGAATCTTATATTGCAGGATTTTACCTGTGTACTTACAGTAGGTTAATACATCATAAATGCATTCAGTGTTTTCCCAATATAGATGGTTATTACGATCGTCGATGTACAAAGTCATTCAAAACATTTGAGGTCCTAGACCTAGAGTTAGGTTAACAAATTGAAACAGGTTATTTCAAGAAAGTGGCACCTCAATATTATGACAATTCTGGCGTGGAAATATTTGTACAAATCTGAAATCATGAATTTTACCACGAAATTCGTTGTGAAAATATTTTAAATATATTATATCACAACCTGTTTAACCATGATGGAAATAGCTTTCAGGAGACTTCCAGCGTTTAACTTGAAAATCGTGAAAATTTCCTCACCAGACAATTAAGATACTAGAGTAGCAGCAGCTTCATACTTACTGTTGTTTGATTTAATGGCTTCAACATCGTGGCCATTTGCCCTGTGTACTTGGGTGCGTGTAGAAGTTGTCTAAAAACCTGTATTATTGTGGAATTTGTGGGAGTATAGGTATTATTGAGGCTAAGATTGACGAGGAGACGGCCTTTGTTTTATAATTGAAACCAGCTCAATATTTGTCTGGACTAGTAGTGGGACTCCATGGAAATGCACCTTTAGGATGGCTGAGCAAGGAATCGAACACACGTTATATCTGCTTTGTCACCAAACCCTCAGACCAGAATTGCATTTCTTGGCAGAGCCAGGTAATCAAAACCGGACCTCAGGAGTGACAGGCATGAACTAATGAAATTACTATTTTATAATGTTAACTTAACATACACCACATAAGTTATTACCTTATTGAATGGATGTAACTTACCTGTTTTAACGCAGTAATTCGTACTCGGAAGGTAATTAATCATTTGGAGTTTCATGAGAGAATTTAAATGGCGCTTATAATGTCAATCTTATCAAACTTTTGCTACGAGGAATTATTCTAAGTAACCTATCTCATCAAATCCTTCTCTGGATCATTTCGAGCACCAGAATATATGTCATATACTTCATCGTGCACATACTATAGAGACTAGAATACGCACTAGCCACTTGACACAAATAGCAGGGAAATCTCGCAAATATACACGGTCCATTGAGCACGCTTAGGCTACTTGCAGTAAACCAGATATAGTGAAGGAAAAGTTAATTCCCTTCCAAGCACTTCAGGAATAGACAAGTGTGTTTGGTGGGTAAAATGAAACAGCAAGGAAACTTGAAAGAATTACTCCGAGGCAATATTCAGCTTTATTTTCCTGAAATTAAGTGCAGGAGTGACGTATCTCTTTCCAATTCCGCTCTGTAAAGGAATATAGAGCTGCTGTTCGTGTCGATCTGACTGCATTGCAGCTGTCTGTCACCATCCCCAGTTGTGTCTGCTGTTAAAGTGTGTTCAGCTCCAAAACATTGTCTTTGTGGCGGTAAAGGAATGATCCCTCGCAGATTCCGTGGGTAAAGCTGAGCTTGGAGAATAAACGATAAATATACATATTGTTATTATTATTATTACTATAATTATAATTACCGGCCGCGGAGACCCAGAGCCACGCTAGCTCATGCCTCGCTGGTATCGGAAGAGTGTGTGTTAGAATCCTAGAACGGCCGTCGTGAGAACGATTTTCCATGATTTCCAATTTTCACCCCCAGTCAAATGCCGGGACTATTTCTTTCAGCAAGTGCACGGCCGGCTTCCTTCCCACTCCTTTCCCTGACCTTTCCTTCATTAGACCCATGTTAGCGGTCGCGAGGGTGGTCGGCCTGTCACCATCCCCAGTTGTATCTGCTGACAGAGTGTGTTCATCTCCAAGACACTGTCCTCGCGATGTTAGATTAATGATCTCTTGCAGAGTCGGTGGGTGAAGCCGAGATGGAGGCTAAGCGATTAAAAATAAATAATAATAATTAGTATTATTATCCGTTCCAAAATTTAATATTATAGAAATTGGCATAACAATATTGTTAAGCTGTCCTCTTGTGTCTCAGTTCATGTATTACGACTCCTGTCTTGAAAGAATCGGGTCCGATTCCCGGCTCTATTATTAAACTTGATTCTCGTATGTACTGGAATGGATACACTCAGTCTAAAGAGATCATGTGTTAATATGTGTATCCTTGTTACCCCTTATCCAACCTAGAGGTTATTTTTTGTGGCTTACAACTTCTACTCGAGGCAAACGTCGCACAGTGTGTCGAATCCCAATTCTAGGTGAAAAAAATGAATAACTTCGTTAATAGTGCTGGGATTCTATTAAAAGTTGGCAATATACCGTTTTCGAGGTCGCTGAATTCATTTCTGACATCGTCTAAAGTGTACGATCTTCGGGGGTAAATATATAGGTATGAGGGGTAAGATGAGGTTTAAAACATGACCGAAAGCAACAAGAGAATCATCCATTTTTGGTAGTAAAATCACGATTTGGATTTGTATATGATAGTTTATGACAGTGGTAAACATACTATTTAACTGGATAAAATATGAATAACAATAAGACTTTCAGTCAAGTATTCTTGTTACACCTTATTTGAGGGAATAGACTAAGTCACTGTAGGCCTATGTAAAATCATCCAGATTAAAAAGTACATTAAATTGTTATTAATCATAGAACAACGAAATATATACAAAAATAACATTTATTTTCTAAAAATAAAAAAAATATTCGTCAAAATCATACAAACAATTTCTTTATAACAAAATGTCATTTTACAGTCCTGTTAATGACGCAGTTTTAGTTACTTCAAACACGAAAACAATATTATTTCTTTAGAAAAACATGGAAGTAGAGACAACATATATATTGAATATTAAGCCTATTTCTCCCATTGCAAATAAAAATAAAACGTCCATTCGTCAAGTAATGTTCTCATTAATCTCATTCCCCTTAATAATAACAAAATATCTAATGTTCATTCGTCACCTGATTCTTCTGTAGAGTCCAGAGCATCGTAGTCATTGCTATACTGGTCTTCATCATTTGATGTCAAAGTTCCTTGGGAGTCATTAAGTAACTCAATAGCTTCCATAGGTAGATAGCTATCTACGTGGCATTGTTTTTCCCGCACTCTCCCGTTTTTGTTAATATTATGGGATATCAACTTAATTCTGTTTCTTAGCTCCTGCACCTGAGTGTCAGTAAGAGTTGTTGGATCAAATTTATGCATAACATAATGAAATATGACGTCTGTACGCCCCTCTTTACGACACGACCACCACGCGTTGAAAACTTCTTCTGGTGGTAATGCCCACGAAGTCACTGAAAATAAGAAAATAAACCATCATGCACATTCGTGCGCAACCGAACCACTACAGATCCTGATTCTACAGTACATTAAATTTCCTATCGAATGACGTTTAAAGTAAAGTGGCTTTATGAGGCACTCATAAAGTAAATAATTTATTTAGTGCAAAAAGCTTGTATTACGCATAAATATGCGAACACATACCTCTTTTCACTATTCCATGAGCAGCAGAAGACAACACCTCGTTGAACTCACTAGAATCACAACGTTCTGTTCACTCCGACACGTCCTATCAAATGACCTGATGACTGCCAGGAAGACGTTTCAGCGCCTATACCCTCCTTCCTACGCACCAGACAGCGGAAAGGAAGACCAAAGGTCACCATCTGGTTTGTTCACTATCGAATGAGCCAGTTTTCGCTTTCATTCGCGACAGTGAATTTTTTCCACCTAGATATGGGATTCGACACACTGAGCGTCGTGATGGTACGAAATATGAAGCCACGGTTTTCTCCTTCTCAGTCCTAGCCCTAGATACAAGTGCACACAGTAGCACAGACACCACAAAAACACAGGCTATCAGACAGACTAAAATGCAAGAACACGAGCCTGATGGCCATGATATCACAAGCATCTAAATACACTGCCTGACAATTGCTAAGGATCAGAGACATTGGTAGAAAGGAGTATTTTCAGGCATGGATGGAAGACATGCATCACAGTACATACGTAATAGAGGTGGAGTGGTATACAGGGTGTATTTGATATAAGTGACGTCTGTTACACTGGCGATAGAGGATGGTATTCTAAGCAAATATCTTCCTGAAATTTAGTCGTATCTTAGTTAGTGTAGGTGTAATTAAATCACAAAAATCGTCGGTCAATGTCTTGGAAAAGGACGTAGACTCCGTTCCCCTCAGCAGCACAGCTGATTTCTCCCCTCCGGTCTCCCCTCCAACGCTGTGGCATGTAGACGGGAGTCTGAAGGTGAGTGATCTCTGCCAATAGCAATGAATACACAAACCGAGCCCACGAACAACCAATTCACTCAGTCACGGGGAGTGGCCTGCATCTGTTTAGGTTTCAAGCAATCTAATGGTATATTAATAACTTATTAGAAGTATATAGCCTCCATTAAGAAATTGGAATTCTAAAGATGTGCTTAATGATTGTGCAAACACATCGCATCAAGAATAATATATATTTTTTTAGCGTATGGCTTTTAGTGCCGGGAGTGTCCGAGGACATGTTCGGCTCGCCAGTTTTGTAGCTGCTTCGAAACGGACACCCAATGGGTGAGCTACAAGTACCGCTGGGGAGGAAAGTGGGAATGGAAGGTCGAGGAGTTTGAAGGTAGCGGCTGTGGCCTATAGTTAGGGACCAACCCCGGCATTTGCCTGGAAGGAAAATGGGAAACGACAGATGACCATCTTCAAGGTTGCCGGCGGGGGGATTCGAACCTCCTCGCCTCCCGGATGTGAGCGACTGCCATTAGTCATGCCGTAACGACCACGGCTAACTCACCCGGTAAGAATAATAATAATAATAGTTCACTCCATTCTCAATGTGCCACCCTAAAAGAAGTTGTCATACCGTCTTACAACCAAGCCGATGATATGTTTATTTGTCCCACGTATGTGGTGAAATGAATGCCATAACAGTAATACTAATAGTAATAATATTTTTTCAAACACACTCACTACTTTTATGTTTTTCGAGGATGTCGAGTTGCCGGAAGTTTGAGTTCACATGATTATTTTCTTATGCGAGTCATTAAATGCATGGACATAAAGCTGTTGTATTTCATCACCTTCATTTACTTTGTACTTAGATCGAATCTTCAAGAAGGATAGCACTTTACGACCAGAAGAGTTTTAATTATTATTATTATTATTATTATTATTATTATTATTATTATTGTTATTATTATTATTTTCCTTTCGGTCGTCTATGGATCACGAGCCAATTTCAATGCTTTGTCCTTTGCTGTTCCGTCTTCTTCCTCCAACATTCCTTCATCATCTCATTATGTTTCCACTTCCTTTCCTCCGTTCATTTTGAGCCAGTTTTGTTTCCCTTCCTCCCTTGGAATCCTTTCATATTTATCACTTTAATATTATTATTGTTGTTTTATTATTATTATTATTATTATCTACATGTGGTGCTAGTATTGATACAGCTTTCTATTACCGGCTGAAATGCAAATAATGTCGACTGTAATAAATAGACTATAGAATGTAAAACATGTATGTAGATTTTCGAAACCCTACTGGAGTTAGAAAACCTGCCAAAGTCCACATTGTATTAAAATCATTTCGTAGCTGTATGCTTAGCATCGAGTCCCACCATCTGCAAGGGGTGTGGTAGTGGAGCGGTGAAACCGTTAGACTCTCAACAAGGTAGACCGGTTTCGATTCCCGGTCAATGCATGTGAGATTTACGAAGTGAAACGCCATGTCCTATGGTCCGGATTCCACATAAAAAGGAGGTCCAGTAGCTCATGATCGCGAGATTTACGGTCTTGTAAAACCACAAGCTTCGTTACTTCCCACCATCGCCACGAGATGATTTCCCATGGCATCCCTCGAGGCCAAAGTTGGGATGTCCACCACAGAAACTCAGTTTATCAGCTGCTTTCTTTCCTACCCCCGCGGTATAGGCATGCGCGTTTAATTGTGCACCACGATCGCAGCAAGTCCGGTGATTGGAGGTCCGAACTCAGCACCGACAATGGCTATCCTGAGTTTGGATTTCCCCGGATTCTTCCACGCGCTTTCCAAGCACATGCCGGGATAGTATGGTGCTTGGATTCCCGGGCACCAACCTCATTCACGACCCTAATAACTACGGCTACACATACTACTACAGTTACCACAGCAACACAGTTTATCAGTCAAATCCAACACTCAACCAACTATACGGGGCTGTGAAACAAATGTCCCAAGTCCCTAAAATTAATTAGCAACAACCATCACAACAAGCTTGCAAGACTCTTCTATCATCATTTTTACCAAAAATATTAATTCACTGAACGTCCGGAACAATTGGAACCCTACTTAAACATAAGTAACATTCAGTAAAGATATAATCTCTTATAATTTGTTAAATAGTCTAATAATAATAATAATAGTATTATGTTGTTAGACACATTATTTTCATTATTTTCTTGGATGTCGAGATTCCGTAATGTTGCGTTCAATTAATTTCATGTAGGCTACGTGCCATTACATCCATCGGCAAAAGGCTGTCGTATTTGTTCACCTTCATTTATAACATGACTGAACCTAGATCGAACCCTTGTGAAGGATAGCACTTGACTACCTGAGCTACATAGCCTCGCTATAATTTAATTAGTATTATTTTTATACAGTACAAATGACACATTGCTGGTACATCACAACATAACAATACGGGCTTCAGGGAACCAAAGTATAGTTACTGAAACAGCCACTTCAAAGCTGGAAAGTCGAAATCGCTACCCATGAACTTCCAGACGATTCGGGTTGTTAAGAGAACTTCTGCCTTCTGCATCAGTTTGTACAGTAGAGTATCCAGATCCAGTTCTTTAAGGCCTTGGTGCAAGGTACATGGGATCACGCCCGTACTTGAGACAATGATAGGTATCCTATGGTCTTTACCCGTTCTACATGCCATTGCCTTATGATAGGGCCGACCAACTCGCTATATTTGCTTTATTGTTATTATTATGTACTTGTGGTACCGTAATAGTATTAAATCTTGGAAGTAGTTTCCCATGGTTTCCCACTTCTACCCCCAGGCAAATGCCGGGATGGTTCCTCACCTAAGGTCACGGCCGCCTTCTTCCCAATTCTCACCTGAATTACAAATACCCACATTACTACAGAAACCTTAAAAACGCAGGTTATCGGACAAATTCTACCCACACCCAACTACTACCAACATCACCAAGCCTCTCAAACAAAACATCAAATATTCTACTTCCGTTTTAGTTCTGAACAGACTACGGGATATCGGAATTTTGTCCCACTGTATTTCATTAACGTGCCGGACGCCAATGACACACCAGGGCTGATTATCGAAATTATTTCATACACGAACATCAATCAATGAGTTCCACACACTTACAAAGTAGGCTACACAATACTACCGGTTCTAACGTCCCAAGCCATTGCGTGCAATTTCAACAACAACAACAACAACAATAGCAGGTCAAATTTTCTTACAAGACGGGTACTGCTATCCTCATAACTGCTGATACCAGCCCTCAACCGGTAAAGTCAATGCTCCGATTACGTAACAACTTCCCCTTAACGCGCCATCCCATCTCGCCCCACCTCGTTTCCCCCAGACTGCCGTCCCACCTTCTGCTTGAAGAGTTTCTGAAAAACCTAAAAACATTGACTTTTTAATTATTAATATTCAATTTAATGATAGGTGACATTTTTTTTAACCTAGGAAGCTTAGAATAGTGTCTTCTATCACCAGTGTTACAGACTTCCATTATATCAATTACACCCTGTATTTATAACTAAAATTAGTTCAGATTTCACCTCATGGGAAAGCAGGATAACAGATATAAAGAAATCAATACATTACGTTCTTGATGGAAACAGTTCAGACTCGCACAATTAAGGTCAATAGCAGTTTCTCAGTAAGGAATATGTCCTCCTCGGACACGAATGCACATAGTGCACCTGTTATTCAAGCTGTCTACTAAACTGTTGAGGAACCCTTGGGGGATAGTTTCCCACTCCTCTAATCAAGGCAATTTCAAGTTCTTGCACGGTTCGGGGAGTGGGTGTTCGTTGAGATAAACGTCTGTGAAAAGCATCCCAGGTATGATCGACAGGATTCAAGACCGGGGTGTGCGCAGAAAATTCCTTACGTTCAATATTTTCACCTTCCAGTGTGTCCGCTACGGCAGTGGTCCTGTGTGGGCAGGCATTGTCGTTCATAAACAGAAAGTCCAGACCAAGCGCACCCATAAAAAGACGAACGTGGACCAGAATATCCTCAGTACGATACCGTTGTGCTGTAACGGTAGCCCGTTCGACGATATGCAGTGGTGTTCGGCCATTGTGCATAATGCCTGCCCACACAATAACGCCGAGGCCATACCGATGATGACCATGAGCATTCTGTGGTGTGTAACGTGTTCTCCCCTCTCTCTACACTAACTGGTGGCCAGAATCACTTGTCACGTTGAAGCGAGATTCGTCGGAGAACATCACTCTGAACCACTGTTGCTGACCGCAACCAACTTGTTCCTTACACCAACTAACAAACTAACTCTTGCTCGGCGATGGCGTGGTTGAAGTGGGAGGCATTTAACAGGCTTCCGAGCACACAAACCAGCCTGATGTAATCGCCGCAAAATGGTTCTGGCAGATAGACGTGCACCAGTAGCGGTTGCAAGATCTCCAGCTATCTGACGGGGAGTGAGATGACTGTGCCTTTTTGCTGCAGATAACACGTCCGGCCCTCTCGAGTGCCTTTTACTCTCATTGGTCGGGTGTTCCTTCGCATTTATCTGTCGCTCCTGGGGACTAGTCACTTGTTCCTTAGCAATTGTCAGCCAGTGTAGAATAACAGCACGTTCTGTGAATTCAAAGATTGGTCTTCCGATAGTAGGGTAGTAGGTAAATCTGTGGTCTGCATCCTTGGTGCTGTTGTGTAGTAGTGTCTATATTCCAGAACGCTTTCCATGCTGATCGATCAGATGAGAAAATAACCTCTTAATATATAATTTGTCATAAAACGAATTATTTTGAAGATTGGACCTGTGACGATACCCTCTTCGATTTTGGCATTACTGACACTTGGGAACATGATACAGATACTGAAAACATTTACCATCATTGTTTATAGCCTTAGCGAATTGCTTCATAAGTCTCAGTTTGATATGAATGAATATACTGTACTGTATCGGACCTCTCAGAAATACCCTGTAGTCTTATGTTCATCAACTTAACAATTCATTGTCTGTGTCACCATTCCAAGTTTATACTAGGGTGAGGTTCTGCTGCCGTTAGTATCCATGGTTTTGGGGATAGACTACAGCAAGTGTGTCAGGGCAGAAAGAAATGGGTCACTGTTACAGAGTAGGCAACATGGGGGATGGGGTATTACCTGGATACATAATCTTCCTTTTGGTTCTGCTGTTACATTCACAGGAAGTTTAGTCTGGTGCAGTGACCTTGCTCGACTGTACCTCTCTTAAAGAAGAACCAGCAATGACATAATTACAACTCCAAATACATTAAAGAAACCAATATACTCAATCCAGTTTGTATCCTAGCGTTAGTAAATATGTGGCAACAACTTGGTCAGGGCAGGAAGAATATTGTAGGAGGTCTTCTCTTTGACTTTTATTATGATTTCTTGTTTACTCGGTAGTGCTCTCAGCTTTACCAAACATAATAATAATAATAATAATAATAATAATAATAATAATAATAATAATAATAATAATAATAATAATAATAATAATAATAATATCGTATGGCCTCGATGCCGGGTGCAAGCTTTGTTATTTGACACCCAGAGGGTAGCTTGCATGTCGAATTTCGTTGTTCCTTGAAGCACTATTAAAGTCAGCACTATAGCGCTTTCTAGTAGAGAAATTAGGACTTTGGAGATGGCGGAAACTCCCGAGATTAATTTTGCCATCATGGACACGGCGTACTGAATTCAAATGGGTTTTTTGACATTCCAACATCGTATTACATGCGTGTCGTAATTTTTCTGCCTTTCAAAAATCACTTCCCATGGCCAGGAGCGAACCTGCAAGCTTGGGGTAAGTAGACTGACACGTTAACCACTCACCCTCCGTGGCAATTTGCCAAACAGCTCTCTGTTAAAAGAATATCCACCAGAAATGTTGCAAGCTACACTTTGATTGGTGTGACAGTCAGGACGTGTTCCAATGCTTGTCGTTTGTGTCAGGAAAGCAATCCACCACAACGATGTCCAATTATATTTCTCAAGTTATATGTGAAGGTATTACTTGAGCTCACGAGACAACGTAAGGAGGATGATATTAGCTCTAATAAGGATTAGACTGAACCATCAACTAATAGCACGTTACAACACCTGATTTACATACATGCAACCGAAGTTCATGTATAGTGTAGAATAAATCTGAGTGACAATACTAAACACATTCAAATAAAACTGAAATAACGAGATAGCCACCCTTTCCTGTTCTGAGGTTCATGTAAATCATATTCAAGGTACTTTATTTGAGTGTAAGTAGCATGTTTCTAGTTTTATGACCGTTAATCATTATACCAAATATAGTACATCCTTCGCCTAAATGCGAAACATACAGCCTTGGAAAACAGCTGTCTGAGAAGGTATCGTCCCAGTCGTTTTCCTGTGATTAAAATAAAAATCACGGGAAAAAACTTTGAAGAATGGACAACGGTGTGATGTGAATATGAAGTGAAGTTTCAAATGTCAATAGTGGTAAAATGGTAATACATTTTAAAAAAATACTTTAAGATAACCACTCACAACCAATGCAGCCACACATTAAGGAGTCCCGTGAACTTAGCTGGGAACTAATATGTTCAGTTTTGTACAGTTAATGTACGGAAAAATCTATTCAAATGAACTGTTTTAGCTATTATTCAGTTTTGTTTTGGAATGTCTCCCTGTGATGTTATGTGGCATCGTTTTAGTTATAATGCATTTCTGTAGCAATTTTGTAGCTCCCTTTCTTCATGACTGTGTACTAAACAAAATAGGCCAATTTCCGTAACTCCTAAGTCAGTTAATTCTCATCATTCATCGAAGAAGATCAGTTTTTATAATTAACTTTACTATGAGTGTTGTTTATTAGATACCTACAGTTATGTATTACTTATCGTTTAATATCTTCCAATGCAAAACAAATGCCGGGTTAATAGCATTGTAGGCCTATTTCCTCCGCAGAAAATTAATATCTTTTACTCTGGTAAGTATTTTGAGCGTAAGCTCTTATAAGCGGCGCATTCCCTGAGGAAATGAAATACACAAATTATACCACTCAATACTTGAATTCAAGTCATCCTGGTTTCAAGACGAATTCAATTTTTAATATCACATCAAATTATAAGGTAATATGGAGCCACAAATCTCCGTAGATGAGTGCATTTAGTCTCGCTCGTGGTGTGGCCGATAATGGTAAAACGGAGAGTGATGCTCACACATGTGAACGGGTTTGAATCCCGACATTACAAAGAAAGGTAAGGCTGGTTTCAGTTTAGGAACGGAGTGTACTCTGTCTCGTGAGGAAAAACTGAGAAGAGGTTGGTTTCTTTCCCATCTCAGATATCGTAGATATGGTCTTCCGTGGCTTCTCACTTCTACTCCAGGTGAATGCTGGAATGGTTCCTAACTTTGAGCCACAGCAACATTTAAACGTATTGTGGCTATGAATAGATTCATGTAAGTCCATAATTGCCAAGGTAATTTTAGCTTATGCACAGTATACCACCTTTCAGTTACCTCCTCAGACCTTTGGTATATAACTCATGTTAGGACTGGGTATCCACATTTGAAATTCAAACAGCCTTGACGCCTTCCTTCTCGAACTATGTTGTAGAATAAATACGTGGCAAGAACTTGGTTGGGGCAGGCAGAATATTGTAGGAGGTCTTCTCTTTCACTTTGATTATGTTTT